>JBBPSI010000022.1:0-212056 GCA_038093515.1 Butyriboletus loyo | reverse complement strand
GAATGACCAACGTGAGGAAGGCCACGAGCTGTTCGATCGATACACGTCTCAGTTTTGGGGTGACACCAACAAACGCAAAATGCCTACCAAGTTTAATGAAAATTTCCGCAAGTCCGCAAGTTCTTTCGTGAGCTCGACGGAAAGGGTGGGCTCATCCCCTGAGTTTATTCGCAGTAAGTGGACCAACTTGCGAAATGACATCGGGAAAGCAAACAGTGTTCATGGGCAGATGTCCGACCGCACGCGAATATATAGGGAGGAGGCGGATCGAACATTAATTTGGCCAGGGATTCCTTGAGCGGGGCTGATTTTTTTTGTATAGCAGGCTAGCCCACAAAGAGGCGTATATGATGCTACCCCCCAGGACATACGATGCGCTGAAAGAGGGGGACTAGATTCACTGGATATCGAACCAGAGAAAAGTTGCCAGTCTAGACCTTCAAGGCACCCGCGCAGTGCGAAAATCGCTCGTCCCAAATAATGACAGTCTCGAACGCGTTCAAAATGGCTGGTATCTGGTGAGAACAGGGACTCGTGATTAGCAAAAGTAGGTCAGACCGGCACCATCATTAATTTGTGGGGGAAATGCCGGAGGGTCTGGACAATGCCACCAACAGCTGCAGGATGGCTGTTACCTGCTGCGCGTTGCAAGGAACCAAGGATAATGCCTGTTGACGGCAATGGTCTCGAACACCTGTTAAGCGCTTGCACCCACAGGAACGACGGGGTCAGAGGTCTAGACCAGCCGTGGACCAATGAACCGGAACTGAATGTGCATGGGACACGCGACTGCGGTCTGGTTCTTGAAGCTTGAACTCTCACCGTAATTCAAGGCCAGAGGTCCAAATGGATCATAATTATTCACCTCTTGATCAGGTACAGCACAGCGGCTGGACTGTCAACCACCTTGCAATTGCAAGACGATAACACCACGATTTCTGTGATCATGTTCAAATTTATTTAATGCGTCGGGGGATAGGTCGGAGGAGGTGTTGCAATTTCTCATGGGTTTGGAGGAAAGCGCAAGGCGATGGCTCAACGAGTACGTGACTCTGAGAGATCATCCGGTGTATATATCACGTACCAGGTACTAAGTAGTGTCGTCGGAAGTAATACGAAGTACAAGTACTTAGTAGCAGAATCATCACGTGACCAATCTTGTTTGGTAAGGTGGTGGCGTCCTTCCTCTACTTACGCAGTCATACACCTCAGAGCCGGCAGTGACACTCATGTTTTCGACAGTCCTATCGGTGAGCTCGATATTACCACTGATTTGTCGTTTCTGAAAGCTTATTGTTCCTTACTCTTTGCTGTCTTTTTCTACCAGTGCACGTTAATTTTCTCGGTGTAATCAATATCCTCGCCGATAATCTCTACATTCCGTGCTGGCCTGTCAAGTGCCCCGGTCATTCCTCGACGCGATCTTTCAGCTCACGTTTCATCAGATGCACCAATCCTCTCCTCACACAGATGAGGACCAGGATTCCCTCTTTGGTTCGCCCCCTCCATCCCCAGCCAGAGGTAGGTCACCATCGCAGGAGACCTTCATCGCAGGAAAGAATATCGGCCCCATAGTTGCCGTCCCGAGCACGGGAGTGGGCAGAAAAAATGTGGGGACCATTGCACTTCCTGGTTCCCATATGTCATGTGCTGAACTACCAGCCGATCTCCCAGCTTCAAGCTTGTCACTTCCCCGTCCTACCTCAAGTCATCATTCACCGGGAATCACGCCACACAACATCTCTGGGACGTCCACCTCAGTTCACACACCAGTAGTGACGTCCCGGTCATCCTCCCACTCGGTCCCTTCCAGCGCATCCTCTGCGACTAGCAATATCCCTTCTCCCGCCTCCACCAGGAAGCGAAGAACGTCAAAAGCAGAGTTTGTAACGCCAACTCCATCTGCATTACCCATCACCTTACCGGGACCAAACGATCCCACCCCACCGAATCTCCTTCGCTCCCAGTCCTCCTTACTTGGTCTTGCGGGTCTAGTAGGTTGCGTTAAGCCTGCACACTTGTACACCCATGACCCCCAGCCCGCTCCTATCCAACACTCTCCCTCACACTCGCCTATTCGTGGTTCGACACCAGCCCATCCGATCGTACTTGATGACGACCAAGACACTCCACATAATGGAAAACACCCTCATAGTCAACTCCAGATACCACAGCGTCTGGATCAACTCAATCCAGAGGTATTACGCTCGAATATCATAAACTCTCTCATGAAAGAAAAGAATATTTTCCCTGTGCTCGAGTCCTTGATCAAGCTTCTCGGTGGTGAACCACACCTTCCCGCTGCAAATACCCCGTCTCAACCATTCGCGCGACCTTACGGTCATGGCATTTTTAATGCATCTTCCCCTGTGGCTGAAGTCTCTACCCCTGGTGGCCCAACAACATGCGTCGTTTCAGCCCCAAAACGTCGAAAGCTTAAACACGTGCCTGCTGGGGCAGCTGATTGGGATGTCCCTTTCCCCTTTGCGGCTGGTGAGGGTCCCAAAACATACCGTAATACTTGGGCGCAAGACAGGGCAAAACAACTCGTAACCCAATTGCTAGAACTTGTACAAAATGCCACCAAAAGAGCTGCTATCAAAACTGCGAAGAGTGGAGGAAAAGTTTCTGAAGGACGGATTGGGGCTCGAAATTCTCGGTCATCCAGAAGTGCGTCTGTGGAAACACAGATTGGACAGGCCAGCTCGACACGAGTAATTGTCCCCGAATCGTTGTATACCAACCCGAGCACAGAAGGTGCTGCGACTGAGACGACAAGCGATGTGACGCCAATGGACAACTTGGAGCATTCTGTAGGCTCGTCGGATTTACCCAGCACGCCGGTTCCTGGTTCCAAGGATAGAATATTTGTGGAGTTAGAAGGCGCGGTCGAGGCAGGTGGTTCAGCGGCCCCCTGTGATTACTCAGCATTCGAAGAATGGTTGTCCCAACTCCAGCAGTTCGTACCACTTGAAACCAATGCAACTACTCCAGGGTCGGACTGGGTTACTCGGCCATCAGTACCCTTGGACTCTTCAGCCCCTAGCCCCGCGTCGAACATACTTGTCCCGATGCAGCACGATGCTTCGACAGCCCCACTTGCGATACGAGATGAAGCAATTGATCCCATCTTGTTGGCCATGTTCCAGCAGGTTGGAACAACACCTCATTCGCAGTCGCCCACTTTACCGACATCCACGCTCGCGCCGGGCGATATCGCCCAAGTGCTGGACATATCTTCGACGCCACCTGTGTTCGCACACTCTCCGCGCACTTCGTTGAGCTCCCTCACAGAGCCACTTACGCCGCTTTCCGATACCGATGTACCAACAAGTACGATAGCCCACCAAGATCCCGTTCGTGGTATGCATCTGCATCCCTTCACCACACGATGTTGCACTTACAAATCTTGCTTCTAGACCCTCTTACCCCTCAACCTGTCGAAAAGGAACTCCACTCACGACCCGCGAGTCGAGTTCAAGCTCGGGGGTTGTCCTTTTGTCCGACAGAACCCCCCGAGCCTCCTCGCATCACCGCGGCGCAGAAAGGAAAGGGGCGGGCTGATGCTAACGTCGCTTTTCCAGCGCCGTCCGCATCGAGTCGATCTACTTCCAGCGCCGTCTCTACTTCCAAGGGCACACTCGACAAGCAGGCGATCCTTGAGCGTGCACGAGAGCGCCGGAGACAGCTTGTTGCAGAGATCGAACGAGCAAAAGTCGAAATATGGGAAACGACTATCGAGAACGCGGTGTTGGTACACTTCATGAGGGATGGGTCGTTGTCGTCGTCTTGAATCCATATAAATTTCATGTACCCTGAGCGTTGAACGTTGACTTGGTCGGGCCAGGCTATACATGTCCGAGATAGACTCAAACGACCGTAGAGCCTAATATAAAATGGTTCGCATTCACTTTACATAGATGTACATACACCCGTCAAATTAAAGAATACCCATCACATATTAACATAAAATCGCTGACTTGAACCTTCGCTTGGACAACTTGCACGACTTTCCCTTCTTCCCTTGCTTCCCGACTCTCCTTACCCACTCATCCCAGCGCTTCGTGTGCATATCCCATGCACCGGCTCCCAGTGCCTCAAGTCTGTCGTGTTCGTTCAAGAAATCTTGAACTTCCGCTGCCATTTCCTTCGCCTTTCCCCGAGCACGCCGAGCCCGATGCGCCAGACCCTCCGCCATTTCCCAAGCCACCCCTTTAGAGAATTGCGCACCGGTAGTGATCACGTCCGAGGTGTCGTAGAGCCACTTCGTGCCTCTCTCCTTAACTTCCTTTGCTCGCTTCCGAGCGCGCTCGTGACCCGCGTGTAATGTCTCCTTGATTGTCTCAAACGACTCCACGCTCTTCTCCCAATGCATCCCTGACTGCTCGATGAACGACATCGCCTGCGTGAGGATTATCTGAGTTTGTCTGGATATCGCTTGGACGAGGGCATCGAGAGCGTCAAAAATGTCCTGTAGATCCTGATTCATGACCGCAAGGACAACAGACGCACATTCCTTAGCAACGTCAGGAACGGAAGTGTGCACCAGGGCAGAGACCACATGCCCGGTAGTGGCCGGGGCGAGAGGATGAGTCGTAGTCGTAGTCGTCTGTGGTATCACAGAAAGCGCTTTCGGCCGGTTGTCTGGAGGAAGGACAGAGCGGGGAGGTTGCAACATAAGGTCTTGAGAGAACTTCGGACGTTCCGACAGCGTTGATGGTATCACGCGCCGAAAATTGGTGGGATTAGTACGCGATAGCGTCTTCGATGTCGATTCCGCGACAAAGACTGACATGGAAGATTCTCCGAACGAGGAAGGTATGGACATGATCGAACTGTCTAATATTGTAGAAGAGGGAAGACGTTCCCGATAGGGCGCCGGTCGAATCATTTGCCAAAGAGAGCCGGTGGTGTAGTTAGGATTAAAAGCCGCAAGGGTAGGGGAAGTGAATTGTTGAAGGGAGATCGTAACAGCGGCCCGAACCACAATTCCAAGAACTAGAGAAAGAATCGCGATGCTACGGATCCGCATGAGTCAGCCACGAAGAGCTGAGTGGCAAGGAACCCTACATCGTCAAAGCATGTGTACTAGCCATGGTTCCCGATCCCTTGGGCATATTATTGTCGCCGGACCACAAGCGAGAAAAGGCTCGATATATGCGTGTCGAGTCTATCATGTCAATTGAATCCTTGTCGACGACCGGGGGGTCCTCTGGTGCCGTGATCCGGAGTATTTGATGACCAGGAATGTTAAGGGTGTCCCAAGTTCCCTGAAGAGAGCCTGTCTCGACATTGCTGAAATCGGAAAGCTCGCTAGAATACGGCGGTGAAACTATAACTGGTAAATGTAGCACATGTTCGGGGAGATCCAGTGGACGACATGGCATGAAGACAACCGCGAGAGGACGAATGCCTGAACAGTCTATCAGGGCCAACTGCGCGTAGTTGCGGTCAGTTCACCGTTGAAAAGTACTCAAGACCTACATCATCAGCTGTGTCATATGGCTGGAGAGTCCTGTCAAGGACAGTAATAACACGGGGAAATGTATGGTCACGCTCAAAGGAACCAGAAACGGTCAGCTGGCGTATATACCCTTGTAAATTGTTGAGGTCAGGGGTTATGGTGAGACCAGCACCATGTGCGACCTTCTGCAAGAGCCTGTTGACCGTAGACCACTTGGAAATGGTGGAGAACCCGTAGAGAAAAACTTTGAGTTCGGGGCCAGATGGCGAAGAGACTGCTGTTGCATGTGGCTGGGGTGAGGCTATCTGTGAAGCGGAGAGCATCTCTTCGTCTTCGACCTGGCGCGCATTTGATGGACCATCCGGGTCGGTGGGAGAGGAAGAGAAGTCAGAGTTATGTTGAATCTCTTCGTAAGATGTGCTAAGGAGCTCTCTAAACGAACTAGTGATGGGATCCGGAAAGGATAGGCGAAGATCACGGGACGAATTATGGACGGTAGAAGCATGGAGAGAACTGGAGCGCGACGAGCTAAGGGTGCTGATCATACTTTGATCAAGACCCTCCTTGACGCGTAGTTCCTCGGGGGAGGTCTCTTGAGTGGGATCCGAGTCAAATGCAACTGGATGGTGGGAAAGGGATAACACGTGGGGATTAGGCGCAAGGACGTCATTAGGCATGCCCTCGTCGGGGCTGTCGTCAATCAAGCCTTCCCAGGCGTCGACGTCTCCATCACGAGAGCTGCCACAGCTCAAAGAGGACCGTCTTGACCTGGAGCGGGGGCGATCCTCGTGATCTGTCTCTCTTGTGGAATAGATGGAATCATTGTCATCCGACTCCCTGTCCGTACTGGCGATGTCGAGCCAGTCGGAGTCGGAGGGACTGTCAAGCTCTGAAAGAGCAGAATTATCAGTAGAAATAGACATTGCTGACGGGGCTGGTGGACGGTACAACGAAAGGGGTTTCAAGGGCTCGCAGGTTTATGTAGCCACCGTCTTTGGCTCTGTTTGACTTCCCTTCGCCCACAGCCATCGCCAAACTAGGCTAGTATGTACGTCCTCGTCCTACTTGCTCACGACGAGTCAATGCACCGCCATGGTACCAACATTGACCAACCTGCCTCAGGACGTCCTCATCCTTATATGCCTGCACCTACTCATCGAGGACGTGCTTGCTTTAATGCAGGTGATTCCTGACTTCCTTGGGACACTGTTCGCTGACCCCCCGCTGAGCACATCATGGACACATAGACATGTCGTGTCATGCATGCAATCGGGTCGTTGGATTACTTGTGGCGTAGGCTCCTCTCCGATTGGGACGTCCCTCTGGACATCCCCTTGAATGCCTCCCCTGCTTCTCTCTCAAGCAATCTCCTCCGAGAGGCCGCTGTTAAATCCTTGAAGCTCGACAACAGATGGAGAAACCCTCGCCTCGAGATGCACCATGCTCAGTGCATCATCTCGCGGAATTCCTCCTTCGTCGATGGCATGCGTCTTCTCCCAGGTGGTCGATGGCTTGTTACCCTCCAATACGAACAGACCGCAGGGACACACATTACACTCTGGTCCACGGGAGATTGTCACTCGATATTCAAAGTAACTGTTGTCGGCCGGGTCCGATTTTTGCATGCTCACCATCACCGTGAATTGGAGCAAGTTGCGATTGGCATTGCCTTTGCACGCGGCACTGCCGAGTAAGTGCCTGTCATTAATTATACGATTAGTAGTTGACGTTCCCAGATCCATTCGCGTGTACAATGTTTTCCTACAGGGCGACACCTCAATTCGTCATTCTTTGATATTTGAAGCCACGCCGAATGAACTCCTTCCCAAGGGTCGAATAGCGGGGATGAAGATAAATGGCGACCTCATGATTACGGTTTTCGCCCACCTACCCTCATTATCAGAACATGAAGGTCAGATTGTGTGTGTAAACCTTGTTTCAAGAGTCACTGCCATTCTTGAGTGTCCAGATTGGGTAAGCTACGCATTTCCCCTCAACAAACGTCGCACTCATGAGATAGTCATTTGCGTGGGGTCGTCTTAAATTCTTCAACCGATATTTTGTTGTCACAACATCACCCCATACCCCGCAACACACGACCGCTTACATATCTTTTTATGAACTACCATCTGTCATCCTTGACCACCTGGACTGTCTTTCCCCACCTGCGCCATGCTGGCCGGAATCACTGGTTATCAAAAGCTCGCTGGTAGCCAGTACCTCGTGGAGTTCAGACCATCCTCTGGTCTTCGAGTTATCCGACGACGTATCCACAAATATCACAGACTGTTCTTTCACCATGTTCGGACATCCGATTCACACGCAGCGCGCGGATGTCAAAAACCTAGGAATCAATCTCCTTCACGTCTCATTCGACGGGAGCAACGTTGAATGTATCCACACCCACGTGCCATGTTGTTCCATCCCATCCGTTGGGGAAGTTCGAGTGTCCTCGTCGGGCAAGCGAGCGGTCTGGCTGAGCCCGGATCCCGATACGCATGAATGTACGCTGATGAAGTTTGCTCTTGGAAGCAGAACTGGAAAAGAGTCGGTTTGTATCTCCACATTGATGCCATCGTTTTCGGGCTTGCCCTTTAATCCTCAGGACTTTCATTCTTTTGTGTTTGACGAAATTTCGTGCAAGATAGCTGTCGGTCTACCGTCTGGAGAATTGTACATTTTGCACTATTAGTGACTAGTAATAGAAAGCAGCGATTAGCCCCTGTCGTTTTCTGACTTGGCACGTGAGCAGAGACACGACTCAAAAGTACCAACTCATCGTGATCTGCATCGCCGACCCAGTTCTGTCGCCTTGGCTTTGGGAAGCTCCCAAACATCCGACAGCTCCAAGATCTCGTACTTGCTACACTCAAATCGATTGTCGTGTTCGTGATCGATCTGGGACGTGTCTCGTCCGACCACGCGCATCCACGGAAGGTTTCTATAATGGAGCAAGAAATCGACCGCTTTGTGCAGGCAATACTCATTGCAGTCGATCCATCACAGGTCGCACTGCATCAGCAAGCTCTCGAGTATCTCTCTAGTGTCCAACAAAATGTGCACGAAACGTGGCGTCTAGCTTTGACGATATTCATGGAGTTGGACTCTCAAAGACAGGGCCATAAGTATCCTGCTCAAGCTAGATTTTCGTCCTTACGCATGTTAGACGAGTTTTTCGATAACCGGTAAGCGTGCACTCCTCTGCGCGTTGCGTGCATCATGGTGGACGTCGGTTATCCTAACGTTACACCGCAGGTTTGAACCATTGGAAGAGGAAACATTCCGAACAGTGCAGCAGTCCATTATGTCTTATATACAATCCGAATATGTTTATGGTCCTGCAGAATCTACGGCAACATGTACGTGATTCCTTTGTCCTCCGCTCCTTCCCCTAAACTGGTCCTTTCTCTCAGTCTTACGCAACAAATTCTCGCATACACTTACATTGTTTTTTCTCTGTACATACGTGGAGCAATGGCCCACGTTCTTTACTGACCTGTTCTCTGTGGCCGAATCGAGCTCCCAGCCCAAATTCAACCGCCACGTGTCTCTGTTTCTGTTCCACCTCGTCCTTGAGATATCCGGAGAGGTTGCGGATCAAACCATCAAGTCTGCACGGACGTTTAACCCCGTTCGCCATACACGGGATGCCCGTGTGAGAGACGCAGTGCGAGAACGCGATGCTTCCTTAATTAATGAGGCCGTTCTCACTATCATCGCTGACGGGGCTGAGCGCATGGCGATCCTACGCAAGTCCGATGATGTAGAGTCGAAAACTCTGGGCGATTTGGTTGAAGTAGTTGATTGGGGTGTGCGGGCGTTTGGATCATACGTTGGTACGTGATGAAAGCCGCATTCGCAGGAAACCTGAGTGTTCATTGTCTGTATAGGTTGGATCGATATCAACTTGACTGTGACCCCTACCTCAGTTCCCTTGCTCTTCACTCTTCTTTCTGACCCGTCACTGCCTATCCGACTGGCAACGTGCGCTGCCTTGCTCCGGATAGTCTCCAAAGGCTTGAAGGAGCCGGAGGACAAGCTACAGTTAATAAAAGTGCTCTCTCTAGGGCAGGTCATCGGTGCACTGGAAGCAAAGACGCGCGAACAACAAATCCAACGGGGTTTGGACGAGGACGAGGGAGAAGAGTCGTATCGTGAAGCCCTTGGGAAACTCTTGAATGTGCTGGGTTTGGAAATTATGAAATTGATTGATGTATGCCCTTCTATTCCATTTGAACCGTGTTACGTCTCATGCAATCCCCCAGGACTGTACAAAGCCTGAGGTTGTAACAGATGCCAAGCGGTTGCACAACCAAGTTCTGCCGGTCATGCTACGCTTCATGGCCGATGACTATGATGATACTTGTTCAACTGTGTTTCCCCTACTGCAGACTGTGCTCGCTAACGTACGTCATTCTTGGTATTCGACTGATCTGTAACTGATTTGGGTACAGTGCAAGAGAACTAAGAAGGTGTCTTCAGACCCACTGGACGACGCTACAAGATCTTTCCTTAGCTCACTACTGGACGTCATTCTGCAAAAAATGAGATGGGATAAAGATGCGGATCCTACTGATCTGGATGACGACGATGTTGTGGCTTTTGATGGTCTTCGAAAGGTAGTAGGCTTGTGCCATCTCTCCACAGTCACTAATTTACAGAAAAGGACCTGAGAACATTTATGGATTCTATCCTGACCATAGAACCCGATCTTGTCACTACAGCTGTTCGAACACTCGTACTTGCAACGCTCTCAGCATACAGAAGCGGTGTACGCGTGGAATGGCACGGCGCAGAGTTGGGTGTGTATCTCGTGTATATCTTCGGGGAAATTAGCAAGAGTGTGTACTATAATTATCTGCCGTTGGGATACTCACATTCCCCTAGGTGGTGGTAAAGGTCGCGCAGCGTTCTGCTTAGCACCTGCGATACCTAAAGAGAAAAAAAGGGATATCGACTATTCGGAATATCCTTTAACCCCTCACGGCGAAATTTTGTTGGCACTTGTGCAGTCTGGGATCTCGGCATATCCACATCGTGCAGTTGTCATGCAATTTTTTGAGACCGTAGCTAGATACGGCGACTTTTTCAAAATTCGGAAAGACTGCATCATGCCAACAATGGAAGCCTTGGTTAGTAATCGGTGAGTGATACGATATCCGCTTTGAGCCTATCATTCAGTCCTTGCAAAGGGGACTTCACAGTACAGACGAATCCGTTCGGTCACGGATGTTCTACCTTTTCCATAAATTCATTAGAGAAGGCAGGAATGACATCTCTCCCGAGCTTGCAATTAGCCTGCTCGGAAACATCAGAGATCTTCTGGTCATCCACATCGAAGTACCGAAGATCGAAAGTCCAGAAGACGATCCGCTCGCAGAAGCCATCAAGAATCCTGGAATATTTGATTCGCAGCTCTATATTTTCGAGACCGTCGGCATTCTTCTTTCCCTGTTGTCCAAGCTAGCAGAGCAACAGGCTAGTTTGCTTCTGTCAATCGTCACCCCTTTGTTGGAGGACTTGTCGATTAATGTCTCGGTAGCCAAGAGAGACAAAGACGTGATACCCATTCTGCGTGTTCATCATACCATCATGGCGCTTGGCAACATCGCGAAGGGGTTCCCGGATTACCCATCCCCCGTTCCGGAAGGATACACGTTTGCTCCCTTGGAAGTATTCCGACAAGTTGCACAGGGCATTCTTCTCTCGCTAGAGGCTATGAATACCGTCAAGTGCGTGCGAGACGCGGTAAACACATTTCTAGGTCTTTGAAGGCTCCTTTGGCTGACACTTTTTAGACCCGACACGCATTCGCTCGAATCATGGCAACTACTGGGTCCAATGCAACATACCTTATTACTCCACTGATGGCTAATCTTCTTGTACACTTTGAGCCATCGGAACTTGTTGACTTCATGAATTTCATCGGGTTGCTGATCCACAAACTCCAGGTGAGTCAACGTTCCCACGCGTATGTCCGACTTCTCAAGTATTCGCGACGCAGAAGGATATGTTTGATGTTTTGGACGAGCTTTTGGGACCACTCAATGCTCACATTGCCCAGCTCCTCTCCCAGCCGGTTGATGGTACTGATGACGGTCTCACCCACGTAGATACGAAGCGTTCATACCTAACGCTCCTTACCAACGTAATATCGTCTGATCTTCATGACGTATTCATTTCCGAGCGTAAGGATGCCTCTACCGTCACGTGCCAATGTGCCTGACTCGTTTTCACAGGAAACAAAAATTCATTGGAGTCCGTCCTCGAGAATGTCTGTCAATTCGCGCAGGATATCTCTGACCCGAACAGCCAAAAGTCTGCGTTCTCTTTCTTCGGGCGTTGCGTACAAGTTTGGTGTAACCCACAATCATCATCGACTGGTGGGAACGCACCCAGACCACAAGTTTTGCCTGGATTTGAGCGCTTCGCTTACGAACGCTTGGTTCCTGCGGCCTTTGCGGTTTTGTCCTCACCTCAATTTAACCCCAAAGACGGACAAATGCTCATGGTGAGTCAAAACAAACTTGCACAGGTCCCGGATTCTGACCATGATTATCAAAGGTGCTGCTGGAGATAGCTAATTTCTTGCAGGTGGTGTGCAGAACTAGGGGCACGGAAGCACACGACTTCTTCGTGAGCGTGTTTTTGCCGTCCCAAAATTGGCCGCCAGACATGGCATTGGAGTTCACTACAAAGTTGCGGGATATGGACAACAAAGCATTCCGAAAATTCTTTTCTGAGTTCGTGAAAGCGTCTCGTTCTCAGGCTGTCTCGTAGCATATATAAGGTACCTAATGAAATTGTGTAGCTGTCTGAGCAATCCATACTTCGAGCTGAGAAGGTTGTGGTTTATTTGGCAAAGGCTTTGGAATCTAACAAGGGCAAACAAATTATCCTTATTCAGGCTACAAGTAGTAATGGAACAAAATATCGTCAGTCACAGGGATGGCATCAAGTGAGTTTCTTACCTCAGAGATTCGTTCGCTACCTGACAGGGCTATGTGGAGCTCGCCGCGCAACTAAGCCTAAAATCGTGAGTAATCAGATCTATCTGAATGCACCGCTCCTTGACCATTTTGCCTGCACAGAAAGCGCCACGGAAGGTACGCCTCCTTTGGACCATCAACGAGCGTTCAAAATTGAGAAGCCGTAGCACGAAGCAGAAGTATCTCCGGAGGAAACATGGAATCGTCTATCGAAGAATATACGCGAGATCCATAACCACAATGCATCCAAGCTCTCCTTCGAAGAGAATTATCGCTATGCGTATAACATGGTTCTCTATAAAAGTGGATCCATGTTGTACAAGGGCGTTTGTCAGCTTGTGACAGAGAACATCGAAAGGCTCGCCGAGGAGGAGATCGTACCCACCTTTCCCAGTCGCGGTAGCAACGACCCAATGCAACAAGGCCAAGAAGCTGAGCTATTGTTGCGTGCGCTGAGACGAGTGTGGGACGACCATACCGGGAACATGTCAAAATTGCGGGACATTCTCAAGTACATGGTATCTTCGTTCTTTGCGTCCAACGTATGAGCTTCTCACGCATATCAGGATCGCGTGTACACGAAATCGAACGATGTGCCTGAAATATGGGACGCAGGTTTAGATATTTTCTTGAAATGCATCATTCGCCCCCCGATACAGGATCACGTCGTTTCCGCCGTTCTGACTCTAATTCAGATTGAGCGAGACGGCTACGTGATCAGTCGCTCGGCTGTGAAGGAGTGCGTAGATGTGCTCCTCCAGCTCGTAGTAGATCTAGACGGGAAGACAGTCTACAAAAGGGACCTCGAACCGGCAATTCTTTCCGCCAGTGAAGTGTTTTACAAAGCTGAAGCTCAGCGCTTAGTGACCGCATGTGATGCTTCAGAGTATCTACGGAGAGTCAGTCTCATGCTTACAGGGCTACCGTTACCTTACTAACGTTGTTTAGGCGGAGAGTCGATTCGTGTCTGAGACATCAAGAACACATCACTACCTCTATTCCCAAACTGGCCCCCCGTTGCTCAGGACGCTTGAACAGTACATTTTGACCCAGAACCTGTCCACTGTCATCAATATGCCTAACTCGGGACTCGACTCAATGATCGACTTGGATAAAGTAGAGGATCTCAGTCGCCTCTATCGACTCTTCACAATTGTTCCCACTGGCCTTCCAATACTGAGGCGCTCACTCAAAGACTCCATCTTACGCAGAGGCAAGGACATCAACCAGTCTTCTATCTCTAGCGAGGTTGCAGAAGACGTTGACGTAGATGTCGATGAGGTCGACACAACAGTGACTGCGTCAAAGGGGAAAGGAAAGGGGAAAGCCCGTGCTCAGGGCCCACCTCAAACTTTAACGCTGGCGTTGAAATGGGTACAAGACGTCCTAGACCTCAAGGACAGGTTTGACCGATTATGGAAACAAGCTTTTGGAAGCCATCGAGAGGTCGAGGGCGCTTTGGACGAGGTATTTACGTGCGGCCGGATTTTTCTTGTGCTAATACAACTGCGCAGGCTTTTGAAGACTTTGTCAATCTTAACGACAAGGCTTCCGAGTTCATTTCCCTGTTCATTGATGAAAATCTCAAGAAAGGCCTTAAAGGTGTAGGTTGACATCGAACTTTACGATCCGTTGCTGCTCACTATCGTTTATCTAGAAAACAGACATCGAGGTTGACTTGATCCTGGACAAGACGATCACGGTTTTCAGATACATTACCGAGAAGGACGCATTCGAGCGTTACTATAAGAACCACCTTGCCAAGCGCTTGCTTTTTGGTAGATCTGTTTCCGATGATGCGGAGCGTGGCATGTTAGCGAAGCTCAAAGTCGAGTGCGGTTACCAGTTCACGCAAAAGCTGGAGGGGATGTTCAACGACATGAAGATTTCTGCCGAGACCATGCAAATTTATCGACAACACCTCCAAAACACATCGGTAAGCCAAGGAAGTTTCAAAAGTTTGGGGGAAGGCTCAGCCCTTTTCCAGCCTCCCGAGTTGGAAATATCGGTGATAGTCATGACCTCAACATTTTGGCCCATGTCGCATACTGCATCCACCTGTGTTCTTCCGGAGGTCCTTGCCAGATCTTGCAAGTCCTTCGAGCACTACTACCTGTCTCGTCACTCAGGTCGAAGGTTAACATGGCAACCGTCCCTCGGAAATGCTGATGTCCGCGTGCAGTTCAATGCCCGGAAGCATGATTTAAACGTGTCATCGTTCGGCCTGATCATCCTTCTCCTTTTTGAGGACGTGGAGGATGATGGCTACTTGACGTATGAGGTATGTGGGGTAGCGGCCTTCGTGGAGGATCTGCACTGAGGCCTTCTCGGTCACAGGAAATCAAGTCGACGACATTGATACCAGAGCACGAACTGCAACGCCATCTACAATCGCTTGCCTGTGCCAAGTACAAAATTTTGAAGAAGCATCCGCCGGGGCGAGATGTCAATCCTGAAGACGCGTTCTCCTTCAATACTAGTTTCACTTGCCCGATGCAAAGAATCAAAATTAGCACCGTGTCTGCCAAGGTTGAAAGTACGGAAGAACGGAAGGAAACTCGGGAGAGGATTGATGAAGAACGGCAATACCAAACGGAGGTGCGAAGTATTCTGGGCCGGCACTGCGCGTATTATCTGACCGCAGCCCGGTTATAGGCCTGCGTTGTCCGGATAATGAAGGACCGAAAGCAGATGACCCACAATGATCTTATCAATGAAGTCACACGGCAGCTGGCGACGCGGTTCCAGCCTAACCCACAAGACATCAAGAAGAGAATTGGAACATTAATAGACGTGAGTTCTGGTGATCTCTCACGGTATCCTCGATGTTTACTTGTGGTTTAGCGAGAATATCTAGAGCGCTGTGACGATCGCAGATCATATAAATACTTGGTACGTCGCTGGTCCCAATCTCAAGTTTTATAATACAGCTTATTCTTTCGTCCAATGACAAGGCATGATCTCAGACAACCTCTCCATTTACTAGTCCTACTGTTAATGAAAGCTATCCTGTACTCTTTTCACTCAGCCAGCGCAAGGATGAGGAATTATTTATAATTGACTACATATCAAAGCTTGACATGACATGTAGGCTCAGAAGAGTCGTTGGGAGGACGAATCCTCCACCGCGACATCCTCCGAGACTTGCATGACCTGGGGTAATTGATTTGGGCTAACAAACGGGATATTCCCGTACTCCGGTAACAACTGGTGCTGGTAAGGAGACTGGACTTCTCAGTCTCGGTTCACCGTCCGAACTGACTCAAGCAGTGCACCTTCTGTCCAACAGCTCTGCCACCTGGACTGTCGTGGGATGTCAACGAGACTCTGACCTCAAGAAAATGATTCGTACTCTTCACTGACCCTCGACGGGCCAGCTCCGTAAGTGTCTCATCGATCGCTAATCAGAGAGGGGGATTTTGCGCAACATCGAGGACAAAAGCTCGACATCATCGATGGTGATCAGTCAGGAACCGTCTCCACGACGTTCCACTTCCGACGCACTACATCGGGGATGAGTCTGATGTTGGACGACGACAGATTAAACGACCGCTCGCCTTCAACAAAGCACGCGGCATCAGACAACGGCCTAGTGGCTTGATACGTCAAAGTCAGCCATGAAAACGTCGCCGGTGGTAGTGCCAACGTACCACTCCGCAGCCACGCCGAAGGGGTTTCCCAAACAGAAGGTAAGTCGTTGCATGTGAAGTATATATACCAACTCATCTCGCCTTAGGGCTGGTCTCTCCCACGGCCTAATATGGCAATCACGAGCAGAGACAAAATTATTATAGTGATTGTCTATGTAGTCCAACGTTTATAACTCATCTCTCTTGTGGTCTCCAAATTCGTGGAACACTTCCCTGAGTTCTGTTGTTGGGGGAAATGAGTCAGATTCTTCCAGAAAGACAGCATTGGGCCTTACTTTGACGCATGTCCGAGCTGAGTTCCACAGGTAGAACGACGCTGTATTCTATATACAAATCGCCATGCTCGGACTGTTCAAACAGAGGCATCCCCTCCCCCTCGAATATCTGCACATGACCTGAGAAAACGTGTTAGCAAGGTGTCAAAAAACGTTGTTCAGAGTACCCACCAGGCTGTGTAACGCCTGTACGGTCAATTTCTACTACGTGCCCGTCAAGGTGCTTGATATCACGCTTGAAACCTAGTAGGGCCTGTAAAGAAACAGGTGGGAATGTATCGGTACACTCTAACCTGAGGGACATACCTCGTCAATCCCAATCGTCTCTCGCCAGTAGAGCGTGCTCTCCTTCCTCCTCCAACCGCCCTCCTCTTTCTTACTGCGCACGCGCAGAATAATATCGCCGGGCTCCCAATCAGGACTCTCGTCTCCCTCTCCATCAAATACTACATCGTATCCTTCAGGCATGCCAGGTTCGACATCCAATGTATGGTGTTGTATGTGTTCAACGACTTTTGCGCCATTGCAATGTGGGCATTTCTTCACAATCATAGTCCCGCGCCCACCGCACTCGTTGCACGTAGTTTGCGTTTGCGCGAACATGCCAGGGAATAGCTGCTGCTTGGTCATCTTGACACCAGATCCTCCACATCCGCGACAAGTGTGGATGTCACCATCAGACGCGGCGCCGGAACCTCTACAATGGTCACAAAGGACATGTTTTCTCATTGAAAACTGATGTGAATACGTCAGCGCTCATAGCATGCAAGCGGACGGGAAAACGTACGTCGATATTAGCTCCCTTGTACCTGAGGAAGGGTAAGCTTCACATGGTGATGTAATTGGACATGAAAATACATACATATCGCTAAGAGGGACCTCAAATTCCATCATCACTGTCGGCCCTCGACGTGTTTGCTGTTGCTGCGCGACTGTGGTGCGTGAGGTGAATGTGTAATACATGAGGTGTTGGAAGACTCACATCCACCACCGAAGAAGCTGGAGAACATGTCAAAAGGGTTGGCATGCTGTTGTTGCCCGCCTTCGTGTGCACGCAGACCTTCCTGGGTATCATTGACAGCCAGTCAGCATTGGTCGGAGGAAGCCATTGGTTATTCTACCTCGCCATGCCGGTCATAGACTTGTCGTTTCTGTGTGATAAGAAAAATGTGGGGTTCATGTCATGCGACGTATCTTCTTAACTTACAGTTGTGTCCGAAAGGACTTCGTAGGCTGGAACCACCGTCAGCCCTGCCTGTACGTACATCACAGGGAATGGTCACTACCGTGTGCTATTTCGACAAACTTGTCTTCTGCTCCTGGATCCTTGTTCTTGTCCGGGTGATGTTGACGGCTAAGACGCTTGTAGGCCTTTCTTATGTCTTGCTCCGAGGCATGTTTGGACACTGGAAATAATACATGAGTCAAAAGACACGTTGTGCCGTTCGGTGCGCGCCTTGGACTGACGCTCTAGTGTTTTATAGAGATCCGCTGCGCTGACGAGGACCGAAAGAGCTAGCAGGAGCAGCAGGAGCAGCACGGACGACGTTGGCATCGCTGCTGAGGAAATGAGAACTTGCTGGCTTTGACCAAGATCATAAGAGACACGTATGTCGCGTGGGCACGTGACCACGACTTGGCCTTGGACCCGTTCGTTCCGGGATTGCGCTCAACGACATCCAGCGGGCAATGTTGGCCCGACCGCATCTTGCTCGAAGAGCCTTTGCTACGACCCGGCGTAGAAACTACTCAGAGGCTGCTTCAGCACTTCCAAGTTATCACTCCAAAGTCAGAGGTCGTCCTTTCCCAAGACATAGTAGTGACATGGCTTTAACCTTTGTCTTTTCAGCAATCCCCTTTGCTTTCTCCCCGGAAGATGCCATCTCTCATGCCGGTGTCGCTGCTTCGGTGGCTGGCTATGTTGGCAGATCGCGCAAGGGGCAGCCCAATGTGCCGTTCACCACGCTCATTGCCTCTATTCTCGCCAAATATTTCCCTATGAGTGGTTTCCAGCCACTCCGACCGACGCGCATCCAGCCATTATACTTCCCAACTTGGTTCGTACGTGCTGAGCTCGAGGCCACAGCCTGGCTTTCTTCAGAGTCTGACGCGGAAGAATCTCAGGTTTGTCACATCACTCTTTTGCAACTCTGATCTTACTCCTTAGCAGAATGAAACTGCCACGGTGCAATTTGAGGATTTGTAGGTGTATCTGGATACTTCCCCTCTCGGTGCTAACCACCGTTTGATAGGTACCTACCAGGTATGCTCATGCCCATTATTTTACTGGAATTTGGCATTCCAAACAATTGAATGCAGGATCTAGCATGGATTTCGGCCGTATCCTGGTCCGCGATCCACCAAGACAGATTGAGCTCGCTAAGCCATTCTCTCCCGATTCAGCGCATCAGTGGGGACTCGATGTGATGTGCCTCCCATACAACGTCCTACCATTCGATATCCTCGACAGAGCACGCGCTCTCTCCTACACTGATGCAGTCATCAACGAAAACATGCGTTTCAATCCACAATCAGTCAAGATGAACCTTGTACGCAACCATAACCATAGATTGGCTCTTCATTCTCAGATTTCGACAGGCCGCCGCCTATCCTGTTCTTTTGCCAGTATATCTCGTACAATATATCTCACGAGAGCCTTGGCCGCCGGTGACTATGATATTAGCGGCTCACAGTGAACCCGTGGGTACTTTGACTTTGTCCTGCATGTCACGCGAGTTGCATTAAGATCGTTTCTGTTCCAGGGAGTGCATTATATTCATATTCCTCATCCAGATACTGAGGACAGTGTCCGACTTCCGTTCGAAGAGCTTGTGGCCAGTCAGGACGACTACATTGAGGTTGGGAGCACTCCGGAGGACGCCGAAATCCGTGCTATCGTGGTTAATCCGATGGGTGGCAATCTTCTCTCCGATGAGTTATCAACGTGGTTGAACGATAAACTTCAACAACGAAACGCACCCGTTTCGATGGCGGCTGGACACCCGATCAACATGGAGGATGCCAGAATTCGCGAATGGACGCGGGAAGAAGTAGACCCTGTCCACAAGTGGTTACACATGGGCCGGGTTCATTCCTTTTTCAAGTCAATCCTCAAGGTGAGGAGTTTTCTCTGAATATTGATCTCGCACATACCAAGCAATGATCTAGAATATGAACCTGGACGAGAATCAGATTACTCCACTGAAGTCAGAGGCCCAAGGAGAGACGAAATTCGTAGTCGATCTATTCGAGGCTTTCCTTAAGGCTGACCCAGAGAAGGCACGAAAGTGGCAAGAAACGCGTGCTGCGTCGACCCCGGAGTGGTGGAGGAAGTGGGAGGAAAGTCAAAAACCACGACGACAGTCTATTCGGTAATCGCGCGGTATCTTTGAGCAAACCTGCACTCTCGCCGTGGTCCTTGCGCGCGTCATCTAATGCTTGCTCGATATATATCATTCCTAGACCGATTACAGTAATCTATTTAATCAACTTTCCGTGCCCACTTCCTGCCCGAAGGAGATGCGGTGGTATGCCGAGGGGGAGGGAGAGGGGATTTGGAGGGGACGACAACGTCGACCTTTTGTTGCGTCGTCTGTGCCCACTCCTCCTTCTCATGCACTACGCCAATGAGTGTCTTCGAGTATAACTCCTTGTCATCTTTGTCCCAGTACATCCACATCTGTACGCCGACTATGATGTTTAGAATAAGGGCCAGGGCAAACCCTGCGGTCACGATGATATCGCCAACCTCGGTGGCGGTGGTGAAAAGGCGGGCTAGGCATCCTGCAATTTGGGCGACGACGGCAAAGGCCGAAAGCTGGCCTGTCGAGCGGGAACGAGCGTTTTGCATAATTTGAGGGAGCTTTGAAAACAACGAGAGTGGGAGGGTAACGAGTTGGAAGAATCCCAAGGTTTCCTTCGGCACAGCGTACAGGGTGACGGCAGAAACAACTGTTCCTAAAACTATAACAGCAAGTCGTCCTACGGTATTTTGCGCCTTGCGGAGTGGTGTTGAGGGCAAATAAACGATTAAAAGTGAAATGAGGGTGTTCTGGATGGTAAGGAAAAGGTTCTCTCCGTAGGTGGAGAAGGGGAAGTCGTTCCTGTAGGAGTACGCCGTTGTGATGGCGTATGCGAGGGTTTCCAGAATGTATGCAGGTAGGGAGAGGCCGCGGGCAGACTGCGCAGACAGGACTTGGGCAGCATGAGTTTCTGGCACGGGTAGCAGGCGACGGAAGGCTTACTGAGCATTAGCTGGGGTACCTTCATGATGGAGCCCCCGACGACGATGCCGAGGCCCAAGCCCTTGGAGAGCGAGTACTTGAGGCAGTCTACGTCACCAAGGTTAAGGTCCTCGACCAGAGAAGAGTAGCATTTCTGAAGAAACGTGTTCGCTCGGGACGAAGGGTAAATAGGTCGTAAATGTACTTGCCTCGCCGACGATTGCGGTTCCGAGATCTGCGATGAACCAGGGGAGGTTCCTCGTAATTGCGGTCATGGTGGGTGTGGTTCAAGGAGTTATGGGCGAAAGACGTGGTCTCCTCCAACCGGTTGTGGCTGTGCTGATATACCCTTCACGATCTACGAGTATCAGCAAGAAAAAAAAATGGCCGAGTACGATCTCTCAAAAACGATCATCCCGTACTTGGATCGCCATCTCGCTTTTCCTTTACTCGCCCATCTCGTAGAGACCTCGCTCTTTCCAGTCGAGCAGGTCCAGGCAGCCCAGTATGAGCTCGCCAAGGGCACCAACATGATTGACTATGCGGTCAGCCTGTTCGAGCAGCTGCACCCCGATGAGGAGGTTCCTCAGGGTCTGTCTACCTACGGATCACAGGTTTGATATTACATCTCATTCTGCTACTCCCCAGAATTCTCTGGGAAGCGAGAAAAAGCTGTCTCGACGAACGAGCGGCTACAGCAAGAGGCTCAGGTCGTCCTGGACGTGATCGAGAACCCGGACGTTGCGCAGGCACTTCGCCAGGATAAAAATCAAAATTTGCAGTATCTCAAAGATAATTACAACGTATGCTTGCTCGATATCTCGTCCTCGTGCCTGCTCAGTCCCTTTCCTCCAGCTCACATTAGAACAAATCACGGCGCTGTACAACTTTGGCCAGTTTCAATACACGTACGGAAACTACAGCGGCGCAGCGGATTACTTGTACCACTTCCGCGTCCTCTCCACCGATACCGAACTCAACACCTCCGCACACTGGGGAAAACTCGCCTCAGATATCCTCACAGGAAAATGGGAGACCGCTCTTGAAGAGCTCAACACGCTCCGAGATATCGTTGACTCTCGTTCACCATCATCTATTTTGACGAGTGCTACTGAGTCTGCCGCCCTTGCCCAGTTGCACTCGCGGACATGGCTCGTGCATTGGTCACTTTTTGTCTACTTCAATCACCCTCAAGGCCGTACGCTTCTTCTCGAGACTTTCCTCTCCCCCACCTACCTCAACACCATCCAAACCTCTTGCCCTTGGATTCTGCGTTACATGGCTACTGCTGCGATTCTCTCTCGAAAATCCGCTACAGGAAACACGAATGCCTCTTCGCGTGTACGGCATTCTATCCGGGAGATTGTCAAGGTCATCCAAACTGAAGAGTACCAATATCAAGATCCCATCACTTCCTTCCTTAAGGAGCTCTATGTCGAATTCGATTTTGAAGCTGCCCAACGGGAGCTAGCGGTTGCGGAGCGTGTTGTTGGCGACGACTTTTTCCTCGGAGAATTTAGAGAGGAGTTCTTGGACAATGCACGTTACTTGATCAGCGAGGCATACTGCCGCATACATCAACGCATTGATATCGGGTACGCCGGTCATGGTCCTTGAGGGATTTGGCACCCTTCTCATCTTTGCTTCTACAGGGATCTGTCGGAGAGACTGAACCTTACCAAGGATGAAGGCGAGAAGTGGATTGTTAATCTCATCCGCGAGACTCGGATGGGCGCCGATGCAAAGATCGACCTAGAAAAGGTAAGTATATGTGTCGATGTCCAAACATATTATTTCTCATGAGAACGTCTATCAAGAATGTGATTGAAATTCACCGCTCACCACTCCCAGTATACCAATCGGTCATCGAAAAGACACGTGGACTGGCTTTCCGTACCCAAGCTTTGGGGGCGGGGATGTTGCAACCTCACCAGTCTGCACAACAGAATCAAACACAGCCAGTCGAGGGGGCACGACAATAGCTTAGAGTTGACACATTGTCCGTGTGATGTAATATTTCTCTTGGTTTCGTGCCGCCAATATTCAGACGAGGCACGAACGTCCCGCCATTGGTAACGACACGTTGGGCTGGCCGTTGAGATCTGAGAGTTCACAAGGATGGATTTCAGCGACAAGTGTATTGGTATTGCAACTTGCAAGCGTAGACGATGAATCGATGAACGCCCTACGAGATTATTTCCAGCACCTATCCATATTGCGTTACATAACTAGTAGAGGGATCTCGAACGTTGACTCACAATATGTCGTACCCCCGAGTGATGATGTGCTCCATCCCGCCATATGCCACATTACACCCTCCCTGGAGTACCCGTCGTTCGGTGGCAAGCCAGCATACAAAGGAATACTCACAAAGTGTTCACCGGTTTTGCCGGGGACTTTGACACCGCGTACGGTGGCCATTGCATGGTAGAGTCTTGCACCATTCTCCTCGTAGCCGCCCTGCACAGGACGGCGGTGGGCAGGAATGCGACCGAGGCTAGTAGGCACCCACTCCATCGTCTCTTCATCGAAGGGGAGGAGATCATAGCGGCCGTAATGATGGACCTCGGAACCACCATAGGGGACACGACAAGGCGGGGTTAGACGTGGGGCGATCTTGCATGGGTGAACAGAGTTGTTGAATATTGCAGAACCAAGGAAGACGGGGGAGGTACCGGAGTCACTGTCGTGGCAAGGGGGTTCTTTGGTGTAGGACGGGCTGGGAAAGGGAGAGGAGACGTTGAGTGCAATGCGATAACCAGATGGTGGAGGTCGCGGCGGGGTGTAGGGAGGAGGAGGAGGGCCGGAAGGGTCCCCTTCCTCGTTGTGCTTACTATCGTCCGACTTCATGCTAGCTTGAGGTGTGATTTTCCCCTTTGGGACAGAGTCGTTTTTAAGCAGCGTCGTCGGTGGTGGGACTGCCCAGGTCAGAACTGAACAGCTTAAGCTATAGTATTCGAAAATGATTCAAGCTTCATCGAGAAGAAAAGAGTCCTGTTCCATATGTTCAAAACACTGCATCCCGTCCCTCAGTGTACATTTCGTCTTGCAGGGAAAGGTGGGGAATAAATACTCTCTGGAGACGTGTGCCGAATCGCACTCATTCCACCTTGCGATGTGGATCTGGACCCATGCGATCAGGGATGTTACAACGACAAGGAACTTCACTTCCAAGCAATGGGGAGGACACACACAATCAAATTTTCCAATCATCCAGCCAGGAATGCTTGCCCGCCACGGATTGAACGATTTCATGTATTTGAACCTCTTTTTAAATCCCCATGCACTGCAGTGGCCCGGAGCCCCAGGATTATTCTTTGCATCTTCAGTCAATCCGGAAGCGAGCGAACGGCCTCAAACCGAGCGAGTGTTGGTCAGCCTGTTGAAGGCAAACCGTTGGTTATACGTCGTGCAGTATCAATGCACGCCAGCACCCTCGCTCACACCAGAGGGATGGAAATCTCAAGCACCAAAGGTAAATACCTAGTCTCCCAGCCGTGGTCCTTTTCACCTCACCTTTGGCGTCTTTTCCTCAGTCAGGTTAAGCAGACGTGGACCATCACGGTCTCAACGCAAGGATGGGGGATGGTAGACATCCGGGCAAAAATCGTCCTTCAAAAGAGACGTACTAGAAACCTCACCGCTGCCGAGTTCCAAGATGCGCTCCCTTCGAACGAGAAATTCCACGCAGCCCCGGAGGTTCACCGTGCGTTAGATGAAGGTCATGCTGTCCGTTATTTTCCCCCCGATCCTATCCAATCGTGGTGTGTGAAATGCGTCGGTTACGACGGAAATTTTCAGTGCGAAAGTGCAGCTGACAATGCTGCAAACTGATGTCACTGTCGTCAAACCGAGCTGACGGTTTATGTGTGTATTATGCACTTCCTTTCGCGATGCCAACGCCGGGACGGTGCTCGCTACACGTTTTCCTCCCTGCTGGTCAAGCTCGAAGAGAACCTTACTATAACCTTCGGGAGGGTAAGCTCCAGTGGAGCCGGCTCTCATTTGCCTGCTTCCGTTTATACCATGGACTTCAGGATCATATTCGTTACTGCGTTCATTTATGACGTTCACCAGCCCCTCCCATGTTCATGAGAACGACCCTTATTAGATCTACGGCCAAACATGCTCAACTCGACCTTTCAATCACGCTAGTCTCTTACATTTACTGAGAACTATTGATTACGTTGTATGCTACCATGCGTGCGCTGGAAACTACCATCGGACACATCTGTCTGTCTCCCCAACGTCGTCATGTTCACCGACCCTTTGAACTCGGTGGCGGAGGCAGGTCTTCTGTCTGCCACTCTTCAGAGGACAAGGAAGGTAAATTTGCGATTCGCTTCTGGCGACGTGGTGTTTTAGAAGGTGTCGATGGTTCTTCTGCGCTGGCTTGCTCGACGACGTTCGCCTCTTGTATAGACATTGAGGAGAACCTGCGGTAAAACGACCTATCAAAGTTGCGTCGGACAAGAGCGGAAGGTGGCAAAGACGTCTACTTACTGTGCTTCTTGACTACGTGCGTTGCTCCAAACCCGGCATGCTTCCTTGAACCGCGTCAGGATGTTGGTCATGTCGTTGTAGAACTGTTCCACGTTAAAAGCTGTGGTTTGTCGGACAGACAATATGTAGAACTTACCTTGTTCCCTTCCTCTAAATTGCGCGTGATTTCGCGATATTTTGCATAGGCAAGGTCGAGATTCTGTAGTGCTTGTTCACGCTCTTTGACAGAAGTATCCTCCTTCCGGGAGGCTAGGAATTTCTCGTTTGTGGACTAGAAAATGATGTGACATGTGAGTAGATGATGTGGTGACAAGACGAACCTTGATGGCTTCCAGCAGTCCTTCTTGTTTCTTCTGTCCCTCCACAAGACCCTGAATGAATTTGTCATATTTGGCAAGTTCTTCGTCTGAAACATCGGTGAACATCGCAGGAGTGATCTCAGCATCACGGTTCAATTTCCCAGCGACTGTCATGATACGGGGTCTGATATCATCGACCTCCCCGCGCCGTTGGCCCCTGGAAACGAGTTCGTCACGACTGTGACGGACGTCATCAAGTGATTCCAAGAGACCCCGCAGAGCACGAGCATGGACTCGAGTTTGACTGCCCGCAGCCTGCTTCTTTCCAACCGTCGATATGGTAGAAGAGGGCACAAGATTTTCCAACTCGTCCTAGGCTACCATGAGTGCAGCTCGATGATTCAACGAACACACCTCTACCTCGTCTAACGCCAGCTGCGAAATAGGGTTTTCCCATTGCCTCCATTTTTGGCGAACGACTTCGTCACTGCCGGCAGCTTCTACGAGAATGCTCCTGTATCTCTCTTGTTTCTGGACGAGTTCTCGGTTGGCTTCATGTGAGGGTAGTCTTTTCATCGGGACTTCTTTCCGCGCTGCTTCGTCCTCGGATGCTTCATTATCCAACACATCCATCGCCTGGAGGTGACGCTGAGTATACAGTGCCACAGCGAGAAATGCTTATCACCAAACTTCGTCCAGTACTGCCATGGCCCGCCGAGCTAAGAGCTCAACATCTTCCAGGTAAGTCTCGATGCGCTCGGGACCTTGTTCAGATCGAACTTCTTCGGCTTTCTTCAAGAAACTTGGAGGAAGTCCAATGGGTTGTTCCAGTGCTTCGATTGAAAACGGAAGGTTGAGAGAACGTAAAGTTCTGTAGTACGGTGAGTAAAGGGACACGAGCGGAGAGGTGGGCACGAACTGGTCGAGTTCATTATTAAGCTCTTGTGCAAAGTCGGTTATCCTTTCTTTGATAAGGGTCTGCTTGTTATCGTTGTAGATATCTGAGGAGCAGATCGATCACTGAGACTTGGTGACAGCTAATATGAACGTACTAACGGCTTCTCTAGCTCCCCAGCTGAGCAACTCTCCGAAAAGGACGTGATCGCTACCCACCACACTTTTCGGATCGGACAAGCCAGAGAGGAGGTTGTTCTGGACAACGATGACATCTTGGATTGGCGTGATGGCAGAAGGCGGAGGGATGTCTTTGTGGTAAATAAGATCATTGTCTCGCTCGGCCCGTGCAAGATTTTTCTGCAAGACATCTAACAGGGACTTGACCAATGTCGGGATAAACAAGGTTCGATTTGGCAAAAATACAATACCTTGATATCCTGTACGACTGCAGGAGAGATGGCGCTTCGTTTGGCCGAGCTGTATCCTTGTCTCGCTTCAGCCTCTGCGTCAATCAGTCGCCGGAGCTCATCGCCATAGCTGCAAGAAGATTAAGTTATCGTCATGAGAACGAATCGATGCGAACTTGTTAGCCTCGAGATCGTCTATGCACTTTCTGTACTGAGCTGCTGCACGAAAATGGGACTGCTTTGTTTCTAGGTGGGGAATCCAGGTCTTAAGATAGGATGAGCATGATAAGCTAAGTAGTGAGAAATCTGCGACCTTACCGATGGTAGCCTTTCACAGACTTGAGGCAAAGCGGATCGAAAGGAGTCCAAGGAAGTGGTGTACAGCGATGCAACTCCGGCTGCCAACTTGGCGACAAGGCTATTCTTGTAATGATCTGCCACGAGACGGATGAAGACTGACCGAGTTTTATCAAGATGAAACACGTCGCGCACCTGCGACTGCGCGTTGCCAGGCACACTCCTGCGCCTGGGCAAGCATGAGGAATTCCAAGCCGCGGATGAAAGATGCAGTTAGATCGAGCGGAGTTTCTTCTGCGTCGGGCGGGATGCTGAGTTTTGGCAGTGCCGAAGTGCGAAGGAAAGCGAATGTTCCAGCGGCGTTCTGGAGTCAAGGTTGTGACTGGACGATGAGAAGAGTGAGCCATTCGTGACGGACCTGGTAATGGAGAGTCGCCCGCTTTAGACCGTCTTGACTGGACCTGTCTTCAGAGGCGGCGAATTGAGAGTAAAGGGCGGCCAAGTTGAACAGAGTCGCAGCCCTTTCGAAGGTGATGCTGCGGAGTGTGACGGGGACGGAAGACGATGGGGCAAAGACATGGGCATAAGAAAACTCGAGGCCGATCTAGTTTGCGATGGATCAGAGTGGGTCACGGAGAGCGGGTGGCACGAACATCTGAGGGGAACTTTATGAGGACGAACACGAGCTGGGCGTGATAGCTAGAGGAGGTCAGACGGATTTTTGGAGGGACGGGCGGAACGGACCTGAGGAAGGCGTTGACGGTGTCAATGCGGACGTCGTGCGCGATGCACGGTGCACGGAGATCCTCCCAGAAGGCGACGTCGTGCTTGTATCGATCTGGATGGTCCTGCGAGTGATTGTGCAAGTAGTCGCGTACGCGGTTGCGGACGTGAGCGGGATAAGTTTTTTTGAAGGGGACGGTAAGATGGTTTGGCATCTTGACACAAGTCTTGTCGCGCCACCCGTTTCTCACCTCCGCCACTGGTTGGTTTGTTGTCCTCCTCCTCCTCCCCCTTGCTCTCCTGGTCCCCGTATCGCAGACGTTTCGTTCAAACTCGGAACCCTTCGTTCCAAACTCCTCTCGGGCCCTTTTACTCATCTTCCACCCCCCCTCTCACCATGTCCTACGTCGACCAGTCCTCGTCCGTCTCCGCAATGGGCAGGCGGCTCACGAACAGAAACAACAACCGCTACAGCGTGACCGCCTTGTTTAGCATGGCTGCAGAGCAGGATGTCGAAGTCGAGGATGATTTGGCAAGAGGTCCGTGCTCGTTCATATCCACCTACCCCATCTCCCTTTTCATTTCTTCCAAACAGCCCAGAAACGCTTGCGAGATCTCAAGGGAAAGATTTCTGTCCAGTCAAAGAAAAACTTTGTCCTTGAGCGGGACGTCCGCTACCTTGACTCGCGGATAGCCCTTCTCATCCAGAACCGGATGGCAGCCGATGAAGTGCGTCCGCACATTCTTTGTCGTTCCCCCACCATGTCTCATCCACATCCACGCTCTAGCAACGTGAAGTCGAACGGACACTGGAAGATGTCGATCCAACCGAGGGTCATTATCCCGATGATCGCAAGCTCCAGCAGTATTCAAATCTTTTTTTCCTCCTTCAATCCGAACCCCGTCATATCGCCAACCTCTGTCGACTCGTCAGCTTGTCTGAAATTGACACTCTTCTCCAGACTGTAATGTTCACTCTCTATGGCAACCAGTACGAGAGTCGCGAGGAGCATTTACTCCTTACCATGTTCCAGTCCGTACTGTCCGCTCAGTTCGAGACTGCCACAGAATTTGGTTCCCTACTGCGAGCCAACACGCCTGTCTCCCGCATGATGACCACTTACACTCGTCGAGGTCCAGGTCAAAGCTACCTTAAGGGAGTTCTCGCAGAGCGTATCAACAGTCTCATAGAACACAAGGATCTCAATCTCGAGATAAACCCCGTAAAGGTGAGTTGGTCTTTCATTAGCGTTTCCCTCTTCAACCAATACTTTGAACTAGGTTTACGAGCAAATGATTAATCAAATCGAGGAAGAGACCGGCACATTACCCCCGAATCTTCCCCGTGGCGTTCCTCCCGAAGTTGCGGCAGAAAACGCTGACGTTCAAGCGATCATCGCCCCTCGACTCACCATGTTAATGGAGATCGCCAACAGTTTCCTTGTCACCATCATCGAGAGCATGGAAAGTGTTCCCTACGGCATTCGGTGGATTTGCAAACAAATCAGAAGTCTGACTCGCGTATGATAGCTTTCCTCATGATAGTTCCTGCCTTCTGACAGTGATCAACAGCGGAAATATCCAGAGGCCACAGATTACGCCATTTGCTCTCTTATAGGTGGTTTCTTCTTCCTGCGCTTCATCAATCCGGCGATCGTTACGCCCCAGGCGTACATGTTAGTTGATGGTGTACCCGCTAAACATCCTCGGCGGACGTTGACACTAGTGAGCCGTCGTTGGGAATATGCATTGCGGATATCTCTTAACCTCGCATTCTATAGATAGCAAAGATGCTCCAGAACCTCGCGAACAAGCCATCTTATGCAAAGGAGGCCTACATGATCACGTTGAATCCGTTCGTTGAGAATAATAAAGCACGGATCAACCAATTCCTCAATAGCCTGTGCGAGGTTGGCGATTTCTATGACACTCTGGAGGTGCGTGATCCTTTGATTGGCACTCGGGCTTTTTGGTAACGTTTTCACAGATGGACCAATACATGGCACTCTCCAAGAAGGATCTTACGATCCACATTACTATGAATGAACTGTACAACACCCATGCATTGATCTTGCAGCATATCGAAACCCTGGTGAGTAGTTTGACTGTTGGATAGAATTTCATCACTTAGCACCGTGCAGTCACCGAATGACAAACAGCATCTACGTATTCTTACCGATGAACTTGGCCCTGCTCCATCTCAGGTCCCTCGTAAAGAGAATCGCACTATTGAATTGAACCTATACAGTCGATGGGAGACTCCTGTCCAAGACCTCCACACGGCACTTATGGACTCGATCTCCCAGAGTGACATGCTATACATGGAGACAAAGTCCATCCTCGTTCAACTCATACGTTCTCTCCCCCATGCTACCGAAAAGCGGCCCTACAATCTCTCAGCGCTAGCGGAACGCGCAGCGACCACTAAAGATGCCACTCTTGTGCGCAAGGGTATCAAGGTCAAGGAGATGCTACGCGAGCTCGAGGAATTAAGGATCATTGACCAGGCAGACGGCTACAAGCTCATGCAGGAAGAGGTGGCTGCAGAACTTGTCCATTTGGGTAATCTCCGCGACAAGGTGCTGCTAGAGACCAAGTCTCTGGAGGCCGTCTACAAAACGATTTGTGATCACAATAGCTACTTGCGTTCGCAACTTGAACAGTACAAGGCATACCTGCAAAACGTTCGCTTAACTGCTTCCAAGGACAAGGGAAGCACGACAGGTGTCGGCGTTGTCACCGTTGGCGGGAGAGAGAGGAAGCCCTCGCGGAGTGTTGTCCTTGGTCCCTATCGCTTCACTCATGCACAGTTAGAGAAGGAAGGAATCATTGTGGAGAGCAACGTCCCAGACAATCGGTGAGTTTCGTGAGTCCACGAGTGTTATTGTCTGACTCTGGCCCTCTGCTATAGCCGCCCGAACATCTACTTTAATATTACATCACCAAGTCCCGGAACCTTCATCATCTCACTACACTACAAAGGACGGGAGAAAGCGATTCTTGAGATGGATCTGAAAATTGATGATCTATTGGAGAAGGTATTCCCTTGTACTTTCTATCTGACGCAGTACTCAATCGAACCACCAGCAAAAAGATAACAAGCATCTGCTGGACCTGGAGTATGTTCAACTGAACGTGCCGAAGGTGCTTGCTCTCCTGAAAAAGGTCTTCGCTAAGCGGTGAACGATTCTCCCGGGACACTCTAGACCTATCTTTGAGTAGCCAAAGATCTCTTTACTTATGCCGTATTCATTCTGCCATACCCCGTCACTCCTTCTCCTTTCTCCTTCGTTTTTCAACCTCGTCTTATTACAGCGTACGTTTTACCCCTGTGACCCTGTTCGTTCTGGAATTTTTGGATGTATTACACGTGTAGTTATGTGTGTTTCTGGATACCTGTCTTCCTACACTCCGAACACTCTGGCTTGCTCTGCGACATTAGACATCCTTTGACTGAGGTCAGCGTCCCCATGCCAATCGATCGACCTATCATCGGTCACCGCCGTCGGTCGCGACGGTCATCGTTTATTACCCCAGCCGTAGCCACTGGCAACCGTCACTCAATTGTCGATCAAAACGGTAAACCTTATTTCATCCACTCACTATCCTCGGTTTGAGCCTCGGTTGGATGTTGGATAGCCTATGGCAGGAACTGGGATGTCACGCTCGTTCTCAGCATCATCCTTATTCGCTCTTGCTCTTTACCTGGGAACAGCCTTAGCAAAGTCATCGATATCCCCACCGAGTTTGCAGTTCGCCCAACTAGCGTCAAATGCATCTCAGTCGAGCAGTACTGCGCCGAACAGCAACGGAATTTCGTCTGTCTCATTAGCTGACGACGGGTAAGCGCTCGTTCGCAGCTGGCAGAAACAGACACGCTCATTCCTCGAAGTACCTACTATACTATCATTCAAGCAGGCCAAATCAACTTTCGCGCGTCAATAGATACCGGGTCATCTGACCGTTCGTCGGAATTCTTTACATGCTTCGCCTCTGCCGAAAGTGATGTCGCTTGGTAGTTTGGTTGGTCTCGACAGCCTGTAGCACAAAAACATGCTCGGCGGTCCCAAAATACCCATTAACGTATGCATCGCCGACGTTCGTTTCGGTCAATGACAACGCTACCACGTTCAGCCTCAGTTATGCCGATGACACCAGTAAGTGTTTCTCGGCGTCTCTGCTGTCGAGCCATTGAGTGACATCGTGGACTCCTCAAGGCGCATCAGGATTTGTTGCAAGGGAGTCCATCGAGGTCTCAAATGTTACGGTGCCCAGTCAAGCTTTCGGTGAGCACGCTGATTCATCGTGGCATTTCAATAACCGACGAATTCATAGGAGTGGTGACGAACTCGAATGTCACACTCATTGACGATATTAGTGGCGTTCTCGGGCTTGGGTTTCCTCGACTGTCGGAAATTTACGCATCTATCCTAAATGGTGCGTATTTCGTGTGTGAGGTTGATGCTTCCGAACCCATTGGTGGTTGTGGTTTGCAGCCCCACCGTTTCTCGCAAGTTTGACTCAACAAGGCATACTCGACTACCCTGTTTTTGGACTGTTCTTGACACGAAACTCGACTGGAACGCTTGCGTTAGGTGAGGGGCAATTCTGTCACACTGACCAACAAGCTTATTGGACCCACCGACAACTTCCAGGTGCTATCGATGTCTCGGTTGTACAGAATACGAGCAACATTGTCTGGAATGAGGTAGTTCCCTTTTCTCCGGTAGGAACACAGACGAATACCTCGGGATATATGTACTGGGCCATTCACATGACGGGCTTCGCGGTATGTACCATGAGAAATGGTAGTTGACATTTGCTCACCTTCTGGTAGGTAAATGGGAGTGCGCTAACTCCGATACCCACGTATCCCGGACCAACTGGAAATTCTTCGATTGCACTTCTAGACGTGTAAGTGTTGTGGGATCTGATTATGGATGTGGCATGCTGAGAGTGAATCTACGTAGAGGAACCCCTGGACTGTACGGACCCTATCAAGATGTGGGTAATCTCGAGTAGGGGTATGTATATCATCGAACTTACCTCTCCTTCGTAGGTGACGCGACTGTTTGCACTCTTCCCTGAGAGTCGGCTTGTAGATGAGAGTAAGTAGAGACTGCTGGACATTCTAACGACTGACTGAATAATCCTCAGGTGGACAATGGGCGATCCTTTGCAGCTCATCTGCGACCATGACATTTAGATTTGGGTACGCGACAGCCACCTTCTATAGGTTCCCGCTAATGAATGTAGCAGAGATGGGACTGCGTTTGTTCTACAACCTACCGACTATCTCATCGGTCCTACAGCAGGTGATCCCGACTTATGTTTATCTTGGCCGAAAGCTTCGCCACCCAGCGCAGATGGCATCGACTGGCAACTTGGTAAGTATGACCACTGCTCCTTGCTAATACCTTTTATAATGACTTTTTTAGGAACGCCGTTCTTACGCACTGTATATTCTGTCTGGAGGTAGAGTACGAGCTTTTTCCCTTGCATTCACACTCTCACCTGTACAGCTTCGGCATTGATTATGTTCAACCTCCGATGATTGGCTTGTACGCGCTCACAAACCCTTCGACACCTGTCGAGTCCTCTGGTATCCTCGCGTCATTCTTCTCCTCTGCGTCTGCCACCGTAGCAACCACGCTACCCAACTACCTCTTGGCAACTCCAACGTATACCACGCCACCTTACGCCTTCAACACTTCCGTCACTGCGACTTTGGGCGAAATTGTTGACTCGGAACTCGCGACTAGCACGTACCTGCCGATGCTTGCTTCGCCCGCGATAGATGCAACTGCGCTTCCGGTGGTTTCGGATCAATATACCCTAATTGCGACCAACGCCCAAGGTCAGCTTGTAACATCCACGTATCGCCTCACGGTGCCCTCTGTAGTTCTCGGAGTACCTCCAGGGTGGAGTGGTGTTCGGACGCTCCGAGCGCCGGTCGCTGCGCTGGGCATCTCACTCGTGGGCGTCTGCACAGGTGTATGGATATTCTAGCAAACATTTAGTCCCTGTCGCTACCAATGTTATGAAGGCCGTTGGACTTGCTTACACCGTTCATATTCGAGGTAGCTATTGTCACTCTTTGCACAGACCCCCTATCGTGGACTTTGTAGTGATTTCGGACGATAATTGTATTACTTGGACGATCTATTCGCAGGTATCGCGCTCAGACCCTCAAACAGGGATTGAGTACAAGTTGCACGTTCAGATGTGCATATGTAGGTACGCTCATTTTAGATATGGGTAACTTGTCGGGTTATTGTATCGATGAGATGCTGACAACTTGCTGAGCGCTGAGCTGTGCAGTATTTTAGGGGCCAGTCCGATTCGTGTATGCGGTCACCATCTCTCTTTTCTACCTCCAACTGTGTACACAATGCCTGCTCAGCGTCTCGCTCAACCCAACCCGCCCGCTGACCCGTCCCACCTCCCCGATTCTGTGCTGGATTATCGCGCACAAACCGGCACCGGCTCGGTCATCACTCCCGCCGAACTCGCCTCTCTCCACAGGTTCAGGCGAGCCGCGAATTACATCGCTGCTGGTAATTAACCCCTATTCGTTTGTTCCGTCCTTTCATGCTCAGGCCTGCGGTCGTTAGCTATGATTTTCTTGAGAGATAATATTCTCCTCGAGAGAAAGCTCACCTCGGACGACATCAAGCCTCGCCTGCTTGGACACTGGGGAACTTGTCCCGGTCTCGTCCTCGTGTATGCACATCTGAATCGCCTCATCAACAAGACTAATATAGATGCCCTTCTTGTCGTTGGGCCAGGTTAGTTTTGTTCTTTCAATGTATTCGGCTCATGTACTGAATTTTATTTACCGCTAATACAGGCCACGGCGCACCTGCCATTCTCTCCTGTCTTTGGTTGGAGGAATCACTCGCACATTTCTTGCCGCATTATTCTCGTGACAAAGTTGGCTTGACGAGGCTCATCACAAAATTCAGTACGCCCGGAGGATTCCCAAGGCGAGCTCGACATAATTTTCATTATTTGAAGCTGACCCATATTTCAGTCATATCAACGCCGAGACACCTGGCTCTATCCATGAAGGCGGAGAGTTGGGATACGCTCTCAGCGTGTCATTTGGCGCTGCCATGGACAATCCGAACCTCGTCGTCGCCTGCGTTGTCGGTGATGGAGAAGCAGAAACTGGCCCTACTGCAACCGCATGGCACGGATTCAAATATATCGATCCTGCAGAATCGGGCGCTGTACTCCCTATTCTACACCTCAATGGGTTCAAGATTTCAGAGCGCACCATCTTCGGATGTATGGACGATAAGGAGTTGATTGCACTGTTCAGGTTAGCATGTCGTCATCCTAAACAGGCGCATTTATGGACGCATCTTCAGTGGTTATGGCTATCAAGTTTGTATCATTGACGACTTGCAAAATATCGATAGAGATCTCGCTGGAGCTATGGAATGGGCCCTCGGCGAGATTTCCCGTATTCAGCATGCAGCACGCTCAGGGAATCCTATTGTTAAGCCTCGTTGGCCAATGCTGATTTTACGAACACCGAAAGGCTGGTCGGGTCCAAAAGAGCTACATGGGGAATTTATAGAAGGTTCATTCCGTTCACACCAAGTACCTCTTCCCAAGGCCAAGACGTCGGAGGAAGAGCTCCGAATGCTACAAGATTGGTTGGCCAGCTACCGTCCCGAGGAACTCTTCATTATCCACAGCGCAAAAAAAGGGGAGACTGAAGGCGCACCCATGAATGACATCACAGAGATTATTCCTGATGTCCAGGAGAAGAGGCTAGGCTGTAGGAAGGAGGCTTATGCAGCTTACAGGCCGCTGGCAGTTCCTAATTGGATGGCATCCAGTGTCCAAAGAGGACGCGAGGCAAGTTGCATGAAAACTGTAGGAAACTTTCTTTGTGAGATCATTAAAGAGTGAGCGCCTCGCATCTCCCATTCTTTTCTGAAACCTAGACCTGGTTGCCAGTAATCCATCCACCTTTAGGATTTTTTCCCCCGACGAACTAGTTTCGAACAAGCTCGATGCTGTACTCGACGTTACCGGACGAAACTTTCAGTGGGACGTCGCTTGCCGTGCTCAGGGAGGGCGCATTATCGAAATCCTCTCGGAACATACCTGTCAAGGCATGCTTCAAGGGTATACACTTACAGGAAGGACGGCCCTGTTCCCAACGTACGAAGCCTTCATAGGCATCATCCACACCATGATGGTACAATATAGCAAATTTGTAAAGATGGTTCGTATTGTCGGTTTGTCTCTGCAATACATCAACCTTCATTGCTTAGGCTTTTGAGACTAATTGGCGCAATGATGTTGGCTCTGTCAACTACCTGGAGACCTCCACCTGGGCAAGGCAGGAGCACAATGGTTTTTCGCACCAAAACCCATCATTTATTGGTGCTGTACTCAACCTGAAACCGAAACTTGCACGCGTTTACCTTCCACCCGACGCGAATTGTTTTCTTTCTACTATGGCGCACTGTTTGAGGGCCAAAAACTACATTAATCTCATGGTTGGTAGTAAGCAGCCGACCACAGTATGGCTTAGCCCGGAGGAGGCTGACCGTGTACGTGTTTTGGTTGCTTTGGGATGATATGTAACTAATTTTTTCCGTGAAGCACTGCGTGGCTGGTGCCTCTGTTTGGAAATTTGCAAGCGTTGACGAGGGAATGAATCCAGATGTGTACGAGAATTCTTTGCTTTTGTAGTATGCTTTTAACAAATAGTCCAGCGTTCTCGTTGGCATCGGTACAGAGGTTACGTTCGAGGTGATCGCAGCAGCAGCTCTTCTCCGCAAGACAAGCCCAGCCCTCCGTGTACGTGTCGTGAATGTGACGGATCTAATGATCCTTGGTCCCTCCGGAAGTCATCCTCACGCGCTCAGCAATGAAGATTTTGATTCGCTTTTCACTCCGGATAGGCCGATCATCATCAACTATCACAGCTACCCAATCGAGCTAAAGGGTTTGTTGCTAGGTCGGCCCAACATCGAAAGGATAACAATTGGGGGGTCAGTTGCCGCATTTTCCTGACTGGGTCTCATGTGGTAATGACGGCGAATAGGTTTCAAGAAGAAGGAACCACGACATCTCCTTTTGACGTTCGTTTTGTTCGTTATACTTTGTCAGCCCGTACTGACGAGATGTTTTAAGATGATGCTGTGCAACAACGTTTCGAGATATCATATGGCTGCAACCGCTGTGCGTGCTGGAGCATTCCACAACACCAAGGTTGCGACCGAGGCCCATGAGATAGCGAGTCACATCATGCACCTCGCAGTAAAGGATAAAGAATATATATACCGCGAAGGGCGAGGTAAGCCCACGTCACATCCATGTTGCACAATTGTGGGATTCACTGCGCATTTTAGATCCTGATGGCACCTTTAAGACTCCTGTCTTCGAAAACGTGTAGTTGTGACACGAGTATGGATTCATCCGTCGCTCAGGTTGTGTAAGAGTAGGCTTAGTAGGTGTAAGTACGAACCGAGTGTAAAGAATGCAAGTCTAGCTACAGAGAATCACAAAAAGCGACAGGCCTGGGACTCGAACCCAGAATCTCTAGCGCCGGAAACTAGCGCGTTACCATTACGCCAACCCGCCTTGAACGTCCTTTCACCTTGTTGGGAGCATACAGAACGGGCTGGGCTGGCTTCGCGGAAACTGATTCTTTGTACATCCGAGATGGTAATCAAAGCAATACCCAAATGGCCCAGATTTCGGTTCCACTATGTCTTGTGAAGCGTCTCAGGGAAATCAAAGGTTGACCCTTGACTCGTTTTCGCGCTCACTCTTTCCATTCGCTTCCCATCTACATGGCGGTGTTCAGCCTATGTCAATTTTTCCGCGAGCAACGGTCGACGCTCCCTCCACCCAAAGCAAGCGACGATGTCGGCTCCAAGACGTTCATGGTGACCGGGTCCAACGTCGGGCTGGGTTTTGAAGCTTCCGTACAACTCGCGAAGATGTGGCCCAGGTTGCTCCTCGCCACGAGCAGAGACTCTGTCCAATGTGAACAGACACGGGAATGTAGGTTTGTACATATTGTCAAATCCCAACGACGTCGTTTCAGAGAGGAGCTGACACGGGCACTGGGGAATTTCGTATTGACTTGAGAAGCCATCCTCGCGCGAGCAGCTGCTGATCCAGGCGCAAGCGCAAGCGCGTGCGGCGGCATCGCGAGTCCCAAAGTGGCTGCCTGGCCGCTCGACTTGGGTTCGTTTGGAAACGTACGCTCGTTTGCCGATCGGTTCGCGGCGGAAGGGAATGGGATGTTGAACACGCTCGTTGCGAACGCTGGCGTGTTTCGTCCCGATTACGCTCAGACGCCGGATGGCTGGGAAGTGATGTATGTCGCATCTGCGATTTCGTTTTTCTGGGTTTTCTTTTCCATCTGAGTGATTCTCCCCTTTCGTTCGTGTTAGGTTGCAAGTCAACTATCTGTCCACTGCGTTGTTGAGCATCCTGCTCTTGCCGTACTTGGTGAACGCTTCTACTGTGGATTCCATGCCACGCTTGGTCGTCGTGTCGAGCGTTGGGCATTATCTCGGTGCTTCTAGCTTGAAAAACTCGGAGACGTGGCCCTCCATCCTCGAAACCGTCAACAGTCAGAAATTCGGCTCCAGGTCCGTCATCGTCGTGCATACGTGCCACCGTTGATGATTGACGAAACACATGATCAAGCGTCGCTCGCTACAATGTCACGAAACGTGAGCTAAACCTACGTCGTGCATGCATACGCCATTCCAACAAGAAAACGAAATGGCTGACTGGTTGTGGACGTGTTCTCCAGTTTTAGATGTTATTTTCGTTCGAGCGCTCGCGGCGCGTCTCCCTGACCCTACTCCCGTCGTCGCCTGCACGGTGAACCCGGGTTACTGTCGCTCGAACCTTTTTCGTGCCATGGAGGACAAGTGGTACGTGGGTTGGGTTTTTCCCCTAGTTCGAAACGTGTTTTGCGCGCGTTCGACAGAGGAAGGGAGTAAGACGCTCGTCCACGCTGCCGTTGCTGGTGACGAACGCTCAATGCACGGCCGGTACCTGTCCTCTTGCCAGGTCACTGAAGAGAGCAATTTCGTATTCACCCCCGAGGGCAAGGCCTTTTGTACCAAGCTCTGGGTGAGCGTCACAAGACGACTTTTTTTTTTCCGGATGGCTAATGTCATATGCTTTGCGTGAATTGACAGGATGAGACGATCATGGTCTTGTCTCAAGTCGACGATCGCGTCTCGGAGATTGTTGCAAAGTATCTGCGGGCAGATGCATGACGTTTTCTTTTCTCCCTCTTCTATGTCTATTATGGCGTGTGTCTCGTAGGGATTACTCTGACAGACCATCTCAGTAGTTCGTTTCAACGCGCTGTAATTAAAGTTGTGTAGGCTGAACCGACCAACTACCTAAAACCAGGAAAATGAACACTCGAGTGTGTCCAGCAGAACGAAGCAGAGCCACGACAAGAATCAGCAGTAAGATGGTATTATTGTACATCAAAGACGACTGAGCAAGCAAACATTAAGATATGCTTACTGGCAAGACTACATTTTCATCTACTTCTTTGGTCGCCTCTTCACCTCCTCCTCCTTGCAGGCATGCAACATGAGTTTGTTTGGATGACCCGGGGTCATTCCACCGTGTCCCTTCGACCAGTCGTAGGAGACAGCATACGCAAAGATCGTGCCGTTGCGGTTAAATGTTGTGGCGCTGATCGGGCCGGGCCCAGCTTCGAACGCTGCGGAACACAAGGGTAAGAGCAGGTCACTACACGTCCAGTACATTAAACCATACTCTTTAGCCGCGTACGCGCGTCCTTGTCCCAGAAATGAATAGTTCCGTCGGAGCCTATTCATGGAAACCACGAGTAAAAACACGCTGCAATGTGGGTGAGTGAAACGCACCGCAGGTAGAGAAAGTTCCATGAACAGGGTGGAATGAAATGTCGTTTACAGCATACACCAATGATTGGTCTTTTGCGTTTGGGGTCTGATCTCTGCGGTGACATTTAAAAGAAAAGTTATTCCTGTGACGAATATCAGATGCTTGCAGTTCCAGGTTGGCGAGAAATCTCACGTGCTATCCTTGTCCTCGACGTATCTGTGTAAACGACACATCAACTATGGGAAAAGTCCTCGTGGCAGAGACGTACTGTATGGCCACGCGGCCTTCGATGCTACCGACGGCGAAGCCGCTACTCGAGGAATTGGTGAAGCAGGACACTACACGCGTCTGCCATTTCAAGGGAGATGTTATGGTCTGCGCCAATATTAAAGGGGTGGAGTTGGACATGTGACATCATGACGGACCTTGTACGCTGAGGATGGATTTGTCAAATTGAATATTTGAATATGACGCTCCGCAGTGCCAACGACGAGGAGAGGATATTGCACGTCCATGGTGTAGCAACGCTCCGGTAATTGCACTGTGGCGACAGGAGTTGCCGTACGAAGGTCCCAGTACTGTCCGACGATGAAAAGATTCGATCAGCGCCGAGTTCGCGATCAATAGCGGTGTGTGCGGACCTTGAGTGTCTTGTCCCAACTGCCGGTGGCTAGAATGCCGCCTTGTGGTGTTTCTATCCACTTGACGACTTTTATTGGCGCATCGTGTTGTGCGACCTGTGTTGTTTGGCCGTTTGTGATGTCGAACATGCGTGCGGCGTTGTCTGCACCGCCTGAGATCACTTTATTGCCCTCCTTTGCAATGATTGGGACGAAAATGAATGACGGGGGATCATCTATGACCCACCTTGTTCCAACAAACGCTGAGAACGGGTCCTTGATGGCCATACATGGCCTTGCCCTGTGTCTGACCACCTGCACCGACCTCGTACAAACGGACCTGGATCGCGGGTCAATGGCTGGGGAGCTATGAAGAAACAACAAGCTACATTGTTATCCCAGCTGCCTACAGCGAGGTAGTCAGCAGCAGAGGAAAACGCGAGCGAGGAGATGGAATCCGAGGGTGGCTCTGTGACCTCGATGTCCTTTTCGGCGGCCGTGCCAAAGAAAGACATGGCACCGAGAAATTTGGAAGAGCAGTAGTAGTAGGAAAGGAGGAGTGGTCGAGCTTGCAGTCCTTCTCACGCCACGCCATGTGTGTGGTGACCGACCTGGTCCACCCCCAAGGGTCTCTCTCAGACCTCATGGTCGTCAGAGACACGACGCAGACGGACGCAGCTGGGAACGGCGACGTCCCGACGTCTCGGTTGCCCATTGAGGGACCGCATGGTGAGGCAGTTCAGATGGACCGTCTTCGCCCCACTCACCGCCTCCACCAGAGCAAACATCCCCAGTTGGATACGCCGAGTTCACGCCAGCAGCCGCGTGCTTTGGTATGACACGCCGCCTTCCCCCAGGCATGACCTGGACGTAGTTCGCCGCCATCACAGACACGCTGCTTCGTGGCTTTCACACACTCATGCCTTGGATACGCCCAGCTTGGGGTCCTTGCACTCAGGGAGGACGATACGCTCCTTACACTAGTGTCGACCTTGCTGCTGCCTCGCATTGGCTCGACCGCACGCGCGACGGTCCAAGGTCGTGCGTGATTGGTGTGGAGGACGGGGTCTGTCGCAGAGACTGGTGCTCAGCGCACCAAGCTCGTCGGTGGATGGGTCTGCAAGACGTTTGACCCGATGACTGCGTTGGATCCCGCAAAGTGCGTGTTGCCGCCATGCCAGTCCATGACGTCATTCCCATATTCTCCACGACAGTCAAACACCCGCTGCAATTCATCGTCGACGGTGTCGCCGAGGACGATCTCCAGACTGACAAGCTGAGGTAAGCAAAGCAGTCTATCATCGACGGATTAATCATTGGATATGTAGTACTCGCAGGGTAGCTAACGTTCGTAGATCAACATGGAAATATACGTTTGGGGTTGGTCCAAAAGCGCGATCGTATATACATTGAAAATATAATCATCATACCTTAGGTAAATGTACTCGAGATCAGTCTATACCCGAGCACTTTTACCTAGCACAGAACTCATAGTGTCTTCTCTTTCGTAACTTCTAGCAACGGGTCAAGCTGCGATTCTGGCTGGCGATACGAGCCACCTGCACGATCCGCGAACGTGAAGTACTGTTGATAGGAGATTAGCGGCCGTAGATTACTTTATCAAGTGGGGCTGTGGGTACCTGACCGTAGTTAACCGTGAAGTAAAGATGATGCAACGTGTGATGTGCGGGACCGTTGATAACGTTTTCAAGCGGATGGCCGGTAATCATATCGGAGTCATGAATCTGTGCGAGTGGATATTCAGATAAACGTCAGACGTGCAGCAAAGCGGCTCATCATACCAATATACTCCAAAAGTTGACGAAGACAAATAGACCCAGGTACAACCATCGGTGAAGGGGGAACAAGAATATGAATATATGGTACGGCACAGACTGTAGATATCCGTCTACCGGATGGAATGCGTGGGATGCAAAAGGAGTCGGTACTGCCGCAAGTGTCAACCGATGCGAAACAAAAGAACCGACAACACGCACTGATCCATTTGTGATGGGGCTTGTGAATGGTCTTATAAAACATGGGATAGTGCAGGATACGATGGAGCCAGTATATGAGATAGTCAGTGAATGCCAAGAAGCTGGAGACGTTTCAGCGTGAGCCACGGTCGATGAAAATATACGCACAAGGGGATTGAGACGGCAAAGTAGAGCCATCCGTACTCGGACACGTCGTCGTACAACCGGGAGTAACCCATGACCTCGGCTTGGAACCAGGGAAGCGTCAACAGCGTCATGACAGGAAACGCTTTCAAACTGCTCTGAATCTCGTTTTTAATCTGGTTCTTGAGGAACCGTGGATGCCGCATCATTTCGTGGTTGAAGATGTATCGGAATGAAAGACCGGCGAAAACGAAATAGAGGAAGTGGATGCCAACCAATGTGATCACGAGCAACGATGCTAATTGTCTGGGAACGTAATCTCGCGGCCATGCAGACTGCGGCCGAAGCGCTATTGCTGAGACGTTAGCGAGGAAGGACTGAGAAAAGTGGTCGGCGAGGGGGTCGTTGAGTGGAACGAGACGCGCCCAGACGTTATCGAGGACATAGTCGTCGCAGATGTTCAGAACGAGGTCCATTGCAATGAAGATGGTACCAAACGAGGAGCGAGCGAGCAATAAGGATGAGGAACGAGCGAAATTTTATACCACGACATGTCGTCGCCAACATCAGGCCACTTTTTTTTTTTCGGAGTGGATTAGATCACACGCCATTTTTTGCTTCACCTTACCATGCGTCGGGCTCACCGTGGAATTGTCGGTTGAACATTGAACATCGTCTTTCGCAGGACGCTGGGAGCCTGGTCATACGGGGGAGAAACAGACGAACACGCGGCGAGCTCTCCATCTCGTCTACGATGGGTGATCGATATGATCCATCTTTGCTATCTTGCTCTCGTCTTCTGGAATCCGTGGACGGTCACGTTCGTTCTGCTGGAAACGACCCTGGAACTTTCTGCGCTCTTATCAGCGAACGCGGCCACTGGACTTCTTCTGCCTCTTCCTTTCTTTTTCGAACAAGTCGACCTCCTAGGCTGTTCCATTCCATTCCGAATTTCGCCAAGAGTCGCACGAGGGTCATGCAGACATTTGCCCATCCAACGGCATAAATGCGTGTTCCTCATGAATTACAGAATCACAACAATACCACCAGACAAATGGAAGCCACGCTTCTGAGCACCCCCTCAACGCAAGGCGATTCCATCGCGTGACCCGATGTGATACAACACTGCCAACACGTGCTGCATTAAACGTCAGTTCCGTCCCGGATATCTCGCTTGCCAGAGTTCACATTCCTCCCTCACAACTCACCAACGATGGGCCAAATCTTGACATGCACCAGGCGCAAGCAGTTGGAAAAGTTTGCCGACGAGGAGCCAAAGCTCCCAAGGTCTCCAATAGCCCCAGCCCGCGAAACCATCTACATCGCGTATGTCGTCCTCCTTGTAGTCGTCTTCCCACAGCTGGTGCTTATCAGTCACATTAGGGTCATGGGACCTACTGGTAGTGGCAAGACGACGGTTTGTCCCTTGGTTGATTCTGATGAGGCCGGACCGCTCATAGCCCGACTCTAGTTCATCAACCTGGCGTCGGGATCCAACCTTCGAGAAGGTGCCGGCTTGGAAAGTTGCACCAATGAAGTACAGACGTCAATGCCCTTCTACGTGGGCCGACAACAAGTTGTCTTGATCGATACGCCCGGATTCGACGATACGACCTTGACAGACACCGAGGTCTTGAAGCTCATTGCTGCTTACCTGGTGACCACGTATGTTGCATTCAGCCGTTCCCGCCATTGGCTAACCGACTCCACAGCAACAAACAAGGCGCACGCCTTGCCGGTGTCATTTACATGCAGAGAATTTCCGACTTGAGGGTTGGGGGTTCAGCTCGGCGTGATTTCAGAATGTTCCAGGAACTCTGCGGCGAAGAAGCGTACCCCAATGTGATCATTGTCACCAATATGTGGGGCACAGTCACTGCGGAGGATGGAAACGCCCGAGAGCAGGAACTCGCTACCAAGGACATCTTCTTTAAGCCAATCCTCGATCAACAGGCGAAGATGCTGCGGCACGATAACACGAAGCAGTCGGCTCACCAGATCATCCAGAACTTGGTTGACAAGGAGCCTGTGGTGCTCCAAATCCAGCGAGAGTTGGGAGAAGGCATGGATATCACGCAGACGGCTGCATACAAGCAGCTCGATAAGGAGATGTCGGAGCTCTGCGCGCGACACCGGAATGAGCTAGAAGCTCTCAGGGAAGAGATGGCTGACGCCGAGCGAAGCCAGGACGAGGAGACGCGAAAAGAACTGCAGGAGGAAATGCACAAGGTGGAAGCTGAGCTGCAAAAGACGCAGAGCCAAGCATCTCGGCTCGCGTCTGACTACCAGACTGAATTGCGGAGGATCGAGGAGGTATTGCAGGTCAAGGAAGGGTGATTCGCCCAGCCCCGTCACGTTATGTAGTCGTTTCGAGCTGGCTCGTCATATTCCTCGTGTTTATTCTTCCCTTGTTCGCCAAGTGTACCCTTGGAGATCTCGATGTGGACTCCACCAATCCTGTCTTCCTCACAGCCTGGTGGTGCATCTCGGCGTATTTGCCAGCATCCTTGAAATAATGTTCTCGTTCACCACAGGCACCGCGAAATTCCCGTTCAGGGGCAGTTCGGAGCGGCAGGATTCATCGTGGCCTTCTAATAACCGATCAACGAAACGTTGAAAAGGTGTTTTGTGTTGGAGACCGAGCCACAACATGCGCCCTCCCATTTGCGCCCCCAAGCAGTATGTGATTGGGGTGCATGGTGCAAGCTATCTGGGGCATATAAGGATAACCCCCGAACGTCTTCTTGTCTGAAATCCTCCAAACACATACCACTCGCCCATCGTTGTTCCTCGCTTTCCCCACTCTGACACACCTTCCAGAACAGCGTCATGGCTTCTCGCGGAAAAGAGATCAGAATTGCGTACGATCTTCATCCACCAATCCCGGTCGCCGTTCTCTGACATACCATTTCCAGAGTGATGGGGGCCACTGGAAGTGGTAAATCAACCGTACGTATCTCGATCCTACAGGACGAGAACGGGTCGCTGATCATCGGATTCAAAAAAAAAAACAGTTTATCAACCTCGCCAGCGGGTCCGACTTGCCTGTCGGTCGTGGTCTGGAGAGCTGCACGTCCGAAGTACGGACGTCCAAACCGTTTTACCTCAACGGGCGCATCGTCACCTTGATCGACACGCCCGGATTCGACGATACCACTCGTAGCGACACGGACATCCTCTCGTCCATTGCAGCGTATCTATCCAACACGTAAGTCACTTTGCTTACATCACATCGGGGCAGAGAATGACCTTGGATTGAAAACTGTGCGTACACAGTTACGAGCAAGGCGCCAAGCTCGCCGGTATCATCTACATGCACCGGATTTCCGATGTCAGGATTGGCGGCACATCGAAGCGCAACTTTCGTATCTTCCGCGAGCTGTGTGGAGATAACACACTCCGAAACGTCCTCATCGTCACCAACATGTGGTCGAACGTCGACCCCAAGATCGGTGAGGCACGAGAGCGCGAGCTTGCCAGCAACGACAAGTTCTTCAAGCCTGTCCTTGAAAAGGGTGCACGACTACTCCGCCACGACGGCAACCAGCCATCCGCCCACGCCATCCTTCGTCACTTGATCAATACCCAGGCTGCTACGCTGCAGATTCAGCACGAGCTCGTCAACCAGCGCAAAGACCTAGCCCATACCGCTGCTGGAGCCGAGCTCACCCGCGCCTTGAAGGATCAAGCTGACCGTCATGATGAGGAGCTGAAGAAGCTCCGTGACGAGATGGAGGTTGCGATGCACGCCAAGGACGAGGAGACCAGGTCGGAACTCCAAGACGAAGTCGACAAGAAGCGGAAGGAGATTGAGCGCATACAACATGATTCCGAGCGCATGGCGACAGACTTTATGGTGGAGAAATCGCGACTTGAATCCAAGATCGCGGAAATGGAGACGGAAAATCGTCGCTACATGCAGGAGCTCGAGGGATTGCAGGGACAAGTCCTCCAGGCTCGCCAAGAAATCGAGACATCGCAGGCCGAGCACGCACGACGCGAAACCGAACTCCTGGAGGGGAAAAAAGAAGCGGAAGAGCGGAAGGCTCGCCTGCTTGAAGAAGAGCGCAAGGCCCGCAGGCTTGTCGAAGTACGGCACCAGGAACACCTACGTTCCCTCCAGCAAGAGATGCTGCGAGCAGAAGCCGAGAAGCAGCAGGCCGAAGCGGAGCAGGCGGAGAAGATCAGGGTAGAGCGTGAGCGAGCTCTTGCACTCGAGGCCGAACTCCAGCGTCAGGCAAAGGTCAAGGAGGAAGAAGAAAAGTCCAGACTACTCGCGGAAGAACGCGAAAGAGCTCGCCTGCAGGACGAGATCGCGAAGGCTCGACAGGAGATGGAGAGGGTTGCCGCTGAACAGGAGCGCCGCGGGCGCGAGGCTGCTTCCGCAAGTCAAGCCCAAGCGGAGGCGCATGCCCTCCTTCTCGAACAACAAGACCAAGCCCTGAAGCAAGAGAAGGAGAGGTATCAGAGGCAAATCCTCGAGGAAACGGAGCGCGTGCGTCGAACCCTGGAGGAAACTCACGCCAAGAAAGAACAGGAAGCAGAAGCTCAGCGGCAAGCAGAAGAGGCTCGTATCCAACAGCTAGAGGAACAGCTGCGCCTCGAGCTACGGGAGGAAGAACAACGCAGGCTAAGTCTGCAGGAACAGCTCGCGTGCGAACGTAAGGAGAAGGACACGGTTACCAAAGCAGAGCAAGTCCGGAGAGGAAGCGAAGCAGAAGCAGCGAGGCAGGCTCGGGAAGCCGCCGAAGCAAGACTCGAGGAAGAGCGACAACAAGCTAAGCTGCGCGAGGAAGCCTTCAGAAAGCAGGTCGAGGAAGAGGTCGACCGAGTTCGTAACGCGATGGACAAAGAACTAGCAGAAAAGGAACGTCGGTCTACAGAGGCAAAGCGTGCTGCGGAATTCTCCAGAGCGTTGGTGTTCGAGGCTGAAGAGAAAGCTAGGTTGGCGGAAGAACACGAACGCAAAAAGAAAGTAGAGTTGGAGCTAGCGACGCTTCATAGACGAGTCGCGGAGGCTGATGATTATCGAAGGCGGTTGGAGGCGGAAGCAGCGGAACGAGAGGTCGTGGAACGTCAGAAGAATGCCCAGTTGCAAGAAGAACTCGCAAAGGCTCGACGGGAGGCAGAGCTCGCAAGAGCTGCAGCCCAAGAACGGAATCTCAAGAAAGACCCACCCTCCGGTTTCGTGCTGCCGATACCGTTCGTCGTGTGGAAAGCTGCGATGCACTGGCTAGGTGCGAGATAAACATCGGGAACGGACTTGTATTCAGACTTCTTCTTCGATCATCTTCGTTCGTATGTGTTGGTGATATTTCTTTCGGTACTTGTTGTATCTATTTAGCATGCCTTTCGTCGCGGTCACTCACATTTAGGCCGACCTGTACAGTTGAATTCTATACAAGAGATCGTTAGCTTGGTGGACCATGGGGTGAATCCAGACCTTGTAGTAAGACGGATAATAAACGCTGCAGATACATCATGATTGCTCTTGAGTCGCTGACATTGGCCACTGTCAGATCCACGCGACTATGTCTGGATAATGGTGAGGACAGCACATGAGAAGTGGGCGAGCCAGCAAGGTAGTGTAAGAAGGATTAAATAATATCACACGGGGTTCATCGTACACAGGCTGCTTGCTCAGAATGAAAACCAGACATCATGTGGTACTGTTCTCGAGTGGTGGCAAGGCTGGACCCAAAACTCCAAGTTCGTCCGCTACTAGAAGACGTGAGCTGCCTGGAAAGGCTTACGGTTCGCGGATTCGTGTCCTCTGGCCGGACTTGAGTGTTATTCAGGTTTCGTGCAACCCACGGAGCGAGTTTGTATCCACTTGTGTAGCCTGCCAAGGTCAAGGGGAAATCCGAATGTCCCGACCATCGCGATATGATTTAATTCTTGTTGTCTTCGCGGCTGAAAAACTTGCAACCGCGATGAATGTGCCGCACAGATCCCAAGTAACCAAGGCACATCCTTCAAGTCCTAAAATATCTCTGCTCGACACGCCCGACCTGGTGTACACGGTCACCTCAAAACCGGTACCTGTACCACTCCCATGCCCGTGTCAATGCCAAAACTCGTCAGAGAGTGAACACGCTCTTGCCATCTCAAACTGCTCGTCTGTCCTACAAACCAACATCCGTTTTCCTCCATCTTGCTTTCCGATATCGATGACCGCAGCTTCACGACGCTCTAGCTCCTGATTGACGTGTTCATCAATGGTCGAGTAACCTAAATTGTGGACTGCATCCCCGACGGCACTCCGCAATTCCCGACTTCTTTCCCCGATCCCACCGGAAAATACCAGCGCATCAACCTTGCCCCGGAGGGAAAGGTGATACGCACCAACGTAATGCAACACGCGATCGAGCACAATGTGGAACGCGAGTGTGTAGGGATTTTCTGCAGCAGCCATTGGTGGTGTGAAGAGGTCGGCCTTCCTGGTGATTTCTCTAAAGTCGGTGGTTCCCGTCAATGCCTTCCAGCCTGCTTGACTATTGAGGATTTCCTCTGCCTAAGTTCTTGCGGTGAGTGCAGGAGAAATGGATAAAGAAAGAGAAGCAGACTCTTGTAACGCGGATTTCTCTGTGTGTTGCAGAATTGTAGCTCAACCGACTTGGAGGCTCGCTCGTGTAATGGAAAATGAGACTGGGGTCGACATCTCCTGCTCTGGTGGCCCCAGGTATTCCACTCAAGGGAGTAAGACCCATGGATGTATCGATGGACTTTCCATCCCGAAATGCGCAGGCAGATGCTCCGGATCCAAGATGCAGTGCAATGATGTTCAATTCGTCTTCTTCCTGAAGAGCATCAGTGTAAGCAGCACCCTGACTTTTCAGGGAAAGGGGTAAACCTTGTGTAAATGATTGGCAACCATGCGTCTGATGAAGGCATCTTAACGTTCTAGTATGAGCACACCGATGCGCCACCCAAGGATAGATACTTGCAGCTCAATCCGTGGAAGCCATACTTCCTCAGACCATGTTCTCGCGCGATTTGCTGATCGATGGCATAGGTCGAGACATGGCGAGGCAAATCCTTGTGAAATGCGGTGTCGAAAAACGCAATTGAGAGTGCGTGCGGCAACGCCTTGAGGCATGCGTTTACGACGGACAACGCAGCACCATTGTGCCTGTCCACAAGCCATTAATCGGGGCAATACCTGGAAGAATTGAAAGGCACTCGCAGAGGAGCGAGGTCAGACAATGTCTCGATGTGATGGTAAGACTGCTCCGAGACGACCGTAGGCTCGGTGTAATCCCCGCCATGGACAACTCGATGGCATATGTGCTTGACCTGCCGACAGTCGATGCTCACGTCTTCCTTGAGACGGTCCAGAAAGTAAATGAACGCAGATTCATGATCACGAATTGAGGGCTCGGATGAGTCAAGACGTCTGGTTGCTTGGCCTGTGTTGGCATGTTGAAACGAGACCTTGGCTGGGGGAGAAGAAATGGAAGAGATGGTAGATGCCAAGAGAAGACACGGCTCCTTTGGATTCTCTGGTACCCGCTGGTAGAGCGAGATCTTGAGCGAGGAGGAGCCTGCATTTACCGCGAGGATGAAGGACATTCTGGTGAGTTTGTTCAACTGTATGTTAGGGGTATGTCGTGCGTAAGTAGCTTCTTAGGTAAGCCTCTGGCACAGATCACTCTCTGAAACACTTCCGGGCGCAAATAAAATTGGTGTCAGATACAACTTCAGCTCAGGTTGAAACCTGCTTTTATCCCTCACCTTAATCCTACGTCTGGTGACTGTAAGCGTGTTCCGCCATTGATCGTCCCCCCAGCTAGATGGTTCACAATCCCACACAACCATGCAATGAACATATTCGGGGCAAGGTTAGTATGTCAACTTTTACACCCTGATCAGGCCCGCGTACGGCCATCCTTGATACGAATTAATTGCCGTGCTAGAAATCAAAGAAGAAGAACGGATTTAGAACTAGCAAACGGTGCAGTACCTTATAAGTAGAGAATTTCGAATGCCTACGGCAACAAACCTCGTGCTTTCCAAACCAATTAATAAATAACTCAGCTTTGTGTAGGCCGGATACGGAAACGTTGGGTGCATACCACACTAAGCACATGGGTGATAGGGCAATTAACGGATCTGGAAAACTTTGCCTTGAGTAGAAGCTAGCACGCGCGTCCGTCCGCCATGAAGTATGCCGAAATGAAATCAGGGTCGTGCGTCTGCGGAAAAGTGACACACGCGTTTTTGAAATACACACCTTGAGGAAAGCCGTGCATACTCCCCCTCCCCACGCGGGAACACGAAAAGATGACTTACGAACGAGTGATGTGTTGCTGAGATGAGACAACAACAACAGAAAAGACTGAACCTGACGGAATTCGGTAGAGGGAGAAGCCCAGCGGCGTTTTCCAGGACGATGGAAAGATGTTTGACTGCGAATCCGGAAGTGGCAAGTAAGGCCCAGCAATCACTATATCCGACCCCTGATCACGCACCGATCTACTGCGTCTGGGAAGGGCATTGTGGCGGTTCCGCGACGATGCCCAATGACCGGCATTGTTATTGCGGACACCGTAGATTAACGGCGCTGAGTACCTCCTTTCCCCGAAACAAGCCCAAACCCGTCCTGGCGAACGCGCGACGAACTTTATGTCTGATCGCACATTACCCCATGGCAAGGATCACCCTACTTGCGATGAGCTCCGGTAGAAACGAAAAGGCGGCTGTACCTCACATGTGAAGACGCACTACTTTGTTTGTACAGGGCGTCGCTCCACACGGTCTCCGTCCGTAGAACATCGGAGATCCTGTCGAAGGTACCCGAAGAATTTCGTCAGGTAGACGAGCACTCCGGGATGACGGGACTTCGTTTCGGGAGCGTTAAGATGGCGCTTTGGACCCGGACAAAAAAAATCCACCGGTACGCGTTAGTACCACCGAATAGTACGCCCGGGGAGAGCGCAAACAAGAACTGCCAGTAACCCCGCCGCCATCGCGGCGGTCAGGATGGAGATTTGGACGAACTGTCACCAGCAAGTCCATTTCGAGGTTTAGATAAAGAGAGTGTTCGCGGCTGACAGTCTTCAGATTAGCTGAGACGGCGTTGGATCTCGTTCTAGTGCCATTATGCGCAGATGCAATCCCATATACATTCTAGTGTGGAACGAACTTCACGGTTCAAGTCATCCCTCGTTCGTTCGCAACGTCTGATTGGGTGGACATACGCACGAAAAAGGTAACTTTTCCCTCGGAAAAAAAAACCCCGAATGTTTCGTGTTTCCGAAAGCAGGGCGGCCCGTTTGCAGGGTCGCAGACATCAGCAACGTAATGGTTAGCGAATGCCACGTTTCTCATCCTCGGGGAGCACGCGCCGGTCAGGTGGAAAAACGAGAGCGGGCCCTTTCGACAGCCGAACGCTGACCCCCAAAAGCTCTTGGGAAACGTCGTCGCTCAGATGAACACCCAGGTGACCAGCTTGGGGGCGATCACATATTTGATGGTGAGAGCGGAGAAGCGGATAGCCCACGAGTTAGCGGTTGAGTTTGTCCCGCCGCATCTGTCTCGAGCGAAGTTGCTTCTATTTTGGCCTGCTCTGGTCTGTAAGTCAGCAGATATTATCGGAGGAATCGCTTCATGGTGCGCGATCCTTCGCCCCGGCACCGGGTCCGGTGTTACAGCGACGGTCACCATCGAGCTTTCACGAGACTGGCTTCCCGCCACGGGTCGAGCGTTCTCAGTCCTAATTCCTACCAGGGGGTCTCACCCTGGCGGTCCATCATGTTTTTCACAGGTGATCAACTGATCTTCACAACTCTCAGCGTACCTGAAAAGCGACCCTGATTCATGTATCGATGGCATGAAATTCATTCCAGCCCGATTGTTCAGGGGCGTCTAACAGTGAGATCTACTTTCAAATCTACCTCTTGCAAGTAATCACGACAGGGACGGATAGAAGTCTGAGTCGAATTAATCAATGTCCTCTCCCCATTGGCGGAAATACCTCGAGGACCATTGCATCAGGCGCTAACCATCTCGGTCACAACAGCCACTGATGGGGAGTCATCTGAACGACCACCATCTCACCACTCAGCGCTGTGTGCATACCTGTCCATCTAGATTGGACCGGTCAGCTCCCAAATATCGTCAGCAACGTACATATTCAGGGGAACGTTTCTCAGCGCGTACATTCCGGGCCGGTTGCAAACTAAAGACTTTCTTCCGACACAAGCGGCATTTCCCGAGTGCTTAATCTGGTCGTGCCATCCAGGGAACCTACTAAAAGTACAGCTACAGAGCCACTATCAAAGTACGACATCGTTTAAAAAAAGAAACATATCAAATAACTAGATGCTCTACGCTAGCTCAGTGTGAACACGAAACCATCGGAACTGCGCCATCATATGCACGAAGCCCGTGGAGATAAGACCACAGGTAGCTCGCCCTTCACCGCCAAAAAATAGTCCTTGAGTTCACGATCCCAGGATTCAGGGTCATATCCATCCGCAAATCGGAAATCCAAACACTGCATCATCGTGCAGACAACCGTTCGCATCTCTTGATACGCAAGATTCTTGCCAACGCAATTCGCGGGCCCAATCGAGAAAGGGATGAAAGCCGCCGGATTATGCCTGAACGGAACCTTGTCCGGGTCATTTGAGTCCGGGTATCCCAACGCCCTTCTCTCGTCCCCAGAGAGCCATCGTTCCGGCCAGAAAGTGTCTGGCATTGGCGAGAAGTTACGAGGATCGCGATGGAGAGAATAGAAATGAACAAAAGTATTTGTTCCCTCCGGCACAAAGCTGGAAGTTGAAGAAGAATGAGAAGCATGGTGATAACAGTGGCTCGATGAATTACCAAGGACCCACTACCCTTCCTCCACTGCGTTTGGTCGCCCCACGTTGACTTCCACTGAGAATGGGTGGGAACAATCGGAGGGTCTCGTTACTGAAACGGCACCATGTTAACTATACTCAGTGCCATCAAAAGGCGCAATAGCATACATTACGGCACTGAGATAATTCATTTGCGGATGATGGGCGGTGGATGAGGTATCTTCGCCGGGAGGGTAATAGCGATCAACTTCCGCTTGGAGTCGGCGATAAGCAGTGGGGTGGCTTAATAGAGCCCAAAATAACGCGCTGAGTGTCGTCGCAGTGGTGTCCGATCCTGCCACTATAGCCAGGACACCGTCAGAAATGACCTCCGCAAGTGTGGGAGGGGAGCGTTCAACCCCCGCTTCATCGATCTGAGATGGATCACGTACACTCAGCCTCGAACCCTAACAGCATTCTGAAAACTACATACCAAGTAGTGGAATAGATCCTTGGACTGAGAACCTTGAGATCGTCTGAGCGCCGTGCGCTCCCGACAGAACGCGCGGAATTTCTTCAAGTCTGCACCTAACCCAGGCAGTCCAACATAGTATTTCCCTAACCACGGCAGGTGGGTCAGGACCAAAGCGAGTCTGGAAGTCCAATCCGCTCGTCACTTGAATCGACCATCGATCAATGTACGTACGGTAGTCCGCTTTCCAGCAGGTGCCAAGTGTTATCCTCATCACCATCGCGCAGCATGTTTGAGCCTCCCCCGAACCTGCCCGACACATTAATATAAGGACAAAAAAATATCCCCGAGAGGAACAACTTACGCCATATCACTCATAAAGTCAAATCTACGCACGTCCTATTAGGTTACAAGCGGAAAGAGAGGGGGGAGAGCTCACGTAAAGCGACTGATCCACTCAGCAAGGTTGACGGGTTGTTGTTGCTTTTCAAGTGCGCTCACAAGCTCATAGACCCTCTTGCCGAGGATCTCTTCGTAACCTTTTAGCGCAGCTGAACTGAAACCTCTTGTCCACGGCTTCCGACGGCGCGCGTGCTCCGCGGGATCTCGTAAGGATATCATTGATCTGATGCTCGTCTGCTCAGCCATACGACCGTCCCAGTCTACAGCAAGTAAATTCAGGTGCTCGACGAGACATGTAAATTTACCGTACGCGGTCCTTTGGGGAGACCAAAGGGTCCCATCAGAGGGGAAATTGCATCAACATTGCAAAAGGACAGTTCATTGGGACCTAATGTTTGTACAGTCAGATAGAGAGTAAAAAGGGCGTAAACGAAACGTCTTACCGATTCTTACGACGTCACCATACTTTTGGTGCAGTTCATGATAATATCTGTGTTGTTTCCCGGACGAGGAAACCCAAACCATCCATAGCTTTGAGATGCGACATGGGATGGGTCCAGGATACTTGGCAAGGGGATGAAAGGGGGAGAGTCGATAAACGAGTACAGAGATGAGGATGGTGGAATAATAGAGCAAGTAAGTGCATGCCACAACGCGAATGACAGAACGGAAGCTAAATAGAAGCAGGCGGGTCAAGAAGGCGGGAGCGACGATGAGGAGGGCGATGTGAGAGAGAGGGTTGACGGGCTCGTAGCGGTTAAAGACTAGATGGCAAGCCTTGAGGACACGTTAGGAGAATGAAGAGTGGAGAGATGGGATGTACCCACAATGCCAGCAGCTACGATGAGCATGGAGGCGTCTGGAGTGGAAAAAGAGTACATGGGCAGTCCGTCGGGATGATGGGCAGAGAGACGGAGGCACGGAGTCGTTATAAACCCTCCGTAGAGACGCTCACGGATTCGGGAGTCGGAAGTAAAACGCAGGATCGACTTTCCGACAATCTAGCACACAGGGACCGGACAGGGAAGATTTTGAGTGGTGAAAGTGGAAGGAGGAGAGATCTTTGAGGAGAGATCGGATAGGAAAGCGCCTGGCCAGAGTAACAGGAGTGTGGAATTCTGGAAGCCAGACATCGAATGCGGAGCAGCGGTCTTGAGCGCCATGACAAAGAAACAGGGAAATATCGGTTAGGTTGGGCAGTATTAGGCAAGCGAAGCCGCGGTGACGGTAACACAAGTGCCGAGCAGAACACAAGCTTGACCTGAGTGATGTCCGTGGACTTAAGTTAATGGACAGGAGAGGAAGGACCTCGTGTGCATGTGGCACCTAAAGCGGTGTCGGAACAACAGCGACGGGTGTGGATCATTCGTATGGCGAAATGTGCGAGGACAGAAGTCGTCGTGATGGGAAGATGTAGCTGATCGCGATCGTAGTCGCGGTAGGGAATCAACCCACTGGACGACTCTCATATACGACAGATACCAAAAAAGGACTTTGCCTTTTGGAGTAGCCAGAGACATGCCGTAGCGCGGCAATCGGCCCTTATGTACATGCTCGACATACCAGTCTGACAAAAGTGCCTCCCCTCGATCCGAACACCAGCCCGTCACAATTCACCCATATTTCGCCAGCAATCACCTGCAGCCCTGGATGGATCGCACAGGACAACCGCCACAATCAATTTTTGTTTGTGAGACACTACGTCAGGACGCATACCGCCCCACATCATCGCACCGCAGGCGAGCACGACGCCGCTGTCACACGGTACAGGTGCGCAAGGAAAAGAGGACACCCATCGCATGCTCACTGCCCTTGGTTCCGGGCCCGAGAGTTGACGTTTATGGATCACCCAGGTGATCGTGCCCCGTGCGGGATAAGCCTGAGACACCCGAAAGAAGGTTTGGATATCTAAAAAAATACTAATTCTGGTCCAGAAACCTGCGCGCGCGACTTCTGAATCGTGTAGGCGATCAAGGTATCGCCGAGGCGGACCGAAAAATCGATGCCGCTCCAAAACTACTTGCGCAAGGAGCCAAGGTCGGAGTTCACCTCGTGATGTAGGTCTGGTCTGATCACTGTTTACTCCATATGAGGAGACAACCTACATACACGAACGTTTGCAAGATACGGTCTCCACTCACACGGAAACGCGCTTTGTAACCAGTGGCTGATAATGACCTAGCGATACATCCCCGGTTACGCCCACTGATATGAGATATGGAGGCGGTCGAAAGTGGCCAGACCACCTCATTTTTGAATGAAAAATATCCAAGTGTGGTGAGTGGGCGTAGTCCGTTCCAGAAGTCCGATCGAGAGCTATGATCGCCGCATCAATCGTGTGCCGTATTTCGCCGTCCTTTGAACCTTGAATGACTGAGGGCATGGGTTGGAGCGAACGGTCAGTGGTGAATACGGCGTCGCTCGCTCCACACCATGATGTCGGGTATTTGCGTCGCGCAGAAGGTAGAGCGAGCTTAGTCCGAAACATGACCGAGGACTGGAGAAGGAAGCAGAACTTGGACAACATCCGGTTTGGTAGCGCAGTGCTTACAAGGACTTGAACAGATCCCGGTTTGAGACGCACCTACGCAGTGGATGCAGCTGGCAAGTTCCGGTAATGTCAGCACAGTGTTTCAAACCATCGAGGACCCGCGGAGGATGGAGAGATTACGCTCTTGTTCCTTGTTGCTTGGCAAATGATTTGACGGCTGTCGTTTGAAGTGGTGGGTCAGCAGTTGAGGCGGAGAGCTTAGATCCAGCCCGCTCTGGATCAGATGGCTGCTCGAAAGGTATGAGACCGAACCTTGGGATCGGAACTAACACCGAGTGGCACAAGTGGGGTACGGCGTTTGTCATCAACGACGACCACACAGCGGGCTCGTCAAGAACCCTAAATTAACGGATATGGTTAAAAGTACGACAGCATTTCCCGATTAACCCGACCTCGTGTTTGAAGATCTGACGAGGAAGCAGTTATATACCGGCTAGCCAAATCATATGCCCTAGCCGTTCGAGTTGCGTCCGGACGATTTGCGCATGGATACACAGTCCACGCACGAGAAGCAAGGAGGATGGACATGACGCAGGGCGTGTTGCAAGTGGCCACGCCACAGCGCCGTCGAGGTCGGAAATGTGGGTGGGCGTTCGTCATTGACGTCGGAGCTCTCAGGGACCAAACCACCCCGGCGCCGACAACACCAACTCCGCTGAGCCGCGGAATCGGCTACAGACAGATAACAACCCAAAGCTGGTGCAGTTCATAGCTCACTCGTCGTCGTCGTCGTCGTCGTCGTCCACCACCATGAACGGCGAGTGCGTGGCCATTGGTTATGTCATCCTCATGTGCTCCAACCTTCGCACGGGTTCCTGCCCCACACTCGTCTCCTGACAACCAGCATGTCCCCCCTCCTCGCCTCCCTCCCCCGCGCCTTCATCCGTGCATTCCACTCCCCTTTCGTCGCCCTCCGCGCGCCAAGTCACTTGACGGCGCCTTCCCCATCCTCCCCCGCCCCGATATACGAAAAACAGGTCGACAGCTCCTCAGAGCCTCATCTCACGTCCTCTGGAACGCGCACATACGTCGTCTCAGAGCCTGACCCTTCCGATACTCCCTATCAAGTCCCCTCAGGGGCCTATCCCACATCAGCACCCTACATCAACTTTGGTGCCACGACCACACCTAATCCAGAGGCGCTTGGCTCTACCAGCTCGTCTCTCACCCATCCATCCAATACGCGTACAGCCGGGGAGAGTGCGGCCGTAAGAAACACCAAGGTTTCTGGAGAGACGGGGGGCAGCCATGGCGGTTTTGGTCTCATGGATGCAGATAGCACCAAACCAGGCAAGTCCTAACACGACATCCACCAAGCTAGGAAGGAGTGGAAAGAACTGGGGTAGGACTTGGGGGAATTACCCCGGACTCGCACGGACATTCCCAACGTGTTGTTTTCGCTTGTCACGTTTGCGCCGAGTGTATGATTATATTAGGCAGACTTACCCATGATCATTTTTTGCTATCGCACCGTTATCGATCATCTTGTACATAACGTTATGTCTTGTTCGCTCTAGGTTATCACACAACGTTTCGCCGGTTTCTTGATAAAATCGGGTCCAGATCAAGTCCAGATTTGAACAAATAAAAATTCGATTATTACCGGATAGACGCGGATGCTATCAATCCGACCATCCGATCGTACCTCGAAAGCAGAATAATGTAGAGGCATACGCAATACACAAGCATCATGATATAAACAATGAAACGGCCCCAGTTTCCCGCATGGGCCATAGAAAGATGGAGCGTACGCCGAGGGTAGTGCTAGGTAACGACCGTCAAGGGTATGAAACGGGTTGAGGATATCATCGACCCGCGAAAGAAAGCGACATGATTCCCTTCAAGTTCGGCAAGGTATATAAGCATGTATGATAGCAATAGGAAGATAGATCGTGCGCCTGTCGTCGAGTACCTCATACCTTGATGTGCACCTTCAGTCAATCAAACACACCGCCTTGTACACGCACAAAAAACTTACCAGTGTCCCAAAAGAAAGTGCGACCTGCGCATCCCAACCAACCGATGAACCAATCAATGTCGATTTATGCCCTGCAGCAGAACAAGCTGGAAAGGAATCCTCTTTTCCTAGGGTGTCGGTCATCCTCCATATCATCGGCCCCACGCATCTGGCTTTCGAACACGGCCATTCGGCTATGTATACCTTCGCGAAGAACCGTACCAGCAGTAGTATCCTCCCGTGAATTAGCCGCGTGCTTGCCACCGTGGGCTTGAGCCCCATAGAGGAACGAATCGGATCCGTCGGTGCGTCCAGCAGGGCCACCATTCATGCCTAGTACCGCTTGTGCTGGAGGAGCCGGAGAAGCCCTACCATATCCATTGGACCGATAACCCGATGAGGTGGGAACAGTAGCGTAGGGGTGAGATGAAAGTCCTGGACTATCTCGGGGTGTCTGGCTGACCCGTCTATTGACAGGGACTGTAACCTGCGCATTGCCATCGCCGCGGGTCATTGAATCTCGCGTGCCATGACCTTCGCGAGTTCCAGGCCGTCTAGTACTCTTATGGTGAGCAGGTGTTGGAGTAAGAACCAGGGGTGTCGATGGCGTCGAAGGATCAGCTACCGGAGCTCGAGGTCGGCGATTGGTGTCCCGATGACGAGGTGTATGTGGGGTATTCGCGGTTGCGTGTGCCTGTGCCAACAGTGAGGAAGGCGTCTGTCGGAAACAGTTATTATGTAAAGGTTTGGGACCGGGCCAGAATCACACACATTACCAGCTTCCCATCCCTTGCCGTTGTTCAACAACATCCAATCGTAAATACCATCATCTTGTTCTCCGATATTCTTGAGAATCTTGGCGAACAGCTCGCGGAGGAAGTCGTAGTCGGGTGATTCCTCAAATCCAAGCTTTCGCACGTAATTCATGTAAATGGCAAACTCTTCTGCAAGGAATAAGGGGCGCAATGTGGTGACATGGCGGTGCACCAGGGACGGACATACCTGGAAAGCCTTCACACAACTCCGAAATTACGGTGGTCTGCTTCTTCTCTCCGATCTTCTCATACTTTTGCTTGTTAGTTGCAGCCCTGAGTCCTTGCCAGGGAAGGCCGCCCCGCAGAAAGTACATGAACACATGACCCAAAGATTCTAGGTCGTCTCTGCGAGATTGTTCACGGCCAAGATGTGTGTTAATCGACATGTACCGGGCTGTGCCGGACAGGCTCTTGCGTTCACGGTATGGAATATGAACCTTCGTCTTTGGATCTCGGTAGTGTTTCGCCATGCCGAAATCTGGATAGCCCGAAAGTCAGATCAGCGAGTCCAAGGGGAATCACAACGTGCGATCGTATCTGCCGGTGATGCCCATCACGGCAATGCGACCGAAATAAACGTGAAACCGTGGGGTAGATGTAGATTGAAGGATAACAAATCCTAACAGGTGCGAGAAAGCGTACGTACCAATGATATGAATAACGTTGGCGGTTTTCGTGCCAGGAACGCCAACGAGAAAGTTGTCGGGTTTGATATCTCGATAAATGAGTGACTTGTCGTGTACTGACTGAATGCGGGTGATCTAAAGTATAATTAGTACATGGTCAAACAGTGCGCAAAGACTCGGGGATAACCGAGGAACGATAGGACGATCACGATCCCATGACATACTGCGCGCGCATACACGAAAGTACAATAGGACGAGAGCACTCACCATTTGCTTCGCTGCCATACATACCGTCTTGATGGTGAACTTGCGTCCACACATGTCGAAGAGGTCCTCGAGATTAGGACCAAGCAGATCGATTACGAGGACATTATGGAGTCCTTCCTGCCCAAAATGGTGGACTTGAGGAACACCCACTGGAACCACAGCTTGAACGACGGACAGAAAGGGTGGGCGAAATATACGTACATGTCCCGTTGAGTGTTCTATAGGAACGAAATTCATCCCGTAATTGCGGGGCATCGGACTTTCGTGGCTCCTATGAGAAAGCACGGAGATCAAAAAAGTTGTCTCCTCGGGGTAACGGAGACTTACGAATTTGATGGCAACGGGCTGATTTGTCAGAAGCTTGGTGCCTATGAAGACGAAGCGTTGAGTTCAAGACGAACGATCATGGGACAAGAGTAAGATGGAGCAGAAGGACTTGGCATCAACGCGACATCAATCTTGCGAAGTTTACGGTCATCCAGTATACCTTAGGAAGACTAGTGCATCTCCATGACCAGAGAGCAAACAATAGGCAGTCATCTCCGCAGTGGAGAATTCAAGCGCCCGTTACTTCCAGCGACTCCCACCACTGAGAGAGCCAGTCGACGGAGCAGCCCTTCTGGAAGAGGAAGAGGCGACGAGTTGGTTAGAACGGGCGCACCTTCAAATACAACGCCAAAAGAGCCCTCTCCGATTTTCTTGCCAACGCGGAAATGATTGCCAACGATGCCATTCGAAGTGGTGGATTGAGAATGATGTCCCGAGGATGAAGCTATAACGTGAGGGGTCGTCATTTGAATAGTTTTGAAGGACACCAGTCCGAGGAGGGTGAAGGAGAGAATGCGGGATGGACCGGTGGGGAGCGAAGAGAGCGTCTACAAAATAAGGTGGAAGAGAATCCCAACAGCGGACTTTAAATTGCCTTATTTGTGTGTGGCCGACACGCTCCACAACATTTCCCTCCAACCAATCCCGTCCTGATCCCGACTCCTCCTCGCGTCCGTCGTCGCTGCAGCCCCATGCACTTTTCTGAGTTTTTTTTCTGACTTGAGCATCACGATTTACCACCGGCGCTTCCCCGGTCCGGACTAGGCCGTGCACAGATTTGCATGAGGCGACACAGTCACACAATGCATGTTCTCCTGCAGGTCGAGAGTGTCACCAAAGGACGCCGGGGCGAGGCGGAAGATCGTGCCGCAGTACGCAGCTATGCTGCACCACGACGCATGGCATAATCCAAGACGAACATGTCTGATCGTGTGTATGCATCCAAGCGCCAGTTATCGGAAAATCATGTTTGGAAGACGAGAATCTAGTGGGCAGTGGCCGTTAGTGGCCAGACACCCTCGATGGCTGCATCCTCTACATCAACTTCTTCTGCAAGATGAAATTATGTACGACCGTCTTGGTAGAAATCACCACACGACAGACCACAACCCTGCTCCAAGATAGAGAATGTCGTATTCGATCTGCACAATGGCCGGACTTTGGGCATTCGAATGGAGGCAAGGGATTCTCGGACATAAGTTATCTCCTCGAGGTGCCACAACGGAACTATGACCCACAGAAGCATTTGGGGAGAGACTGCCGATATGGACGAGGCGATATTTTGGTAAACACGACATCGAAGGAGGCGTTTGCAAGGCTTGCTCTGTCCGCTTCGTAGGTTCGGACGTATAGACCCGAGGGATCAGACCAATATTGTAAACCAGAAATGCCTACCCAGTTGCCTACCGGTGAAGATAATTCAAAGTCATTTCCGACATCATTTCCTCTGCCGCGGAAGATGTACAAGGCCGCCACTAGGAGGCTCAGCAACCTAGCCATGTTGAGTGAGGTCTGCTAAACTGGATACGGGATCACGCAACGAGGAATGGGAAGTAGTTTCGCGCTCTGTTACATGATTAGCATCGGGAAGCCGCGGTCTTTCTGAACACGTGGACGAAGAATCCGGACCGCTTACTAGAGGGATTGGTTGGGAGGGATTGTTTCGGTGCTTCGACGACGGACGTGGGGATACTGGTAACCTCTTCTTCAATGGCGGTTCGGCATCAGAAACGTCACCAAACATGGGGGAGACGACATAGGGTGTCCCGGGGCGGAGACGGTGGTCACAGGCTTTTGGGGTGACTTTTGCGAATAGAAGGGCGATGTCACTGCGCTAGATCTGTGGGCAAGCATGATTGTAGGGCAAGATCCAGTGGCAAGGACTTGAGGGTATCTGACCAAACAGGAACGTGGCTCCTCTGATAGACTTACTGTCTGCAACGCAGTCGATAACCAAGCCGTCACCTCTGTAAAATAGAGTAGAGATTGATTAGAATGGCCATGTACTTTCAGACCAGTTTCCTCTCTCAGATGAAGTCGAGTGCGTCCAATTCCTTGACGCACCAAGTTGATGTTGTTTCGGCGGGGTCTCCGGTGGAGTTATTGGAGACTCGTCGCGAGGGATGGTGGATATGATTGTGAATATGGGTTGCTTACTGAGTACTGAGAACTAGTAGCGGGGCCCGAGTGCAAGAATTATATATCCGTTTGGATGATAGGATAGTACCCCGCCGTTATGTCTTCACGGTCATGTTCTGTCAATTAAGCTAGCTGCACTCAACAACGTTCGTCCGCTCGCTCCTGTATAACTGTACCTTGGAGCTTCCCTTGCTCTCTGCTGCCCCAACGCCCGCCGATGTTGCACAGTGTCCCAGTGACAGGCACTATCAGATGGTACGAATGATTACAGACAGCTTGGCAATCCTTTCAACCGGTGACCGGTGACCCACGAACGTTGCCACTCGCTAGCCAATGGCCGCCGTCTAATTAGAGTTGCCCCCTTCTTTCTAGTCACGTCTGGTCCTAATGGGGACGTATCAGAAATGATGCACATAGTCAGAGGTTGGCGCTGGTCTCTGTCCTTCCCTCCCACCCATCATGTCTGAGCCTGTTGGAGGTCTATCGAGAGTCTCTCTCATCTTTGCGTATGTTTCCTTCTCCATTCCCTCTGAATTCACTCACGTCTTCAAACAGTTGCGGAACCGCCTTGTTTTCCGACGGTACCCACTTCACCCATTATCGCCTGTCATGTGCACTCATCTCGTTCATCGCCAGGTTACTCCAACAATGTCATTGGAATGGGTATGTCCACCCTCCCTGCATGATTCACTGCTCAATATCACGTTCATAGTCAATACACGTGAGACACTCGCACATTATCTGACCCCTTTGATATGGCTATTCATCTCGTTCGCAGTCTTGACCATCATTTATGGTGCCGACGCATTGGCTGCACACAACTACAGCAACTTACTCTCCAGTGTCAGCTTCGCAGGTTCCGTCTCTCTGCCTCTCATCTCTTTCAGGCGTCTGAAATGTCGCCGTTAGGCATGCTGGTAGGTATGTTGACCTTTGGCTGGATATCCGACAAGCTCGGCCGCAAAGTTGGCATGGTGAGAACTATCCAGGAACCATGTTCACACTCTCCTCATAAGGTCATCAGATGACTGCATCGGGCATCGTCGCTGTTTTCGCCGGCCTATCTGCCGCCTCTTCGGGTGCAAATGGCAGTTTCGGCGGAATGATTGCCATGCTCTCTACCTGCCGGTAAATTACTCCATCAATAACCAGACTACCATCTCACGACCGCAATCCATAGCTTTTTGATAGGTATTGGAATCGGCGCGGAATATCCTTGTGGTTCGGTCTCTGCTTCGGAGCAAACAGAAGAAGAGGGCATTGCAAAGAATGCTCAGCATCGATGGTTGGCACTCGCAACTAGTATGCACTTCCCAGCTCCAACCTCGTGTTTCTGATCTGATCAATGTTCCAGACACGATGATTGACGTTGGTTTTGTAATTGGCGCCTTCGTGCCTCTAGTTTTATATTGGATGTGAGTTGCATCATGCACCGCAGTGAGAACTAAACCTCATCCTTTGTCTGTAGCTTCGGGGACAATCACCTTCGGGCTGTATGGCGTCTTTCTCTTGGGCTAGGTGTTGTTCCTGCTGTTGCTGTATTTTTATGGCGCCTGCGCATGACAGAACCACCAAGTTACAAACGAAACTCGATGAAATCTGTGCAGATTCCGTACTATCTGGTCATTAAGCGCTACTGGAAAGGGCTGTTCGGGATCTCCTTGGCTTGGTAAGTTGACGATCCCGCCCTGGATTCAATTATCATGCATTGACTACTGTGCAACATAGGTTCATCTATGATTTTATCACGTACGTATACTTTTTTTAATTGTACATTGCGATCCTAACACGCTTGCACACAGATATCCAGTGAGATCGTCACCCCATTCTGTTTTTGCTTGACCTGATGTACACGCAGTTTGGTCTATACTCTTCAACCATCACCGATGTGTAAGCCGACTCCAGCCTTTGACGAATAACGAAACTGATATTGATGCTGTAAAGCGTCACTGGAAACTCTTCTTCTCTGACGGTTGTGTTCGGGTGGAGTGTTGTTATCAAGTTCGCTTTTTTTTCTCACTCTACATCCCGTTGCTCACATCTCCTATCACAGTCTATTTTACATTCCAGGTTCGCTTTGTTCTGCGAACCCCAACTTCCGTTTTATTTACGGATATGCCAGGAACTGTCATTGGTGCATTCGTCGTCGACTATTTGGGCCCGAAGAACACGATGGTAATGTCACCCTCAGTCGTGGTTGGATAATCGTAAAGCTCACGGCGCACTATTAGATCACTGGTTTACTTCTTCAGGCAGTTATTGGCTTCATTATGAGTGGTCTGTACAGTCGTCTAGCTCAACACATCGCTGCTTTTGCGGTAAGTTGTGAACTGCATAATGAGGTAAACAGCTTCATGTTTGTTTCGATTGCAGGTAGTATACGGTATTTTCCTGAGTTTCGGGGAATTCGGTAAGTTGACTTGCCGAGTCGCTCGGACGTTCTTCTCACACCTGTAGGCCCTGGGAACTGCCTTGGCATTCTCGCTTCCAAGACTGCACCCACTGCAGTCCGTGGCCAATACTATGGTATCGCTGCGGCCGTTGGCAAAATCGGCGCGTTTGCCGGCACATATTGTACGTGGAATATGGTATCAATGGATTTGGTGATGATCGACTAATCACATCGTCGGTGGACAGCCTGGAAGTCAATCGTTTCTGGTGGGTATTTGCGAACTTACTCAATACTTGAGCTCAAATACCGTACAGATTTCGGTGGTGCCAGCTCGATCAAGGGAACTACGGGACCCTTTTGGGTCGGCAGCGGTCTCGCCATCCTTAGCGCGACGGTTGTGTTCTTCTGTGTCAAGCCTCTGACTCACGATGGAATGGCGGCAGAAGATGAGGCAGTATGTGTCTTGTATCACCTTCTCTCAAACGGTTTGATGATGTTTGTCCTACAGTTCCGGTTGTACCTGGAAGAACACGGATTCGACACTTCTCAGATGGGCATCCAAGACTCGGACACTTCGTCCGATTACAAGACTGATATGAAGGTCACGGCTTAATGATGGTGTTTGACCACGACACATGTCTTTTGTGCGCTGATTCTTGACGAAATAATTTCTACTGATGCGAAACCATGGACTTAATCCATTCGTGTTTTATGATTGTTCAGTCCAATTTAGTTGTTTCAAGTTCCAATGGTGATGAGCACTTGGATACGAACGGGGATAAAAAAAATGCCAGCATTAATGGCACTGGCAACAAGGTCGTGATGCTGTCTCTCTTCGTCCGCAGATCATAAATAAATACAAACAGATCTGATAGTACAGCATTTAGTCAGCAGCTAAACTGCACCGACAGCGAACGGTAGCGAATTCTCAAACCAACACCCCCCTGCCAGCGAGGTCTCCGTCGCCAAGTCACCCGGGGGTTGAGAAATACGACAACGCGCGTGTGACGGTTTATCTTCGTTGAGAATCGGCCCGAAGTGACTTCTAGACGTATGCCTTTGATCACTTTCCTTCTCCCCTCCCACGACCGCACTATTCGACTCGGTAGTCACCAACCAAGGTCGGCCAATCGCGTATTACAGCTAACGTTACCCAGGCGTTTGAGAGACTATCGGCCGATTCCCCGCACGTATATTTAAGTCGTTCACATGGCCCTAAGAGTGGACTAGACAATTATCGACCGCACTATGGAGGACTCTGACAGATGCCCTGATGAAGAGACCCCACTTCTCCAAGGAAAGTTCAAGACACCTTTGCCATGGGGTCAGATGAGTGTCGCCTTTCTTACCTTGATTGCGGAACCCATCTCGTCCGCGTACATCTTTCCTTTTATCAATCAGGTCAGTCAACAGTCGTTCCTGTCATCCAGTACTATCCAACACTTACGGGACGGGTTGGTCCGTTTTGTATCAAAACAAGCTCATAGGCGAGCTCGGCATCACTGGAGGAGACGACCGCAAGATCGGTTATTATGCAGGTCTCATCGTACGCTTACATACGTTCGTAGAGACGCTTCCATACCCATTTTTGCACAGGAATCGCTCTTTTTCGTCACGCAGGCGCTGACCACCTGGCAATGGAGCCGGTTATCCGATTTCGTCGGTCGCCGGCCCGTCATTTTAATTGGTCTGTTCGGTCTCAGTATGTCCAATTTTGCCTTTGGCTTCTCGCGGACGCTGGGCACGCTCATCATCAGGTGAGTGAAATTGACTCCATGTCCGAGAGTCTGCTGAAAGGATGCCCGAGTCGCTGTATTGCTGGCATCCTCAATGGCAACATCGGGGTGATGAAGAGTATCCTCGGCGATATAACCGACCACACCAATATGGCTCAGGCCTTTGCCATCATACCGTCCGTGTTTTGCATTGGGACTACCATCGCGTGCGTTTGGACATATTCATTGGTGTAAGGGATTTCTGAGGCTTACGCCGTTCTGTAGTCCCCTGTATGGCGGGGCACTCGTGAAACCCCAAGAGCAATGGCCCCACCTCTTTCCAGGTGAATTTTGGGCAACGTATCCGTACTTTCTCCCGTGTCTCGTATCGGGGTGTTTTACCTTGTTGACGTTTTTGGTCTGTGCGACGTTCTTGAAGGAGGTACGACATCGGCGTGCTTCGAACTGGCTAGGAATCACGCGTTCTTGATCTTTTAGTCGTTGCCATCGAAAACGGGCCAAAAGTTTCAAACGGAGAGGCCTACAATCGAGAATCCTCCAGATAACCCACCTACAGACAGTGTGCAACCCACCCCGCTGTTGACCCTCATGAAAACGTACTCCGTGATGATACCCATCGCTAACTATGGAACACTGGGACTTGTAGAGATGGGCTTCATTGTTCTTCTACCCCTGTTCTATTCGTCCCCCATTGCAATCGGTGGCCTAGGATTCTCGCCATCCGTCATCGGCACATTCTCGGCAATATTTGGAATCGTGGACGGCGTTGTACAGGTGTTGTTCGCGGCAAAGCTCATAGAATGGGTCGGAGCCAAAAGAGTGTTTTGTGGGGCTGTCCTTTGGTTTTACCCACTGATCCTCCTTTTCCCAATCATGAGTGCTGTTGTCACAGCACAGGGAAAAGTCGGACCCATAATTTGGATCCTTCTCGTTTTGCAGCTCGTATTCATGGTCATCATGGACCTGTCCTATAGTGCGTTCATTCAGTTTCTGGGGAAATCGACGATCTCACCTCTGTGTAGCTGTCATCTTTATATTTGTCACGAGAGCGGCCCCTAACAAACAATCTCTGGGCTCAACCAACGGGCTCAGTCAGAGTCTGACGTCCATCGCGCGTGCCATTGGTCCAGCATTAACAACCTCCATGTTCGCCCTTTCTAAACAGTACAATATCCTCGGCGGCAACTTAGTTTATGTTATCCTGGCCATGCTCACCACGATCTTGGTTGTGCTGTCGCGACGTTTGCCAGACTTGAAAAACGAGTAGGGAACCGAGACCTATACCGATAGCGCAAGATCGTGTATGTACTATACCACAGAGTCTCGCATCCAAAATACATCCCATGCAAGATGTACACGCTTTTCGCCAAATGAATGTACAAGGTTGTCGGCAAGTGGCAACACTTTGACCACGAGATCAATGCTGCATGGCGTCCCCCTTGCCCATTTTCACAAGTTCACCCCTACAGATCGTCCATGCGTGGCGTTTCAAATGAGATACTACTTCCTGTTGTTGCCTATCACCAAAGAAAGAAAGAACTCACCGCAGCTGTACACTGAACTCGTCCTCGATGTCATCGTCGTCCCAGTTATCCTCCCAAAGCTTGTCCCCACTCGAATTGGCAGCCCCGGGCGCGGCACCGTTCAGATGTGCCAAGTCCGTCTGCGAATCATCCCAGTCTAACAATCACATATCAGCATCGGTCGTCTCAGCTTGAACGTGATGCGACTTGTCCCCACCTGCACATTCGAATTCCTCGAACTCGTCGTCTTCCTCTAGAACACCGAGATGTGGTGCGTCTTCGGGTTTGGGTTTCTCCGGTACCTTCGAAGCGTTCTCTTCGGGCTTGGAGGCGTTTGGTGTGGACGACATTGTCTGAGAGGATTCGAATGTCGCGGTCAAATTAAATGGCTGGTACGCGTACCACCGTGTGAAAGCTTTCTCGACGTGGGCCAAGTTCTCCAATTCTGGTCAGAGGACGGAAAGGTCAGGAAATGAACGCATCCCGCGAAGTGTATGTAGTATAGACCCATTATACATAAATAAAATAAGGATAGGTCACGCGTCCCGTCGAAAGAGTGCCAAAGAAACCTGACCCCTGATCACGGTGCACGATATGATTCTATGAAGGATAAGAATACACGACTCTCCTTGGAAGCTCATCCGGATCTTCCTCGTCGGGACCCCCGTCAGACAGATCACTGTCAGTCGTCGGATTGCTGTCGGTGTCATCAGAGGGGGGATAGTGTTCGTTATCATGCTTTGAACCCGCGGAGCCATGTCCCCTGTGTTTCAATTGTGAAGCAGGGGGAGTTGCGGGAAAGCACTGCTGTTCTTTGATGAGAACACGCAAAGGGGATTGAGTCGGAATGACGACCTCGGGAACACGGCGTCTGCTTGGAATCCGGATGTAGACCTTCTCCGTAGACGTCGGCTTCGAAGCAGACCCGGTCAGCGTTTTACTTGGCGTTGATTGAGTGGATTTTTTGTCGCTGCGAGGTTTCCGAGGAGCACTCTCCGAGGATTTTCGTTTTCGAGAAGAGGCAGATTTGCCTGCACTCTGATTCATCGTCTTACGCTTTTTGGGTGGAGCTTGCTCTGTCACCTCGGCTTGCTCGCCCGATCCTGCTTCCTCCTCGCGTTTGCGTTTCCTCTCAAGCACGGCTTCCTTGGCTGCAGCCTCTTTGGCAATTTCGTCCATCAAGATGTGCGCAAAGCTCTGGGCATCGCCCTGTACCCACACATCAAACACCCCATCCCACTCCCGAGCAGGTACAGGAAAGTCAAGGTTGAGATATATCGATCTCATGGGAGGACAGCCATCCTTCGACTCTGATTGACGCGGTGACGGCGATGGAATTGGTGCACATGTCAGAGTGGAATCTGGGAACTCCTTGGATGAACTGGATCCACGGGATCGTACGGCCTTTGAAAACTCGCGAACGATGCGCTTCGTTCCCGGAACCCTTAAGCTGGTACCGACGACCAGGAGGACGTCTGCTCCACTGCGGCCTTTTCCTTTTGAGCCTCCAATGAGGTCTCTCCTTACCACCTCTCCCACAACTTCTCCGTCCTTGTGCAGTTCGTTGTATAATACAACGCTAGGACGGAGCTTGCCCACGCCACGAGCACGCTTACCAACCAACTGCCGTGTCTCCTCCATTTGTGTGCATTCCGGGCAGTAAGGAGGCGTTCCTGACGTCAATGCGCCCATGTAATTTTCAAGCGGGAACGTGTGAGTGCACGTTTGACAGTGCAACGTTTGAAGCGAACCATGTAGAGGGATACATCGTGGCAGCTCGACTGTAGGTGATGGCAAACGTGAACTAGGTTGCGAAGTGGAAGGTCGTGATGGTGTGAAACTTGTCGATGTTGTTGGATCTGCGAGGCCTGTGGTGGGAGACGTCTTTGCCCTTGATCGGGGCTTGCAGCGCTTGTCTTCGAACTCGGGAACGCCAAAGGAAAGACCAGACTTTAGCTCTATCGCATCGATGTTCTGAGTATACACACGCAAAAGCCTGCCGCGCTCATCAAGGAGTCGAAGAAGTTGGTGAAAGGGAGTGGGGCTCGCCGCGTGCGATAGCTCGGACAACTGGGCGATCATTTGGCAAAACAACGAGGTTGTGTGCTCTGACTATGAGGATTGTGAGCATGGGTGATTCGGATGGAGTGCAAACGAGGAGCCATGAGTGTCGAGAGCAAGGTAATGTTGGCAGGGGGATCGTTCGTGGGATGAACACGATGGAGGGAGAGGGCTCACATTAAATACGGATGCATCAAAGAGATCCTTGCCCGAGGTGAGACCCTCCTTGGGGTTATCCCGCTTCAGGGTCTGGAATAAACCGGTAGGGGATCGGAAGTCCGGTATTCCTGCTTGGACAGAGATGCCCGCACCTGGGACGCAATGCAATGCAAGGGTTGGAGTTCCGAACGAACCGGGTATTATCGGCGGAGGGAGACGCACCAGAGACGACGACCAAACGCCTCGCCTTCAAGATCGCCCTGAGAGTGTTGCGGAGATGGAGTGGGACATCGACTGGATGTACGAGGAAAGGAGGGGAGGAAGGAGGAGGGTGATTTTCGACGAGAGGGACGAAGAGAGTCATTAAGGGCCAGGCTGTGAACAAGTTGAAAAGCAGAGGGGGACTCCCAAACCGAGCAGCCCTACCTCATGCGGTGGCGCGGGAAGTCGTGTGCTCCACTTGCTTTGTCCCTTTTCAACTCTGTAGACCATATTATATACCCAGCCTCCCCCTCCATGGCCACCCAAACAACATGTCCGATCTGTGCTCCCCCACCCACACCCTCACCCTCTGCGCAGCCCACTACTGGCGCGGCCGTTCGTCCGACGGCCAGCGCATACCCCTCCACTGGGCCCTCTTCCTCATCTCAAACGCAACCCTACAGTCCCTGAGCACAAGCAGCTCCGGCAGAGAGGCTTCAGAACAGGTCGATCATTGGGGCACGTGCTACCAAGCCATCGGCAACACCGACACCTTCACGTACTCCCGGACAGAGTACGAGTGTATGGAAATCCTGGCAGATGCCTACAGGGGCTGTCTCCCCCTTGGCAATATCGATCTCGCCAGATCACCCGAAGCCGAACGTCTGATGCAGCAGGTGGCCGTCCATCGTGGCAAGGAGGACTGGAATTGCCAGAGCTGGGTGCTCGCAGCAGTTGCCAAACTCAGGGCAGAAGCCTTGCTGCCACCGCATGTTTCATCCGATCACATCCGCAGCGGGCTTGAGGACATTCTGCGCAAGTGGAAGCCATAAGTCAACAGATTGCCGTGCGATACGGTGCCGTTTATTTTCTCTTCTTGCCTTGCTCGAGCCTGACCATAGAGTTTCCCCGCAGTTCACCCTAATCTAAGCCATTGGCACATGTACCATAGACGATGAACGCTGCCAAGGACAGAAGACCACAGTGGACACTACTAGTAACGACGACATCAGAATTTAGATGGTATTCAGCAAGTCAAGGACCAGCTCTTTCTGACTTTGCGTTCGCGAAAGATCAGAAGTCCGCGTATACTGTACCACATGCTGGCAGTTCCTACCTTTTTTATTTATTTCTGTTTCTTGTAGTACAGTTAGTTGGTGTAATGCAATATGCGATATCCATCTTTGCTAACAAACTTGGGAAATTCGTGAAATCATGTAGAATGAGCGCTTCCTTCTTTCGCTTGCCTGGGCGTTTCCACGCACCCTAACGAGTCAACTCCGCTAGTATCTGGCCACGCGATTTTGGAATTGGCAAGGCACCTAGTGCTCGATGTTCGACCGCTTCTGCAAGTGTTGAGACGGGCCCAGGAATATGGCGCCCGCGATCGAATGGACTCGCGACCCATCGAGCATCTAGATCATTACTACCTTCTGTTTTGTTCGTTATGCAAAGTCATCCGGCGCGCAAGGATATTCCATTGAAGGCGGGTGACGGTACTATAGCATACTGAAAACGCACGAAGCGTCCGTAATCGGTGAAATCATTCACCCCGTTGATATCAACAAAACTCGTAAACTCAAACATCATTCCGTTGAAAGCTTGTAGATATCGAAGTTCATCGATCGCGGTGTAATAGAACAAGGGAATGGGTCTGGGCGCCTGTCCAAAGATGTAGATCAAAGGGCTACAGTCACTCTGAAAAACACTTACGTGGTTACCCCGGTACTGAAATTCGGTTCGAAATCGAGCTCTTTGCCTCGTTCGTCGAGGGCTTTTGAAATCTTGAACGCGGATAAAATCGACACCATTGCAGCCCAGATTGAACCGTCAGCAGTGTAACGACCTGGACACACGCGCCTGACGAGCAGGGTTGGCGACGGGATACAATGGAAAGAGATGTTAAAATACCTCCCAAAGCCAAAAATAAGGCTATCAACGGACTTGTCTCCGTTGAGCCTCCCGTCTACAAGGAATCTTTCGGGTTTGAAGACGTCAGGCTCTGGGTAGTCATCTTCGTTATGCAGCATGGCCCTTCAGAATAATGTATCAAGACCCAGGAAAGATTGCAGGTTGTGTACCAACCAAACGTTTGGGACCACTGTGGATCCTAACATGGATAGTGCAAGGAAGGTCAATAGATATACCTCAAATGTCATTAGATTATTACCTTTCGGGATAAAAACATCCTCATAAATGTCATCAGCCGTGGTAGCATGGGGAACAGCTAAAAGAAACTTGAGAATTGATGCAAGCGTCATGGTCGAAATACCTACCAAGGGGTATAATGGGATGTATTCTCAATATCTCCATCAAAATGGCCTCAATGTACGGCAGGTTCGGCCTGTCATCAAAGTTTGGGAGCCGGTTTGTCCCAACGACTGCGTTGATTTCTGCATGTGCCCGTTCTTGCACTTCAGGATGCTGCAACATGGAAAGCATGAAATATTGCAATGTGGCCGAGCTCTACAAAAAAACTGAGTTGTTGCATACATCCACACGCATTCAGACTGACAGTTTCCGCGCCGGCTATCAGATTAAAGGTGATTAACGAGCTGCTCCAATTTATCCCTCACCGTATAACTTACCCACAAAAGCGGTTGCGCACGTATCTTTCAATAATTGGAGTTGCAAAGGATCATCAACGCATTTAGTTCTCATCAAAAGATCAAGCACCACTTCCGACACACGGCTACCCATGGCCTGCCTTCGATAAGTCCTGCGTGTGGACCAGAATGAGTATAAAATTCACCTCGCGTTTCCTAGCGTGCTCGAAAGGTTCTGTTATCATCCGCGTGGCACAGTACTTGGAAACTGCTGCCTTGCGTCTCAAAAAAGCACCTGGGAACCACTCTGGCAAGCTGAGGACTGAGATGTTCATCAACTTGATATTGGTGGCACAACAAAAGGAGCCACTTGCTGAAAGGGAAAGCCTCGACGACGGATGCTGCTTCTGGTGTCAGGCCCTCCATGGCCAGAGACGCCCCGCGCTCGAACAGCTCAACGAAATGGTCGTGATCAGAGGCAACTTCGTGGTCGTACACGATCGACAGCATCACAGCTGCAGAAAACCTGAACGTATTTTCTCCGTCAGTACGTACACTCGGTTCACCGAGCGAACCCCACCTTTGGATATGCGTTAAAAAATCACGAGGTGCGCTGAAAATATCCAAGACGAGCTGGCGAGCCTTTCTCAGCTGAGTAGGACGAAAATCAAGAGCGGCCTCAGCTCTAAATGCTTGCTGAAACATTCTCCTTTGTGAGCGCCATTGATCACCATATTGACAAAAAGCAAAGTTGAAGGACCAGCCAAATCTAACAAATCACATTGCAAGTCAGAATACTGATGAAAAGGAGTGATGACGCACGGATCTATTGTAGCGATGTAAGGTCTATCGGAGTAAATACGAGATCGACGTTCGAGGAGATCCTTGGCAATTTTCTTCGAGTTGATCACAATAATGTCTTGTTTGAACACGCGGACCATAAAGATATCCCCTGTTGGTGAGAGGTGATGTTCAACCCAACTACCACGGTAGGCCGATAAAGGATGAGAGCGGACCGTAACGAGTTGCCCATTCAGCGTAGGTCATCCAAGGTTTCTTAGCGTCGATACTGAAAAGATTCCCAACGAGGGGGAGAGGAACAGGGCCAGGAGGGAGACGAAAACCTCGGACCATCCGTCGTCGCCCCCTGAGTATTGTGAGGGCGGAGACAACCACCACGCCAATCGCCACTAACGTCTGCATCGAGGGTATGAGGATGAACGAGGAAACACTAGGTACCGTTTATATAGACCTCAACTTCAACGGGCAATGGACGACCGGCGGCGGTCGGATGACTGTTAAATCAGTAGTATTGGAATGAATCTACGGGGTTGGAAAAAGAACTTTAAGAAGGAAGCGGCTTTCAATGCCTTGAAGGAAAGACTCGAGCTATAATATGTAGCGTAGACTGGTAATCATTCCGTTTATGTATGAGGCAAGCCCCATCCCTCATAGACGGATCGGTTACCAGTCTAGACTTCTCGTGGGACGACTCCCCGTTTAACCAACGTTCGGTGGTGGAGCACCCCGGTATGAGGGGCAAGATCTCGATAGCCACCACATCCGCTCTCACCACGATTGCCAGTGGAGTATGATGATCACCACAATCCCTTCAACTTTCACATATCGAAGTTCCTGTCCCTTCACCAATCAAATGCAACTGGGGGAATTCGCTCACCATCTCCGACCGCTTCTCGAGCGCACACAGGCAGACATGGAGTCTCATCGCCTGCTTTGGATTGATGCGTTGGCTGTTGCAGTGGCAGTCACTAACTCGGAAAATGTAGAACACCAGTAAGTTAGTACAATTCCTTAGCTTCCCATAAACATATACTTATGATATGCTGTGGAAGGAGATTCGACCAACCGTTAAAGGACGAAAGCCAACTTTCTGGTGGCTTTGGGACAATGGACTGAATGTCAATGAGTCGGTGTGGGCTACATCATGCTACAAAACTCGGTGCGCTCGGAGAGCACAAGACTTGAATGGACATGTACAGTACTAGTATCACCACGGCTCTGGATGGTCTTTCCGCTCCGTCAGACTTGAGCAACGTTATCGAACGGGTGGGGGGCGCGAGCGTGCGCACGGATGGGGCGTGGGGTGCAAGCGCGCTTACATGAATGGGTGGGGGGTACGAACGCACTCGCACGAATTGGTGAGGGGCACGAGCGCGCGTGCACAAGTGTGGGTAGGGGTGGGGCATGAGGCCCTGAGGTGCGAGCGCGCGCACAGATTTGCGTACGTGCTCGTGCTCGTGCAATCACTGGGGCTGGCCAGTGTGAGGTGGTGAGGGTGAGACGAGGGCGGGCGCCATGCGAGTGAACGTGAGCGATGCGCTCGCGTTCATTCGCTCGTGCACCAAGTAGATAGGGCTGGGCAAGTGGGTGGGTTGGGCGCGAGCGTGAACGGGTGGGTTAGAGGGTGAACGGCGGGTGCGTGCATACAATGGGTGGAGTTTTGGTCAGCAATTGCGACAGAGTTGGGTGGCTGCGTGTGCAAACGGTGTGTGCGATGGTGGTTTTGGGCGCATGTGATGGAGTTGGGCGCTTGCAATGGAGTTGGCGGTGGGGTGACCATGTGTGGTGGGGATGGGTGGCTGCGCATGCCGAGTCGGTGGGTCGCAACGCAACACAAAGCCAAACCCGCCGTGAGGGTACGGGTACAGGTACCTGATGGCCATACCCCCACCCGTACCGCCATGTACCCTTACCTGTGACAGACCCTATGCACGCACAGACGGAGGTCGTTTGGTGCGCTGGCAGGCGCTTGGGAGCGTGGTTGAGTGCGGGAGTCCTTTATCGCGCGGGTGGGACAGTTGGTGAGTTACCTGGGCTTGAAGCTTGAGTTTTCAATGATCACTTACGGAGTCATAGTAAGCGTCACATGGCCAAATTCGGTGCTGACAAACGTTATCATGTGACTCAGAACACGAACAGGAAATCTTAGACGAGAAAAGATGAAAGCGAAAAAAAGGAGAAAGAAGCATGAAATGAAAAACCAACCAAAACGAAAATGTAAATGTAAAAACGAAAATGTAAAAACAAAAGCAAATCAAGTCACCAAAGACCAATTCAATGTGACGAAATCCCCCCAAAAACCCATTGTCCCACCAGGTCCGCCATACCTTTGTCCCGTGCCGCTGCATCGGTGGGCTGGGTAAACAAGCGTCAGTGATTCGGTTAATACTCACAGGACCACCGTTCAACGTTCAGAACCACATAGGGGTGGTGGGTAGCTGACTTGAAGCTTTTCCGGCCTAAAGTCATAGGAGAACCAGTGCTAACATGGACTTGGTAACACTGAGAATTCACCCTGGCAAGACTATGACTATTCGCTTGCATCACCTTAGCGCGCTCCCGGGCGGGTCGGACAATATCAGTCACCACGTGGTTGCTTATCGCGCGGTGGCATCGCCAAAGGCCGAAGCAAAGTGCGTGGGGGTCGTGGCTGACCACGATGTGGGAACACTCTGCATTGTGCGCCTGCTTCCATGTCAATGTGTATGACGGACTTAACATAAGCAGGGGTTTCACGAGGGCATCCTTTGTCAACCAGCTTATGGGAGGAAATCTGCTGACTCACCTCAGCTGACAGAAAGTTGACAGTGGGGACGACTCGAGTACTCACCTCATATCTGGCCCGTCAGTATAAGAGATGCTTGCAGAAAGGAACTATCAGATACGACGACGCAATTCCAGGAATCCTAGCTGAGACATTGTACTACAAGAGGACAATCAGAGGTTCGGATCCGAACAAGAAACAAAAATCAAGGAACAGCTGGCCCATGCTTTGTAATCGCGCGAACATGTACACCACAACCCGTGATAAAATCCTGCGGCAAAGTCAAGATTGGCAGATGTAAAGACAGCGAGGATGGCAGGTGCACACAACATGCCAGACGATCCGGTGCAATGTAAAACAAAAAAGTACAAGTAGAAGATACTAGAGAGTGTGAAAGTAGGCAACCGGTCATTGTACAGGAAGTGCAGTGGCGATTATTGGATCCGTGATATCACTACATGACTTGGCCAGGCTCGTGAGAGCGGGAGAGGTGTGTGATTGAGCCAACTTTCGGAAGATCTGCCGGAGACATTCGTGACGGAAAACATGAGAGAAGAAGGAACTGACCTGAAGGTAGCAATCCATAGACTGGACACCGTTCAAGGCCCACTTTCCATCAATGATGATGAACGGTACCCCGTTGACACCGTTCGCTCTAGCAGCCTCGATCATTTTTTCCACGCAATCTAAAGTTTCTGTGGACTTGAGAAACTCGATTGCCTCAAGGGCATCTGAGCCAAGGGAACTGTGTAAAACCGAAAAACATACCCTTCCTCTGTTCATGAGGCCAACCTTGACGGCAATATCGGCGAGGAAGTTGTCGTTGCTGATGTCCTCACCCTTTGCAAAGCACGCGTCGAAAACGAGAGAAATTAGTTGTTGTTGCATTGCCTGACCGCCGACCTGATAGGCTTTCACGGAGAGCCTGTGAGCTTGGGTTGAACGACAGACCACACCGTCCTCCGCCCTACGTATGATTGATTATTCGCGGGAGGCGATGATTGGTAGTCCCAAGAAAAACGGACATTTTCAAGCCGGCCCTTTCGGCCATGTCTGATGCGACTTTCCACTTCGCCTCCGCTTGTTCCTTGCCAAACTTTTTGGAAAGATAGGCATTGCGGCTGAAACCCTTGTTTGCGTCGAGGGTGTAGAGAGAGGACGGACACATGAGAGTGAATGGACGGAATTCGACGTCGAAACGGATGGGAAGGTCGCAGCAGGCTTCGATGGCATCATGAAGGGACTTGTTGGCTATGTAGCAAAAAGCGCAAATCTTGGGGAAGATGAGAAAGGACGGGAAGAGGAGGGGGAAAGGAGACAGACGTAGTCGGATATGACGATGACTTTGATGAGGCGACGGGACTGATTTGAGTCTGGGTCGGACATTGTTTGTTGGGGGGGGAGAGGGAGGAGGAGAGGAAGGAGCTCGCCCGGAGCGGAGAGGGAGTACGGGGGAAGTGCATGGATGGGACCTGCTCTTCGATAATATAGCGTGCCGATTTCCTCAGCATCCACCGCATCTGTCAGCATCTCCTGTGACTCGCTAATTCAGTAGTATATTCCCACGATTATGTATCCCACATTCCCATGCTTAGCAACTATCCTACAACACTCTAGAATATCGAGTTCACGAGCTCGCTTCCGATCGCAGCACCTGAATGTTGTCCGTCAGCCAGGCTCACAGCTCTCACGCACGCCACTCACCAGCACCAAAGCCTGCTCCACCGGCTGCTGATTGCGCCATCTGCGGACATTTCGTCACCTTTTCATCACGTCCGAAACACGACCTGTGACACTCACTATCTGCCCGAGTCCTCCAAACTTGCTCTTCTTCCCTGTCCCTTGTTGTCCCATTGGCTGCGTGGTCGGCGGACCAGCAGGTGGCGCGGCGTAAGAATAGTTGACTGCACCCGGAACCGGTCCAGCGGGTGGATAGTATCCGGCTGGGGGCGGATAGTGTGTCTGTGGCGGTGCAAGGGGCGGCGGGTATGGCAGCGCAGGCGAAGAATGTCGCTGCTCTTCAAATCCCTTGGATTGGACGGACGTCGTCGACTTGCGTGGCTCCGGGACCAAAATCGGAGACAGGCTTCGAGGTGGCAGTTTTTCCACATAGTTGGACGGGAACAAGCCATGCTCTCCCGATCGATTGCGACCCGTCCACCAGTCTGCGTTCGTCTCCGCCATGACCTCTATGACCTCCCCTGCCTCAAACGACAGATCGTTGTAATCCTACATATTCCCATCAACAAAGCACACGACACACGCAAAGGGCCATCCTACCTCGCTAGACCACCCCCAGATCGCCCGTGCTTCCACTTTTGGCGGAGCAGGTGACATACTCAAACGCTGCGTCTCTCGCGTCTGCGCCACAACCGATGACTCCTCCGAGTGTCTCTCAGCGTGCACAGAGAGCCTTGACAGGATCTCTTCTCCATCGGTCTCCGAGATCTGCTTGTGAGCCATGAGTAGTTCGACATTTTGCCTAGTTTGAGCGAGTATGTGTGCAAAGACGGAATGAGGCTCGACCATGCTGGCAGCCGTAGAAACCTGTAGTGAATCGCTCAAAGGACAGTTCGAATTGGAGTCCGCTTGTTGCTTTATACTGGGAGTGGCACGCCTCATTCTAGATTACCTCATGCAACTTGCTTGGTGCACCCCTCTCGGATAGAGTCGTCTCCGACCGCCTAACAAATCGTCAAAGTGAGGCAAGACTCTGAACGCCGTGAGTAGCAGCGGGTCACAAGGTGAGATGCACCTATGAAAACTCTACACAATCACCCATCACGCTTCAGTAGCAGTTACCTTTACCAAGATGATAAATGTTGCGCACCGGTGATAACGATGATGCCCCTGACCCAGGGTCTCCAAGCGGCATCGCGTAAAGCTTTGCCGTTTCTCCCTGCAAGGTGTGGCTTGCCCGTCTTGTGATGCCAAATTGTGGCAAGTGACCCGGACAAGGCGCCAGCCTTGGTGCCGACAGAAAGGCGCCTTCGTTGGTTCATAAATATCGAGTTCTGTCTGATGAATCAGTTCTCAATGACCATTGGCCACTCCCCGGACCCATCTCGTCTACGTAGGTGTCAGTCATGTCACAATGATGATTTCTCATTGGCCTCCACAAGGCGCCGGTAACTTTAGCGTTGCACAGCCTTCTCCTGCGAATTCAGCCTTTCAGGCGCTCGCTGTAACACTGCCCAGACCATCATTGATGCATACGTTGGCTTCCAAGCATTCGATTCCCCACCCTGACCATCCTCCGTGTGCGCCTGCATGAATCCGTCGCAGCGATCGCACCCCACAAGATCCGTACACTGTATCTCCATGCCCCTTACTGTTCTAGCGCTGCAATTGAGGAGACACTGATTACGATCAACACCTTATACAAAGAAGGGCATTTGTCGGTCTCGTTACGAGACTCTCACTGATGCCTAATTTAGAATTGCAGCAAAGAGTTCGGGCTGAGCAATCTCAGCGCAGGGAGGTAGCAGAAATCGGATGGTTGCAGCCCACACTGTGTACCAAGGGATCTACAACGCGCTCGAACGTCGAGTCGAACTTGAGCTCTTTCCGTGTCTGCGCAAGTTTGGCATGAGATTTTATGCTTACAGCCTACTTGCGTATGTGAGGGGTAACGTCGATGTACTGATTATTGCATACACATTGCAGGAGCGGTCTTCTTACGAATAGGTTCCTCTCAGTGGAAAAAAAAACATAGAAGCACCTGGTGGGCGCTTTGATGCGAGCGTGTCTTGGATCGCGGGCATGTTGCGAGACAAGTATGAACCGCTTCTTCCCAGAGTTGAAATTGAAAGAAGACCTGGTGAGCTATCCGATCTCCATGATTCCAACGTGTTCTGTACCGATCACTGCTCGTCATGATGTACAAGGGATCTCTTCCAAATGGCTCCAGCATCACTCAGGACTCGAGCCAGAGCATGAGTGCGAGTAACATTTCACGGTTCTAGGTGCCGTGAATCTGTTGAGTGATGATATAATTCAGAGTGCGGATGGCCCGTTGCCCGAGTCTGCTGTCAAGTTGATACCTGGGCTATGAACAAGGGAATTGTGCACTCTGATGTCTGACTAGAATAGAACAAGTTTTGGATGCTATCAAAACATCTAATATGAGTAGTGCTATGCTGTGTGAAGTCGGTGTGGCGTTATTTGGTGTCGAGACTATAACCGGAGCACCACTAAATATTGTTTGCTTGTGGGACTATTATCTACATCTTTCCCCCGTCTGCTTCCTTCCCTTTCTTTTCACTGTCCATTTACTTTTCGCGTGAGGTGCCATGTCCAGAGTACGCCAGTCCACTCCTCGTTTCTTGCCCAATGTTGACTCCGCTCCCAGGCACAATTCTTGAGAGAGTACAAGCTTGTTGTCGTCGGCGGCGGTGGTGAGCACCCTTCACTCAGCCTCGGACATCCTCTCAGCAATCCATTTCTCAGGTGTTGGGAAATCCGCTCTCACCATCCAGTTCATCCAAAGCCACTTCGTCGACGAGTATGACCCAACTATCGAGGGTACCCACTTTCTCGTCTCCCATTCTTTTTCAAACACGCTCTCATTCCCACTTCCTCAGATTCATACCGCAAGCAGTGTGTCATCGATGACGAGGTCGCACTGCTCGACGTTCTGGACACTGCCGGACAAGAGGAATACGGGTACGCCCACTTTGCACGAGTCCCGTTGATCAAAAGATACCAACGTCTACCATGCACAGGGCCATGCGTGAACAGTATATGCGCACAGGCGAAGGCTTCCTCCTTGTCTACTCCATCACGTCGCGTAACTCATTCGAGGAGATCAATACCTTCCACCAACAGATTCTTCGCGTCAAGGACCAGGACTCCTTCCCTGTTATCGTCGTAGCTAACAAGTGTGATCTCGAATATGAACGCCAAGTTGGCATGAATGGTACGGTGACACGTTCTTTCCACGGGGACCCCGCTCACTTGACGTCTATTTGTCAGAGGGCCGGGACCTTGCCAAACATTTCGGCTGCAAATTTATCGAGACCTCAGCCAAGCAGCGTATCAACGTCGACGAGGCATTTAGCAACCTCGTGCGTGAGATCAGGAAATACAACAAGGTAAATTTACCGCTGCGCTGACATCTCAGATAGTACCTGACACACAAATTTAGGAACAACAAACCGGCCGGCCTGTTATGGCCAACTCGGGCGCGGGTGGACCTGGTATGTACGGTGGAACCAAAGACTCGGGCGACGGTGACCATGGTGGTTGCTGTGGTGGTTGTGTGGTCGTCTGATATCTGGGCACTTTCCCCCTTTCTTCCCGTGTTTTTCTAGCTACTACCACTCCATCCTACTCCTAACCTGCTTTCTTTCCCTGGGGATTTTGTACATTTCAGGCAGTCACCTTTGTTAGAGGTCCGCACCTTATTCTCTCCGATTCTCAAGTAGTTACGCAGGATTGCAATTGTATATATAGTTTATGCTTCTCTATGCACCGTAAAAATGCGAGAATCTTTCATCCTGAATAGACGTAACCGGTACAATAGCATAGAATGGAAGCAGTGTGGTCAACTAACATGATCGCTACTCATGCGCCTTGAGAGGGATCTTTCTCGACCACTACCCCGTAGAATTGGCTGTTAGAGAGGTATCGATTCAGAGGTGGGAACTCACATGGCGGTCTAGATGCGTCTTCCTCGTTGACAGCTCTTATTGAATGAATCCCGAGGTCGTAAAACCCTGACACTCCACTATTGCCCCCCAACATCGAAATACCGACAGTTCGGATCCGTTGACGAAACATGGTCATCTGCTGCTGTACCAATTCGCCAGTATTGGTAAGAATGAAATTATCAAACGGGATCTGTCATGAAACATGTCAACATTAGACGAGACAGGAGACCAAGAGAAGAAGAAAAAAAGATCGGTAGTGTGAAAAAGAACGAACAAAAATGTCTTCCCAGCCCCCATCATTCCGTTTGAAAAATAGGCGGTGCTGCCAAAGATCGGTCGTGACGGGGCCGTCCGTCTGCAAGTTCACATAGTAGGAATTTCTCGTCCGAAGATCTCCGCCGAGGCGTAATCGCAACGCGAGGTATTGATGGTTCGACACGTCGTCGCATATCTCTCCAAACAACGACGCACGCGGCTAAGCAAATCAAATCAAAAACGCCAACCATCACCATTCGGTTTTATCACGAACAGGACGAACCCTTTCCTCCCCAGGGCCGTGGCGGATAAGGGGAGGGGGAGGGGGAGGAAAAGGTCCGTCCTAGCGCTTCAATGCTTACCTTTGTCCTGAACCCTGCATAACCACCTCGAATCCTCCCTTGAAACTCTGGACGAACCGCCAACTTCATCTCCCCCCAAAACCGAGCGGTAGCGGGACCTCTACTACCCTTGTTTCGTTCCGGAGACTCGTCCAGCGCGAAATGGAGCGTGGACGTGCCGCCAATGTCGGCGTCGCATCCGGTTGCGATTTCTTTGACGTCTTCTTGCGTGTGTAGTTTTAGGAGCGTGATGGGCGTTCGGTTGGGAGGGTTCGTGCCTTCCATGCGGAGGACTGCAGTGGGTCGAGGGGTCAAATTTCATTGTGCGGGTTACAAGGAGGTAAACTGGACGTGCTTTTGACGGCACCATCGACGAGATATTTCGTAGACCTGTTAAGATATGGGTTGAGGTGTGAAAATGCCATGAATGGGACGTTGTTTGCGAGGATGCAGTCAGCCGGTGGTGGCAACTCACACGAACGACGAATTCTCTATTACAACCGTAAACGGCGCAACTACTGTAAGTGCAGGTATGTGCGTCCCAACCGAGAAAGCGTCTCTCAAACAACACTGTCATTGGGTAATAGTACTATCGTAGAGTGCCCACTGTTGCGAGAGTTCGGGCGTGGCGTATTCGTGAGGCGCGCCGAAGGTTGGATCGGGCGGAGAAGCGTCTTGGGACGATGACCATGAGCGCGCGGAGGAGTCAGTGCCCGTCTGCTTATCACCTCTTCCACATCTGCTTGATCGCCCAACATCACCCCAGGGACGACCACATCAACTATCAACTCCCGGTATGCTTCTTGGCTCTCCCCGTCCGGGGATTGGCTCATCGTGTGTCCGGACTCCTGTGACCAGACGGTAGTCACAGTCATGCAACTTCGACCACGCAGGCATCGCGGAGTGAGGGGATAGGAACCGACGGCGTTTCGTTCATCGCTGCTCGACTCTGGCACTTGGGGGAGTGGCCGAACCTTGTAAACATGCATTACCCCTCCCGAATAATTCGACTCGCTGTCACTACTGAGCATCATTGGCGGGTCGGAGGAAGAAGGGGAAGAATTTAACTGGTCCGTGTTGTCAAGACTCCAGGTATCGACCTTGGACTGAGGGACCGACAAACATGAGAGGTTCAACGAGGGCGGAGCTTTGGATTTGAAGGTCGGCTCCTTCGCCCCATGTTTGTCGGTGTCTGCCATCGGCTGGAACGAGGATCTCTCATCCTGGGTTAATGGCTCGTGTCGGGTGTCTCCCGTAACGAAGGAAACACGGGGAGGGCAAGGACCAAGGTTAGCCCTGCACGATGACGAATCAATGATTATCTCGGGTTGAAAATTAACCACTTACCTCTTGGTGTTGCTTTGCGGCGAAATGACGCGGGGGTAACGACTAAACTCGGCAGGAGGTATGATATTGTTCAATACCAGAGAAGCCACCTTCGTCCGAGTGGACTCGTACGATGTTTGCACTGCAGTGGAGAGCGTTGTCTTCGAGTCTACCCTAGACCAGAAAGAGTTGCTACGGTGATTTGAAGACGATTGTGTGGAATTGTCCGTTCGACGACTATCTTCATGGGTGGGTTGCAAACGGAACGTAGGCTGTGGGATCACCGGCAATTCACCCGACGCATCATGTCCATAAGTCTGCACCATTTCTGCGACAATCTTGACCGTACGAGGATCATGGCACACAGGACTGATGACCTGGAATGTATTGCAGAGTAGAACAACGTTCACAAAGCCTATAAAGTTATCAACATGACGATCATCACAACACTTGCTGTGGCATACCCAACATAGAGGCGCAAACATCAGCGAAGACACTCGAAGCAGACGGCACTGAGCGCCCTGCAAACATGAGAATGTGTGTGATGCAAAAGGGCAGCAATAATAATACAAATGCTGTACGATGGCCGAAATGAATACTTTGAACCGTACAAATCAAACCTCTTACCGAGAGGGAACCTTCGGGAAAATGTTAGTACATTTTTAGTCATGACGAAGGAGAGGTCTCACCAGAACATAGTCCGTACGATCATGCTGATATATCTATAATACTCTTCGGGTCTATCTTCTCCTCGTTGACTGGTTGAATTGGTACCTCGTAGCTCTTGTGTGCTGTTTACGCTTAGCTTCCCATGCAGAATAATGAATATAGCAGAGTAGACCGAGGTAGACACGAATACGGCAATGATGATCTTTATTATTCGAACAGTAAGATGCTATCACTTCTTAGTTACGAATAAGCGTACCGGAAGTGCTTCGAGGACAAATATGTCCTTTGGATGGGAGGGCGTGATGCTGCAAGAGGTTCCGGTTGGACCGTACACGTCGCTCTGCCGCAGAGGGACCAGCGCTTTTCAAAATCGTTTTGAGTATGCAACAACCTATGTAGTACATTCAGACTTTCTCACCAGCGACACATGCAATTGTCCATCCAAGGGCAACATTTACCGCGCCACGCCAACGAGGTGGACGTATGTGGAACCCTAGCGAGCTGAGTGTGTGCACACCAAGTGCGACCGTAAACCAGCATGTACCCCATATGCCGATTTGCATTAACACCGCTGTAGTATGTCTTAGTGTGGTGTATTTTGGTCTGCGAAGACGCATCTCACCTTGTGCTGAACAAGTCGACCCTGAACAAATTCCTAGGTTGTCACTGATAACAGAGACAGACGAACTGCTTACCTTGATTCAATCCATAAGACGCCACCCAACTCAAGTCAATTAATCCAGCAGCACTAATGAACATATTACTGAGAATAAGACATCCAGAATAGTTGCCAAGCTGAGTGTGGAAGAACAGTATCTCTGGCGGCCGTGACGTGCTATCATGATTAAGAAACAGTATTACAGCGAGTCGAATAGTTCGCAAGGTTATCAATGCGAGTGCCAAAGCCGAGAACAGGGCAAACGCCGCAACAACCTAAAACGAGACGTTTTCACGTCGCAAGATTCCTGAAAGGATAAAGAACTGCACTCACGATGGCTCCCCTGCGCTGGGATATTGAAAGCGGTTCGAAGGTCATGACGACACTCGACCCATTCAGGTTCATTTTCGTTCCTATGATGCAACAGTCCTCCAAACGAAAAAAAGGACTAAAAGACGCCAGAAAGATGGCTACAAAGACGAAGCAAAAAAAAAAAAGGATTGTGCAGATGAATATTACCGGTCCAGCCGCAAATTAAGGTGCCTCCCAGAGGCAAAGGCGAAGCAGTCCGCAAAGGAATAAAAAGGCGATAGGTGGTGGAACGAAAGAACCTCCAAGGGCCTCCTTGCTGTGGGGCGCATACTTACATAGCATCTCGGTTCTGCAGCCGCCACTGGATTTGATGGAATGTATGGAAACACGATGAATTGATGATCGCTGTGTCATATCCTGTGCGAAGCTGGCCAACAACGGGTCGATGCGGTTTGCGACGATCAAATGCCGACATGGCCTCAGGCTGTAGCAGGTTAAGTAACGGGCGCGTTCTCTCACAAGTCCATGACACATTCCCATCGAGTTTCGTTCCAGTCAGTGTTGCCGTCGAGGCGAAGTAACTTCGAGTGAGTCACTTCGTGAGAGTTACATCTGAATTGAGTCGAAGTTACCTCGTTCACTTCGCGAAGTGCACTCATTTCCGATACTGATTAGTAGTTGCTGTACAAAGATGATCTATGTGCTCATCTACTCGTCCCTGTCCATCCTATTGATGCTGTCGAGTACGTGTGGACGTGAATTCTGACTGGCTGGGCTTTCGGCCCGCGTAGCCGCTCACTTCGTTACCACGTCGCTTTCGAAGTCCCCCAAAATACACTTCGAATCGCTTCGCAGCAACACTATACACTATAGTTATTACTACTTTTTGACAAAGAACTTGGCTATTCCCTTTGGTTCCGTTGGTTTCTTTCGCTTAGGCGCCCTCGGGCGCGACTTGGGCTGTGCTTGGGCATCAGAGCCATTTGCCAAGTCTTGGGCAAAGTGAAAATCTTCATGTTCCAAGCGCAATTTGACTAACGCAGCAGCACGATCTACTTCAGCTTGGTTCACATCACTTTCGCAAACAGAGATCCGTTTGTTGCAGCGTTCGCAGAAAAAAGAAGCCGAGGAAGCAGATCTAGGTATTTCTGTCGTAACTTGTACGGAATCCGCTTCGGGAGGGTCTCCGCGGCTACTAGACCGGGTGCGTTTGAGGAGGGAACGAGGACCTTCCTTCGGCTTGAAGAAACCTTCGATGCTCTGTTGGCCAGTCTCGGCGGTCTCGATGCCCGTGAACGCAAGCTGCACTGCTGTCACGTTGAAGTCATTCATGTTCCCAGTGAGTTCTTTCCATAACTTGTCGGCAGCGTTCGCAATCACATCGACCGTCACATCCTGAGTGAAAGGGAACGTAGATTGTTTCGACCTCGAGGCTTCGTATCCTAGATCGATGGTTAGTAGCTTGTAGTCCCCACCTTGGAGAACAAACCTTTTCGAGCATGCAAAACAATGGTTTTAGGCCATAAAGTGGGCATCTCTTCACGTGCGTCCTTGAGTCTGAGAGCAAGTTCAGCGGCTAAAACGCGTAGCCACTGATGCCCATCCGCAGCTTTCGTGATAGGAGTTGGCAAGTTCTTCGACGCAAGCATACTCTTAAAAAGCGCAGATTTCTCCTTCACTATAAAGGAGCGAGGATGAGAAAATACTAGGGAATATTTGAATACCCAACCTTCGGATCTGTCAATACCTCTGAACGCTCAAATTTGAGCGATTATCGTTGCGCTGGACGACATTGGTTACCCACCGCAAAAGCTCATAAACCCATAAAGCATTGTCACCGAATTTGTTCTGCATTTCATCTGATTTCTGTTTGTTACTGGGGAAGTTCAAACAGTGGTCCACAAGTATACCTAGAGATACTGCTCTATAATGCAAAGTTAAGCAAGGTCAATCAAATGCCAAGTAATGAACCTACAGAAGATCGCTAACTGTCGAGACATCATATTCTTTTGCAAGGGCATCACCGAGTTTACCGCCTAGGAACCGAATCTGGAGAAAATCTCGGACTTGTGTTAATTTTAACTGTTTCGGCATACCTTTTGAAAGCCGATGGGACGGAGGTAAGCTGGTATAGCACTATTACGCAAGATGCTCTACAGGACTTGTCAGAAGGATTTTATTAAACTGTGGTTCGACATCACCTGACTATTCGGCTTCTTGTAGGAAGCAGTGAGCTAGGAGTGAATGTGGATGAGCGATTATTGGATGGACGATGTGGACTGACTTTGGCAAGAAACTTGTTTCTGGATATTCCCTAATGGGGGAATGGATTCATGACCGTGTCAAGTTGATATTACTCGTAGCGAAACGCACCGCTGACATGGTATATCCAAGGTTCTCATGGACGTCTGCTCTAATCTTAGCCGTCAACTCGGCGGCGATGGATAATGCGACATCATGCCAAGTGCATGTCACGTCATCTTCAGCAAAGTGAATCTCTTCACTGTCGTTTTCTTCGGCCGTATGTATGGGAATGAGTTCACCAAGGTTATTCCAATCAATGGGAGGGGGTGGAGGCAATGGGCTATCGACACCTTGAGGGGCGTCGGGAGGAACCTGTGCGAGATAGGGAAAGCGCTCTACCAGCACCTCGCGGACGGGCCGAGTGAGGTCAATGAACGCTTCGTCGATCGAAGCCTTTTCTTTCATGGTGATGAATGATCGGTCTGTTCGAGATGGGTAAGATCCCACCTATGTCCCCGCTTAGAAGGGCTTGTTTGAACAAGTGAATGATCTTATTGCTTTCACGTCGATATAGGTCGAGAGAAACCTTGAGCGTGAAGAATCAGGCCAATAATTGGTGATCTTGGGACGTCTGTGCGATAATTGCTGGCATACCTTGTGTGTTCGTGTATCGACATTAGACCAATAGCTCGGTTCCTTCTCGCCCTCCTTGTAGGTGGCGACATGGACAGCTACTAGATTCGGACATTTCTTCTTTGCTTCCTTTATCTTGTCCATCCGCGATATGCCGAATTTGCGGGCCGGATAGCTGACTGCGATGAGGCTCTCCCATTGCTGTACTACAAGCGGTACACTGGGGTCGAGGCCTAGTCTGACCCGTTCGCAAGCTGCATAAAACGCATCGCTATCGCAGAGTGCAATGACCCGTAGCGGGTCTCTCACACCAAGATTATGAGAATGCAAATGGCGGTAAGTGATTTCTGGGCGAAGATCGTCATAGTCTTGTGCTGGTGCTTTGCCTTTGCCTTTCCAGAATGCGCTTGGTTTGGATGGCGACTGCATGTGGTTGGTAGCAGGTCGGTATCAACTCACCGTGGGGAAATCCGACTAAACACTTGTTGATTGGCGTCCACGGATCATCAAGCTTAATTGTACTCGCGGCTCTCATGTCGCTCGGCCATTCTAGCACACCGCAGTCGTTCCATGAAGACTATGCCATCCTATCTCATTATGCTGCATCTTCAGTAGACGTACAGGATCAACACACCGAATCCCTCTCGGATTCACCTCGCGGCATCCCAATCCGCGGAAAGCGTTCTCCTGGTACCACTACAGGCGCTCTTCCCGTTTCCGAACGCACACCTCTTCTGCAATCTTCACCTCCGATTCCGAGGCTGCATGAATCGGAAGATGACGATGTCCTTGACACTGCGTCTACAGAGCAGGCGCCCACTCCCAAGATGTTCCGTGAGGAACTGCGCATACTCGTCCTGTATTCCCTCCCCGTCTTTGGGTATGTCCTACCCTTGACTTTTCCGTCATCTTCGTACTTATACTTGATCGTTTCCAAGTACTCACCTTTTCGAATACTCTTTTATCATCGCCTCCGTCGTATTTATAGGCCATATCTCTACAATGGCCCTGGCAGCCGCCACATTAGGCTCTATGACAGCTTCTGTCACTGGGTACAGCATCATACAGGGTTTCGCATCAACGCTTGATACCCTTCTTCCACCTGCCTGGACCTCAGACAGGCCCCACATGGTCGGGTTATGGTCACAAAGGATGGGTTCGTTTTTTTACCACTGTCCATGACCTGCAATGCTAATCAGATGTTTGGGATAGTGCTCATGGCAGGAATGATCCTTATTGTAAGTCTAGTCACGTTTCCACACATCGAATTCAGTGTAAATTTCGCCGCCTACAGCCAATACTTGCTATTTGGCTCAGAGCAGAACCTATGCTTCTCGCCCTCAACCAAGACCCTGAGGTAGCACGACTTGCCGGCATCTACCTTCGCTGGGCCTCGCTGGGCCTTCCAGCATATACCTTCAACTGTATCTCCAGGTACTTCGTAAAATACTACATTGGCGCAAAAGATTGACTCGCGTGCGGAGACGATACTTCCAGTCTCAAGGCTTGTTTGACATCCCGACGAAAATCACACTCGTGGTTGCGCCGATCAACGTGTTCCTAAACTGGTTATTTGGTGGGCGAATACGTTCCTGATCGTTTCTTCTATTCATCTTTGACTACTCCCATAGTCTATCCTCTCGGGCTCTCCTTCCCGGGTGCACCGCTCGCCACATCCATTTCCTTTAACCTCGTGTCAGCAGCTTCTATCTTCTACGGATATTATTATGCACCTCCGACGGCGTGGTCACCAATCACCCGTCAATCTCTCAATCCAGTCACGGGTGAAATATGGAAGGGATGGGGTCTGTTAGCAAGGCTCGGCATCGCTGGGGTGGGTCAGACTGCTAGTGAATGGTGGAGTTGGGAGTTACTTGGACGTGAGTCTTTTTGCAGCGCTTCTTCCTGGATGCCTACTGACAGCGTACATGTTGTCAGTTGCTGCTAGCCAGTAAATGGTTCCATCTTCTGCTTTCCCTGGCTTGGAACTGATTCGCTTGCTCGTCTGAAAGGCTGGGACCTGTTGCGCTTGCGGCACAATCCGTGTTGTTACTCTCCTCATCCTGCACATACCAGGCGCCATTTGCATTGAGTGTTGCTACCTCTGTTCGGTAAGTATTGTGGCGGCGCTTTTCTGCTGAAGGAGATCATCGACTAATCGTTCTCGTACTTTGCGCCACCCTTCTCCGTATTTTGCCGCTTCCTCTTCGTACAACAAATGCCTGGGATTGTGGTGGTACATTAGGATCGGAAACCTGCTCGGTCAAGGAAACGCGAGAAGGGCCGGGATAGCTGCGGCAACGTCCGTTGTGATGGCTGTTGTTGTTGGATGTGTTTTCAGGTGAGTGATGGCTGCAGGTTGCGCATTTTCATTTGTCAACGCGGCTATTCTGGTGCAATCTCTTCAGCACCCTCTTCCTAGCCTTCCGCCACAAGTGGGGTTATCTTTTTAACAATGACCCTGGTATGTCCTATCACTCTCCCCGTTACGTTGCACTCATGCGAATGGGCGTGGTTGGAATTTGATACTGACTGGCTCTGCAGAGGTCGTCTCGCTCGTCGCGTCCATTCTGCCCCTCGTCGCGTTGTTCCAAGTGTTTGATGGGACAACAGGAATCACTGGTGGAATATTCCGTGCGCGAGGAAAACAGGTAAGCAGATGTATTCATTCTCGAAATCCCTCAACCATCCTTTCCCTTAGGTTGCAGGCGCCATCCTCAATCTCTCCGCTTACTATGCACTTGGTATTCCACTCGGATTGTACCTCGCGTTCGTGCGTGGACATGCGCTTGCAGGTCTTTGGGAAGGATTGACAGTTGCTTTGGTGTATGCCTCCGGAGTGGGGATTTTAGTTGGTGTCCGTGGTGTTGATTGGGAAGCCGAGGTTGCGATTGCACAAGGAAGAATTGGAGCGAAGGATGAAGCTTGAAGGTCGAGAGTCACGACCGAGATCGTGTTGGGAGGATGGCCCGAAAGGGATGACAAGAATGAGGTGGGATACGTTTTGGGGTTGGGCAAATAAGCACTCTCCCAAAGCACAAGGTAGAGGTAACGAGCTGTGTTATTTATGATGGACATGCATCATGATTATGCCCCATTCCCTAACTGACATTGATACATTTGTCTGTTTTCTGTTTTCCCCAGTAGTTAGGTAGAGTTTAACATGCTACAGTCGACATCCTTATAAACCATTATGCTCCGTATTATGGGTTATGAGGAAGTATGGGGTTTGATCACACCAACGGGACGAAAATAGTTGTGAATTTGTCAAGTAGCATACAATGAAGCATCTGCTACTTACTACGTGTGAAATAAGAAGTCAACTTACTATCGCCCATCGCCACGAGCCCAACATTGTCCTCAATGTGCGGGAAAACGGATCTCCGTGCTCGTTTGTATATTTCTGTAATAACAACACTGCCTGGAGAGCTTCCTTGCGTGTAGGAGCTGGCTCAATGGATGTGTCGTTATCCACCTCGTCACGTGCCTTTTCTGCCTCCGTAACCGCTTGGTATATGTCCTCATCCGTCGCATCAAAGATGTTATTGGAGCTTGGATGCTATATTGGGATCACCAATGGCACTGATTATATAATTTAATTTCCTAATTTAGGCATTACCTATGGGTTATCCCAGTCGAAATGGGTATGGGGTATGGGGTACGGGTTATGGTTACGAAAATACTGCAAACCGATTTGGGAAGTAGCAAAATGTATGGGTGACAGGGAAGTATGGGTTATCTGGGGTATGGGTTATAAGGATGTCGACTGTATTAATGACCCCCGACCTAGTCCGGCCGGCTAAGCACCCATACTGTGAATGAACATAGTTTATGATCAACAGGAGGCAGGCAGACTGCCTCGAGACTTGCCATGAAAGTAGTCTGGCATCGAGAGAGGAATCCGACCGAATCGAATCGACAGACTCATTGCAATCAAAAAGCGCGCGCCGCTGGAGATATTTGTGTCCCTGGAACCGACAGCAAGATCGTTGGCCGACCACCAACGATCGTCATGACAAGGAGGCAAGGTAAAATGTTGGATAGGCGTCACTGAATGCCGAATCCGAATCCGACAGAGAAACCAGGTACTCAAAACTTCGCCCGGGAAGCAAACAGCGGCCAAACTTGTTCAAAGTAAACCATGGACCTCGGTAAAAAGACAAGGACGCGTTGAAAGATCCGGGCACAACGTTCCATTCCTAGAACCTGATGTGAGGGTATTGTGCATTGCGCTCGAATGAAGCCTCGGAAACGACATTGGGTCGACTCAGGGCCCGCCTGTCAACTTGAGAATCAATCCCTTAGGATACCGTCCCACGACAGAGAATGGCTGATCGCGCCAAAAAGACGAATGTTATCCATTATATCATGGCGGTGCAGAAACGGATCACAAAAGAGAGTTCTATAAAACGATCAAAAAAAAACGTTCGTCAGTCGAAAGCAAGAACAACCAAAAAAAAAAAAAAAGAGCGCATCCGTACGAGAGAAAAAAATGCAAAAGGTGATTCATCGAGCTCTGCAAACGACCTCCCCGTCTAGCCCCAGCACGAGTGCCTCCCGCGCTTCTAGCCATTCATGTTCCCTACTCTTCGTCTTTACCACAGCAATCTCCCCAAGACCCAGAGGTTTAACGGTCTGCGCCCGCCTTCCGCTACAGATTCGTCTGATCTCTCCCAGTTCCATAAACACGCGTCGACTCGGCCTGCTAATGAGGCTCATATTCAAGAGCAGGGGTAGGTTATCGCGGTATTTGAGCTCTGCCCAGATTCGACGCTGTGGTTCGCCGACGTGTTGGAAGTCTGAAGGGGATGGTGAAGCGATGGTTCCTCGGGTAATGTTGCTCAGAAATCCAGCGCGAAGAAGAATGGAGAGAATGGCTAGGTTTTGTTTCGAGTGGTCGACAGCCAAGTACCGGTGCCGGGCACGAAAAGCGTTTTGAACGCGCGCGCAGAGGTCATAAGGAAGAGGCATAAGAACTGTGTGGTTCCTTGACGCTCAATGGGGATTTGGAACTTCGAGCGTGTAGCAAATCTTTGAAAAAATCGTGGCACAGTACTACACAACTTGGATTATGTAACACGAATCGTACAATCGCTAAGTACATTCAAGTCATCCGACATGCCTGCTCCGTCTGGAACGATGGACTGTAGAAGAGCGGTCAAGACTGGCTTTGAGCGATTTGATCGCTTGAACGATTTCAGCTATTGTCGGGGGACTCAAAACGGTGAAACAATTCTAAATGATTGGCGTCCCACCTGCCAGCTTGGCCGAATCTGCCTCAAAGTCGTATCGCTTGTTTCGGCTGTCCCGTTGTACGACGATCTTGAAGAGGGTCGATGTCTTTTGTGATTGTTGGCAGACCAAGACACTCTTGGCGTGAAACGAAAGAGTTTTGCCACTATCAAAAACTGCCTTGGCCTTGTTTGCAGAAGGCATGATCTTTGTGCGTGGCCACAATGAGGTCACAGTCCATTCTCGACCAGAAAGACTCACATGAACGTAGACACCGTCAAGCGCTAGTGTGCGTTCCTGGCGAGCCAGCATAGGCATTTTGCGGTATATAGTGTACCGCTGCATTTTCATCGACGTCCGTGAAATTCAAGTCAAAGGAAGTGATAGAAAGACCAACCTTGTATGCGGCAGTATAATCTGTTCCAGCGGCATGGTTCATCTCGGGTACGTCTGAAATTCTCTTGAAGATAGACGCTGGTACACAGACATAATCAGCGGTGTTGCAAGCGAGTGACAAATTATTCAAACCATTTGGGTCGGTGGTTCGCATGGCACGGGTTTCGGGTTCAATGCCCATTTGAGGTAGCATGGACCTCTTGACCAAAGTGAGTTCACGTTTACCTTCGAGAGAAGCTACGGTGCGATCGAGATAAATCAAGATGTTTAAGTCATTAAGGATAAGTGCGTAGTCTTTCGGATTCGCAAGCTTGCGCTTGCGGCACACGAGTTCCAGCGCTTCTTGCATGTACATACCAGCCGACCTAAATAACGCATGAACTTCCGAAAAGGACAGGGGAATGGCAGACATACACAGGTATTGTGGTGGATATGTGCACTGCGTCAGCGGTATCCGCGACACGTATCCGAAGAAAGATGGGAGGGCCGTGACTCGACGACGGTCCAAGAGCTGAAGACAGAATAGGCGTTGTGCCGAAGAGAGAGCTTGTTCCAGTTCCCGGAACAGAGGGTGGAACAAGACCAGGTAAAGGAAGTGCGTCAGCCTTCCTTGGCGCAACCATAATTCTCGAGGGTCTGCGCTGAATTTTGCTTTCCAGCTGTTCGTTCTGTTGAACTAGAAAGCAAATTTAACAATTCTCCCCACAATGGAGCGAGACAGACGAACTCTGAAGGAAAGTTGCTTCCAGAATCGCGAATGCATCAAAGTTGAACTTGGAGATTTTCCCGGTACGATCAGGGGCTGAAAGGTTTTCGGTGAACTAGATCAGGCCGCACATGCTTCAAACTCACGGGGAAAATCTTCGTCAACTTCTCCGTCATCCTCGGCAATTCGCATGATCCACCCTATTCCAGACAACTTTGGATCATCCTCATTCACACCTTCATTGAGCTTCGGAAGCCAACCCTCTTCCCAATAACTCCACAATGAAAACCCGATAACCTCTTCAACAGTTGCGTCTCGTCGCACGTTAAGGATCATGGCCTTTCCCATTGGTTCGCTTGCGTGCGGAAAAAAGACTTTGACGTCTATTGATGCAGACTCTCCCCGCCCCGAGATAGCACCATATAATTCACTAAAGGGGTTAGCAGAACTACCAGTCGAGGCAAGCATCGCCGACAAGGCAGAGGCCATAGGTAGTAATGGACTAATCCCTCGTCGCAAGAAATCGATGTCTGATGCGGGCACGTCCAGAATGGGTTGAGATATCGAAACACCCCTCTTGCGACCTTGCGGCCTGGTGATAAGAGGAACTGTGCGATGGTCGGCCGGCGGAGGGGGATTGACTATCTCAAAGTGGGCATCTATGCCTTCGTCATGTTCGGGTGGGGACAGAGCATCGTGGGACTCGTCAGTCCCACGGGCCTCTGTGACGGGGCTGAGACGAGATCGTCCACGTGCGTATTGTCCGACATAGGAGGAAGAACCAAAGGCGGAAGGATTCGATGCAGAAGCGGCAGATGCCGCCCCAGACAAGATGGAACCTGCGTCAGAGGTACTGTCAAAACCGACATCGGGCGTACGTGTGGCAGCAAAGTCACTGTTCTACGATCAGATATCCGAGGGAATGAGGGATGAAGGGGAGGCATACGGATCGAATTCATCTCCCTCATCCATATCGTCAGGGCGTTCGACATGATCATCAAAGTCGTCGACATTGTCGTCGTCCTCGAGAATGCCGTCGTCATCATCGTCGTCGCCGTCCGAGGAAGAGATTTCAGGATTCAGATATGTGTTCGGGTCAGAAACAGGTTTCGGAATAACGGATGCTTGACCACGACGAGCAAGCATGCGCAACTTTCTACGAGCTTCCATTTCTGCGGCACCTTTGAACTTGGGGATGAATTGAACCTCCTTTGCGGGTGGTTCTGGAGGGAGAGGGTCGTCCTTCTGTGACAACCTAGAAGCCAAAGACGATATGACCTCGACCTCTTGTGGGCGTGGGCCGTCGGTGTCTGCGGGGCCGATTGGATTGACCCGGGACAGGGCGGGCTGGTGAGTGGATTCCGAGTCTGGTTGAGCGAAACTGAGCCTGTCGACCACCCGCCTGGAAGTTGAAGCGCGCCGACCAGAGACGCGCATCCCTAGGGCGCCGGATCGGTTGCCCATGATCGTCGGGTGGTGTCTGAGACCGGTCGCGGTGCCGAGATGGGATGGACCTGACGCTTTGTGGTCCACGTCGTGTTCATCATCGGATATGGGTGGGCTAGAGGGGTATTCGAGCTCTGGCCAGCGATTGATGTCTGCGAGAGAGGCGGCGAGAACGTAGGGGTTTGAGGTGTAAGATGGGCTGAGAGATATGATGCGACCGCCGTACGGGTCGTCGACGTTGCGCAGATAGGACAGTCGCAAACTGTGTACGAGGTAGCTGGGAGGGAGATGAGGCTGGGTCGTACGAGGGAGAGATTATCGAAACGCACCCGGGATCACTGACGAGGGACATGAGAGTATAAATACTCCAAGACGCGACGGTTGCCACCCAAGTTATGCTGGTCCCAATCGCCTGCAGGTTCGGTACGTACTCGCTTCCGGCCATCCCGCTCACCCTAAACTCACTCGTACAGTCCCCTGTGATCAGTGGTTCCTCACCCATCTCGACGACGGCTCCAAGGTAAAACAGGTCAAGCTTTGGATCCTCTCAAAATGTAATCTCGTCCAGTCCCCCGGCCCACGCACCCAGCGCCCAGTATCCCCCATCACCTTCGCCCCCAGCATCCGCCCTAGACCATCCGTCGACAGTCTCGATGACGGATACAACGAAGATGACGAGTTTTCAGACCAGGACTTGCCACCATCTCGCCACCCCGCCCCTTCTGGACTCAGAATTGGCCCTTACCTCGACGCAAAACCCGGCCCGTCTTCTCAGCCCGTTCAGCCAGGAAGCTGCCCTCTCGTCGACCAGTACACGCTCTTATCCTTTTCCACTGGATCCGTGCTCGAGGACGAATTCAGTCTCTCGTGGTACAACCTCCGCCCGTACGAGCTCCTCGAGATGCACCCAGTCGGCATCGTCGCCCCTCTACAACGCGACGTCCTGGAAGATTATATACAGCCATACTTTCAAGCCAAGGTTAGAATTCTGCGTGCTGTATGGAACCATAGATCTGGCCGCTTTGAGCCACCTTGCATTGATACCCAAGAGGAGCATAGCGGCCACAAAGCCAAGGACAAATCGGTCCATAGGTTGGATACATTCAGCTCAAAGTCAAGCACCTTACAATCAGAAAAGAGACACAAGACAAAGGTAGATTGGAAAGCTCGCTGGGTCGTTATCAACTATGGAGTCCTCTCCCTTTCCAAGGAGCATGTGGTACATCGTCCCCTCGGTGCGCTATAGCATCACGCTGACCGCCCAATTTCAGGCAGGTCCTCCGCTTCGCCAATTTGCATTGAATACTATGGTAGCGCTCCGTGGCGCCGACGCACTGGAGCGCGCATTTTCGATTGCTTCCCAGCCTCGAGTCGTCTGCATCAAGTTTCGACCTCGGACAGCCCCAATGATGCGTGCGACTTCCCCGCCGCCAGCTTCACCGTCGTCTCCGATTGCAGAAGATTTAAAGACCAACGTCCAGCAACCCCTTCCAGGTGTGGGCTCTGGGTTCGACTTGAAGCACGCGACGGAACAGGAGCATCCCAGAGAGAAATCTGGCGAATATGCCTATGACCCCAATGACGCCTGCGGGGGGGAAGGGGAATGGATTGTTGTCGACATGCTCGATGATCATGGTGAGTTTTCGCAGTCTCTGGAGACTGAGCGTGCAATGAAGCGCTTTCAGCGTTTTCAAGTATTCTCCGCATCCTTCACCGGCAAGCTGCTCGCCCAATATCGTCGTCCTTTGTCTCCTCGCCATCCATCATAACCGTTCCCCACCACGCCGTTGCGTCAGCCGTCGCGAGGCCGTTCGTTTCGTACGACACCATTCCTTACCCTGAATGGCGTATGAATGTTGTTGAAAATGCACGTAAAGCTGGTATGGGAGATGTGGGTAAACCTATGGCGTGGGTGCTGTGGACTGAAAAGGGACTTGGGGAAACCCTGTTGGGGAATATTCGCCACCATCGTCAAGCATTTTCGCGGGAAATGCAGTACAAAACCGGCATTGTCGCATCGCATACGAATGGATCTGACGATGAAAGTGATGACGACAGCGAGATGGAGTGGGAAGGATGGATGAGGGACTTGGAGCGCCAAAGTTGGGTTAGGGAGCGATCAGAAAGGTCTGCTGCGTCTAGACAGGGGTATACACGCTCCAGCACGTCTTCACCATCTTCGGAAGCATCGCCCTCTGGATCGCCGAGGTCACCGCTTGCTACCGGCTCCTATTTCCATACGCGATACCGCAAGATCGGTAACGTTATTCAAGCAAGTGGATCGCACCGTCCTCCAGACAAGGTCATAAATGCCACTGTCAGCACCGTTAGCGTCGGCATGGTACCCTCACCTCGGCGACGTTCCTCGACGCTTTCCGCAGGGTTGGCCACGACGACAAAGCATGACCACGACAAGGGCAGGCAGGACAAACCAAGCATTTCGCTGGGCACATCCGCAGGCATGCAATGGTCGCCTGTCCGACACACCTATTCGAGCTCCAACTTGAAGATGTCCTCACCACACGGGTCGGACGCGGGCGAGTCCCCGATGCGAGCAAGACCCTCTTCGCCTTCGAAGCGTCAAAGCGGGTTTATGCGCGGGATGTCCTTGCGGGCCGGCAGGATTGTGAGAGGGCTCGAGTCCGCTATCGACTTTGTAGACGAGAAGGGTGTATGACGTACTAGTCTGTATTTTTTGGTGCTAGCCTAATTAGATGCCGTGACTAATGGCATGGTCCGTGCGCGAGTCGTCAGACGTATATATACGGGTGCTCGACAGGGAGGATCCTTACCACTCTGGCCTTTTGGCTTAGATCAAGTGTAGTATCTGTTCTTAATAGTTTAACCACTATTATGAGGGCACCGCCCTCATTCTTTGGTTATCTAATTTTTGCCGCCCTCTGTCCCCGCGAGCTCTGCTTGCACCTCCGGGGGCGTGATGACCCTGCCACTGCACTGTCGGCTTGTGTCGTCGGGGGATTTCGCTTTCTCTTTGCTGTCTCCCTCTCAAGTGTCACTTGACGCTTTGCTCGGGCTCAGCAAACAGAACCCGAAGCCTTGACAAATCTACGACATGTATAGTTACACTTACTCCCAGTATGGAACCAAAGCGACACTGTCCTTCTTCGCATGGCAAGCTTGCACTTTTTCATCGTTCCAGCGGAACCGATCGAGTCCGAGGATTCCAACGTCAACGTCAGAGATCGGCGTCCGAAGGGAGTCACCAGTGGACTGCGTGAGCGTAAAATCAGAACCGCAAACCAGAGGCATCGGCATGACAGAATTCTGTCGCAAGCAAGATTTAAGAGGCTTCTTTGAGATGACCCTGCCGTCGCGAGAGGAACCAGAAGCAGAACGTAGAACGCCTGTTTGCATGGATTCATTTTCACTCCGTCGGGCAGTGGCACCCTCGCCGATTGCCAAAGCAGTTCGCGATGACGTCCCACCAATGGCAAGGCCCTTGCATGATTGCGATCTCTTGTGGTTCGACTTCACGTTCGTCTTTCGGACGTGAACAACGGAAGATCCTGTCTTGCTTGCGTGCTGGGCCTTTGACGTGGATTTCGAACCCGGGACACCTGAACAAACCTCGTTTTTGCTCTCATCTGGATCGGGAACTCGACTAATCGGCGCTGTTTTCGCCACAACTTGCTGTTGGGAGTAAAACACCTTGGCTACGCTTGCTAGCGGAGAGAAACGAAGAGGTGGTAGATATTCAAGAGGTTGTGATTCCGTAGTTTCAGGGCCTTTCGGCAGATAAAACGGAAGGAACGAAGGCAGGGGTGGCATAGGAGGTACGGGTTTCCGATTATACTTCAACGAACACCTCGATAGCTGAAAAGAGTCTCTTGTGCCCACAAGCGGAGATAGCACGGCAGTGTTGGGCGGTAAACCAGATAGGAACGTATATTTAACTTGACTGCTGTGGCTGGGACCATCGACCAATCTAATCGAGGAAGGGCTCGCGCGTCTTGCGACGTTGGGGACACCAACACCAGGCGATCTCATGTTGCGGAACTCACCGAAATCGTCATAGCGGGAATGACAACCGGTCGAGGAATTTCGCTGCACTGAGCAAAGTGTCTTCGAGGAGCTACCGCACGAGGGACCAGACGACAAAGACAACATATACTGATCCGCATCTCTAGAGCAGGCCGAGCAGCTGGTCAAAGCCGTAGATTGCGTGAGGCGAGAGCCTGAACTGTAATTCTTCGACTTTGAGCGCGTGGAAACAGAGTGTGCTGAGCGTATCGCCGAGCCAGTGTGTAGGAATGAAGACCTCCGCCATTGTTCGCGTCGCCAGGTTGCCCTCTCCAGCTTCGACGTCAGGGTTGTCTCCCAGGTGGGAGATCCAAGGCACCCGACCAAGACCCCACGATGCCGATTTCCTTCTTTGTCTCGAAATCCGAAACCTGAGGTACCGGAAGAAAGATTGCTGCCGCTGGGTAAAGAGTGAACAGTACCAGATGGGGTATGAATTGTCCCTATACGACGATGCTTCATGTACACGAGTTTGGTGATGAGGAGGAGGAAGAACAGAGAGATGGAAACGACGATCAGGGGAACGTATGTTTTTGCCGTGACCGTCGACGTATACGGAAGAGGGAAAGCAACAAGACGACGTGGTACAACAAGAAGGAAGAAAGCTGGGCGATGGCGGACGAACTTCATACGTGCCGAACAATGCTGGACGTGCATCGGAGGGGGAGAAAACGACCCGAGTTCATGTTCGTATTCCCACTGGTTTTTCAATGAACTGAATTCCAAGGTGATCACGGGTATCGTCCTGCACGATCGGGCCGACATCGTCTTCACAGACGGTGTTGGCTCTCCCGCGGCTACCCGTCCCTCCGCTCGTAACAATGCCCGCCCGCATTCTTGCCTACTCTGCAACCGCTGGCTACAGGCATGACAGTATAGAGCCGTCCATCGAAGCCTTGAAGGCTAAAGCATCCTCGATCAACGTCGAGTTTGATTTCACAGAGGACAAGACCCAATTCACAAACGAGAATCTGGCAAAGTACGACGCTATCATGTTCTTGAATAACTCGGGAATAAGTACATCGTATACTGCATATCGAGTGCTTGTTGACGTACCAATGACACGCACATCGCACAGTCCTCGATAACACGGGAAAGGCGGCGTTGCAAACGTACATCAACTTGGGAGGAAACTTCATTGGTGTTCACTGTGCATCCGACGCACTCCGTGACACTCCATTCTTCAAGAAGCAGATTGGTAAAATTACTCTGCACCTCTGCCGACATTGCATCCCTCACTGGAGTCTCTTCGTAGGCGCATATTTTGACTATCATCCAGATATCCAAGAGTCGGTAAGACGTTGACGCCATGTTCGGGGACGATCCTATCTTGATCATTCCAATACTAGGTGGTTGACGTCGTCGACAACACCCACCCAAGCACGAAGATGCTCCCCGAACGCTGGAAAGTGTTCGATGAAATGTAAGACACGAATCGAACGTTGTGTACCTCCCTCGACAGAAGTACAGGTATAACTTCCAATCGGATCCTCGGGAGGTCGGCGCAAAGGTCTTACTTACAGCAGACGAGTCCAGCTATTCAGGTGAGCTATCGTTCAGGCGTCTAAAAGGTTTCGCTAACCAGAAGAATTTCAGATCCCGGAGAAAGAAAATTTGATCATGGGACACCTCATCCCATAGGCAAGTGTGTTCTGGGGTCATCACCGTCCAGTTCTCACAATGATGACAGCCTGGTATCAAGAACGCGGTGCTGGAGTTGAACCAGGTGGCATCGCCGGTCGCAGCTGGTATACTAGCCTCGGACATTGCATTGAAATTTGGAGTGTCAGTCAGGTTCTTGTACCCTGCAGTTCTCCAGGCTCACCCTCGTTTAGGACGAACTTTTCTTGGGACACATTTTGGGCGGGGTGGCTTGGACGCTCGAGTCAAGGACCACACGAGCTTTCGATAGCAACTCCAAGGTCGGAAATGCATCTTGAATGGATGTGTGGATGAGTGGGTGATGCATTAACAATGTGTAGTCTGTATACAATGTAACATGTAAATAGTGGCAAGATGATGAAAGTTGGTAAGGTATGGGTAACGAAAGCAAGAAATGAGTGGGCATTGAGATGAGATACCACAATCAAAATGTCCGCTGAATCATTGCTGCCTACATTCGGGTTCACCACCCAACCCGTGATCGTCGTAATCGTCGCCATCTTCATCCTCCCAATCCTCCTCGTCCCCTTCTCCGAACTGCGAGGTAAAGCCTTCATCAAAGAAGTCCGAACTAGCCGGAAAATACCGTGCACGCACGTCCTCAAGCTCAGCTTCCTCGAAACGAGCTTCATCGATAATCTCCGGTGCAGGCTCAATGTTCGCCTTCTTTGGAGGAAGGAGTTTTGCAAGTGCCTACGAGTGAAAATCTCAATGATTTGATCTTTGAGAAATGCTCACAAACTCACTGCTTGGTCAACGCGTCTCAGCCATTCTATGTCTGGCATCTCAATCTCAAGGACGATGTACAGATCACCCTTTTGGTCAGGATTCTTGAACGTGGGCATGCCCTCACCACGCAGCTTGATGGTTTGACCAGGCGTAATGATCTTGCTGGGTGGACTCGAGACGCTGACACCCCGACCATCCAAGTGAGTAATTAAGATACGAGAGAAGCCGAGAAGTGCCTCAGATAGTGTAATCTTGACATTTGCAAGCAAGTCACTCCCGGAGCGTTCAAAGGAAGCATGTTGTGACGTCTTCAAGCGGAAGATTACATCTCCAGGAGGGATATTGGGCTTTAGCTGATTGTCAGTCATTGCCGGTGCGCGATTTGAGATAACTTACTTCCTGGTCGCCAGCACCTGCTAGAACAATGCGATGACCATCTGGCACCCCCTTTTCGATAAAGATCTCTTGTCGCGTCTTCTCCTGGACGGTTTTTTCACCCTTGCACTTTTTACACCTGTGCCACCATAAGTCCCCGACACCAATAGCCCGCACGATGCCTACCGATCCTTCTCTCGAAGCTTGCTCCCTTCGCCGTTACATTCAGAACATTTGATACGCGTCGTCCCAAACCTGGACGGAGCAATCTGCGTCTGCGTGAAAGTCCATCCTTTGCCTTCACATGGTTTACACTCTTTGGGTTTTGCATTCCCTCTGGCTCCCGATCTGGAAACTTGGCATGAATAAGAGTAATCTTGTCTATGTTGGATATACTAACCCATTGCACGTTCCACAAATGATCTCTTTCTCCATGTTAATCTTGACTGACTTGCCGTTATAAAGATCTTCGAGCGTAACCTGATAAGGAATTTCGGTATCTTCGCCTTTGCGTCTACGTGGGCCGCCCGGTCCACCAGCAAAATCGAAGAATGTCGCTCCTCCACCAAAGAACTGAGCGAACATGTCGGCGGCATCCGGTGGCATGCCACCGCTACGTCCGCCTGGGCCGGCGAAACCATCCATACCCTCTCTATCGTAAATCTCTCTTGAAGTCGAATCGCTTAGAATTTCATACCTAGTTCGCGCTGCCGATTAAAAAGATGAAAGCGAAGGAGAAAAGAGATATACGAACGCCGCAGCCATCTCTTGAAATTTTTGTGCCGCTCCTGGGTCATTGGGGTTCTATGCGAATGAATAAATCCGTGTCTATTTCCAAAGCAATGCCAACACCAACCTTGTCCTGATCGAATAGACGAACTCAGTATTAGTTGCAAAGAGTCCACAACACGTACAGGATGATGCTCCTTTGCCTAGGGAGCTGTCAGATCACATATCATTCCAACATTCATGGAACTACGCACTTTTCTCCGATAGGCTTTTTTTATGTCATCTAACAGAAAACGATGAGGACCGTTGGCACTTTGTCAAGCCAGATGTGACACTTACTCTCGGAGGCACTGGGAGGGACACTTAGCAACTCGTAAAGCTCGGTTTCAACGGGCACTGGCGTCAATATTGGGATGAAGACGAAAGCAGAGGTAAGGTGGACACTTACTGTCGTCGACAAGGAGAAGAGAGAATTCAGTGGTCCGAGCGTCGGACCATTACGCGTTTTTATGTAGCACTGGCAAGACGCGACTCTCGGCAAGCCGACGGAGTTTGAAGCAACTCGTGTAAAAGCTCGAAATTACGATTCTTGTCTTCACCTTTCGCTGTCTGGGACCACGTCCTTCTGGTGAGTCGACGCCCTCAGTTACGAGACCGTGATGTCCATATTATCTACATTGTCTGACCAGCCTCGTGCTGGATTTGACGAGATATCAACCTGAGTCTTCTACGCTCCATAACACCGACGCTAATGTCTCGTCTCGACAGCTCCCGCTTTCTCGCTATACGCCGTACTTTTGCTGAGGCTAATGCCCATTTGTATCCGGTAGAATACCCCCTGTGCAATGAACTTTTACTTTGAAGCTTCCAAAGTCCTCGACCGTCTTGATGCGAAACAAGGGTCCATCAAAGGCTTACTGTCCACCCTGCCGGCGAAAAATAGAACAAGGACTGCTGCCCTCGTCATCGAGACGCTGAAATGTAAGCCCAGGTGTCTGGTCGTGCACACGGACGTTGAGAAGATCCGTTTGCAACAGACAAGGCAGTCCTTTCGGACGTGATTGCGGCTTCCAAACTTCTCACCGAAGAAAAGAAAATCACATCGGTGAACTTGGCACTCGTCCTCGTTCACGATGTTCTTTTGTCTGGCGGCATACAAGCTGGGGACGGCCCACTAAAGCAGGCGGTCTTGCGACACAAGACGCGACTCCGGGGCGAGTTGCAGCGCATCAAGGTCAAGCGTGGCGTAAAATCTGATCAAGAATTGGCGCACCCCGATGACGAAAGAGCAGGTACGTGCCAAGCATATGTGTCAACCATCGGAAGATTGATGAACTCGGACTAGCCCGCATCCCACGTTATGTCCGAGTGAATACTCTCATTTGGACGACGGACGAGGCCATTCGCTATTACCAAGAACAAGGTTTTCAGATATCGGACCCGTTTTCTTCAGAGTCTGTTTTCTGTTTACCCTTTTTGCCTCTATCGCGTCTTTGCTCACCAACCCACAGAATGTCCTTTTCTCGAGACCAGCACGTCCCTGACCTCTTGCTTTTCAACCCCCACGTGCAGTTCCATAACGATATCCAGTACAAGGTGGGAAAGATTATCTTACAAGATAAGGCCTCTTGCTTCCCGGCGATTGTGCTCGCACCTCCGAGCAACCAACATACTGTAGTCATTGATGCAACGGCTGCCCCTGGCAACAAGACATCACATCTGAGTGCTTTGATGGGCGGCAAGGGAAAAGTAATGCCACTTGGTCATCTCTCCACCCAGTTGCTCACGCTGCCTCTGGACTTAGCTCTATGCCTTTGAAAGAGACAAGAGGCGCTTCTCTACGCTAAAGACCATGCTCGCCAAGGCTTCCTGCAAGAACGCCGAGGCCATCCACATCGACTTTCTCAACGTCGATCCCTCGGATCCACAGTATGCCAATGCTACACACATGTCAGTTATCAGTGCTTACTAGACCTTTTTCACTTACCTGTGAAGCCTGCTCGACCCGTCCTGCAGCGGCTCTGGCATCGTCAACAGACTAGACCATCTTCTCGGAAGTGGTGAGTCCTTTTGGTAACATCTCTCGTGCAATTTTGAGTATTCCGTAGAGCATGAAGAGAACGAAGAGCGGGAAGAACGATTGAACAAACTCGCAACCTTTCAGCTCAAGGTAATAAAACATGCCATGAAATGTAGGTAAAGGCGGTCTTTACGCTCAAAAGGGTTCGATAAACTGATTCCCATTGCGGTCCCACGTGTTCGGAGAATCGTCTATTCTACGTGTAGCATACATCCCATCGAGAACGAGCGCGTTGTGTGCAAAGCATTGAGATCGGAGGAGGCAGGCAGATGCAACTTCAAACTTGCTCCTCCTGGGGAGGTGCTCTCAACCTGGCATCGGCGAGGACTGCCAGACGAATTGGAGACATCAGGTGAGAACGACAAACTAGCTTCCCCCATTGTCTAACACTCGGATCAATAGAGCATGCTTCATCACTCGTCCGCTGTTCACCTACTGAAGATGCAACAAATGGTTTTTTCGTTTCGTGTTTTGTCAGTGTTGATGGAGCTCAAGTTACGCATTCCGACGCCAATTTCATGACGAAGAAACGAAAAGGAGACCAAGAGGGGCCCAAGGGAAAGCAAAAAGCTAGACTGAGTTAATAATTGACTTATAGTCAGTCACCGTTGACACTGGCACAAATGGACATGAATTGCTAGGATCGAAGCTAGGTAAAACAGGGCTACTGGTCATTGAATCAATAATCACATTTTTCTGTGTGATGCCTAAAGAACTTCTGTGGTCAGCTGCGGTGAGTACAGGCCCTACGCTCTTGAGGTGCTATAAGGGGCTCGGTGAGGAACATCCGGGACCATCAGGATGGAGAGTCGGGAAGATGGTGGATAGAGTCATATAAGGATTACCACGAGAAAGGCGGGGAAACTAGTGTGTCGGGGTACTGACTTGCTGTTGAGCATACTGTTGCTGATAGTACTGGGCATAGCTAGCGGCGTAGTCAGATTGTTGGCCATAGGTGCCTGAGGCGTAACCGCCTGCAGCCCATTGCCCAGAAGGATACTGCGCCCCGTACCCGCTACTATAACCCTGCTGAGGTGGACGATACCCTGGGTTTTGATGTTGGTTTGACTGCCACATTTCTGGCCGGCGCCACGGGGGAATGTTAGAGCCACCCGCTGTGATGTCGTGACCTGCTCCGGTGCTACTCCACGAACCCCTTCCGCCATCTCCACCAGGTCCCTTTCCACCTTCCCCGAGTTCAGCCATCAGACTAGCGTACTCAGAGTCGAAGCCTCCTTTGGACAGGGCGCCCGGAGGGTTGGGAGGGGGAGGGGGAGCATTCGGATCCCTGTTAACTTGACAGTCACGCGCCATGTGGCCGGCGCTACCACACACACGACAGATGATATTAGCTGTGAAGTTGCGCTGTTCTGGGCAATCATATTTACGGTGACCAAGGCCACCGCAATTTTGGCAGATCTGATTTTCGTCATCACGAAGGGTACCATTCAAAGCAGCGAGCTCGCGGAGCTGGTTACGCTTGTGATCGTTCTGTCCTTCTGGGGTGGAGGCCGCCTGCATCGCTCATTGGTCTGCGAGCTCCATCGAGGACTGGAAAAAGAACTCACCGTCTCAATCACTCTATTAATCATCTTGACGCAAGCTGCTACCTTTTCCTCGGAATCGGCGATGACGAGACAATGCAAGTCTTCTTCAGCATCATCGGCAAACTGATCTGGTCGCGCTTTACCCTCCTTCACACTGCCTTTGCCACGGATGCTAATTTTAGCTCCGCTCTCCCGTTCCATCTTCTTCAACGAGTTACCACGAGGTCCTACCAAAAGTCCAAAGAAATTGATTTCTGGAAACTCTTTGACGGGAATATACACCTTGTCCGAAGGACGCTGAGAACGCTTTTGCTGATGATATTCGACAGGTGGACGAAAATTAGGATCGTTTTTCATGGCGCGATCCACAAGACGAATACGTTCATCCTCAAGTTTCTTGCGATAACGGACTTCGCGGGTGTTCGTGCGACGTCCATGACCATCATATGTAGGAGGAGGAGAAGGGGACCTGGTGAACTTGGGGTAGGTATATAGTATAACAACGATGGGAAATCACCTACCGTTCTCGTTCAGGAGGGATAAAATCATTTAACCTAAGTTTTCGGTTAATTTCCTCGAGGCGTAGATGAATGGCATAATTGTCAAGTTGAGCCTGCGAGACGCCAGCGGCAGAAATCGCTGTCGGCAGACCAGGAATTTCAGTTTTGACTTCGCCCCAGCGGCTACGCCGCTTGCGGGAACCATTTGCATCAGCTGTATGAGAGTAAGAGATCGCGGTGTGTCAAGGTTAGTGTCGGTTAGTGGCTAAAGTGGCAAGTAATTAAGTGGACCTCGCTGATCAAGTAGGGAATGGAAGAAAAATCCCACCGGACAGCAAGGAAAGAAGACACGACATTGTAAGCGCCGCTATTGAATGTTTTTGGACTTACCTGCAGATCCGTTCGGAGTCTCATCTCTCCCCAATCTCGTTTCTGGCTCTTGAAGAGGCTGGCGGGGGTAGGCAGAAGGTGACGGCTGGGCGAGCTGCGGGGGGTTGGTTTCCTCAACCGGAGCCGGTCCAAAACGGCGGCGGGTTCCAAGCGGAACTGAGAGGCATATCAGGACTTGAACCAGAACAACGACTAAAAATCAGACTCACCTTCGTTAGTTCCAGTGACTTCACGAGTTGCGGGTCTCCACATTGCGACTGAAAGAAGGGACTAGCAATGGGCGACGAGAGAGACAGGAAGAAAGATGGAAATGAATCTCCGAAGCCTCGTCTTCCTAAAAAGATTAAGTCCAGACTCCGCTCAAAATGGACACATGCTGACAAATTGCCACTGCTTGCACCACAATGACTACCACCTCTTGGACGGCGTCCCGAGTGTCCTGAGCGCGGTATATCCTGTCGTGTTGAGAAGATGACCACGAAGCGAGTTGCAGAAGGTGAATACGCTCTGTTGTCACTCTTGCGCGCGTGCTTTACAATTTAATCGTAAGATCCTATCGCGTCCACGTCGGCGCCGAAGCGACCCAGACGCAATGGAGACGACGGTGATTATATCGATGTGGAAGAAGACTTCATAAGTGAACCAGCTACTGATTCCGCTATCGTACCTCGCGGCGCGACCATCAATTTCAGCGCCCTCACGCGCAAGCTTGCAGAATCACGACGTACGGCAAACTTTGATGGCGAAGAGAGTTCCTTGGATGCCCACCGTCGTCAGCAAGATTCCCTGGTATCACACATATTTATGGCCCAAGACTTCTCGTGGTTACATTTAAAACCCGATCATGCCTCCCGCCCTCTCTGGATCAGCCCGGAGGATGGACATATCATCCTTGAAGCATTCTCTCCTATTGCAGAACAAGCCCAAGATTTTCTGGTGGCCATTAGTGAACCCGTCAGCAGGTGCGCAGGTATTGTTACTCGAATTGTACATTACGCATTCACACCAAAGTCGCTAGACCGGCTTTCATTCATGAATATAAACTCACATCGTATTCTCTGTATGCGGCCGTGTCAGTGGGGTTGCAGACCGAGGATATAATAGCAGTCAGTGCACGGTAGTTGATACATTTCCTCGGTTTAATTATTGACTTCAGTGTTAGGTTCTCAACCGCCTGTCGAAGGTATGTTGTCCTGGAGATGAACGATCATTAGGTTTGACAATTGCACAAGGTACCAGTGCCGGAGAGCATCATCAATTTTATCCGCGAACGCACTTTGTCGTATGGCAAAGTCAAGCTGGTTCTCAAGCATAACAAATATTTCGTAGAAAGTAGTCACCCAGAAACCCTCCAGCTCTTGCTCAAAGACAAGGTTATCCGCGAAGCGCGAGTGGTATCTCAGCAAACCGACAATAGTATCCGGGCTGCTACCTTCACTACCTCAAAAGCGCCGACAAAGGGCAACCTTGTCATCCCAGGAACCAAAGATGGAGAGAAAAAGAAGGACGAGGGGGTTTCCGGTCGACCACCTGGAATTCCTGGAGCAGCTTCATCAGACACCGATCTGTTCACGTCAATAGTTGGGGTGGATAATGGTATGCTTTCCGAAACGCAGTATCATCAGTGCAATGATCACAGTTCATCGCAGATGACATCGAGGAAGATGATGACAATGTGCACGCTTTTGAAATAGATGACGCGAAAATCGATGTTAGTTCCCTTGCTCTATAATTCGCATCATGATTCAACATTTCCATAGGATGTGAAGAAACGTTGCAATGAGCTGGAGTACCCCATGCTCGAAGAATACGATTTCCGAAACGACACTATTAATGCCAATCTGGACATTGATCTTAAACCCGCAACGGTGATTCGGCCTTATCAAGAGACCAGCCTGAGTAAAATGTTTGGAAACGGGTAAGCCTGATTTCAAACGAGTTCGGGGACATCGTATTAATTTCAAAACAGTCGAGCTAGGTCTGGAATCATTGTGCTTCCTTGCGGTGCAGGCAAGACCCTTGTTGGTATAACCGCGGCATGCACCATTAAGAAGTCTTGTCTCGTGCTGTGTACATCTTCGTACGTGTGTCATGACGTTGTACCTCAGCGGCAGTTTACATTTCTTAAAGTGTTTCTGTAATGCAATGGAAGCAGCAGTTCATGCAGTGGTCAAATGTCACGGATCGGCAAATCGCCATCTTTACCGCAGATCAGAAGGAACGGGTATGATATTCTTCCCTGATGGCTTTTGCACGCCTACTGACACCGTGGACTAGTTTGCTGGTGACAGCGGTATCGTCGTCTCGACTTATTCAATGGTCGCGAACACTCACAATCGGTCACACGAGTCCAAGAAAATGATGGAATTTTTAACCTCGAGGGAATGGGGATTTATCCTGTTGGATGAGGTCCATGTCGTTCCTGCGGCTATGTTCCGACGTGTTGTGACCACGATCAAGGCACATTCGAAACTTGGTCTTACAGGTGAAACATTTTTTTTCGATCGGCTTTACACGGCAACTGAGTACTTGCGTTGCAGCGACGCTGGTCAGAGAAGACGATAAGATTGCGGACCTCAACTATATGATTGGACCGAAACTTTACGAAGCCAACTGGATGGATCTTGCTGCCAAGGGTCACATAGCGAATGTTCAGGTTCGTAATGTGGGAACATGGATATAGTTGATTATTCAAGTGCCCCAGTGTGCTGAGGTCTGGTGTCCGATGACACCAGAGTTCTACAGAGAGTATCTTCGAGAGCAATCACGCAAACGGATGCTCTTATACTGCATGAACCCTAAAAAGTTCCAAGCATGTCAATTCCTGATCAAGTTTCATGAAGCACGAGGAGACAAGATTATCGTGTTCTCTGATAATGTGTATGCATTGGAGGTGAGGTGGGAACTGTGTGCGAAGCATGTCAGGGTTCTTACGCTTCGCATTATCTAACTGAAGGCGTACGCAAAGAAGCTGGGAAAGCCTTATATCCACGGTGGTACTGGCCAAGTGGAACGGATGAGAGTATTACAGTGGTTCCAACACGACCCGAACGTAAACACAATTTTCCTTTCCAAGGTAGGATACTATTTTTATGGCACTTTGAGCGCCTTCCATTTAAGTCGATTCCAACAGGTTGGCGATACGTCAATTGATCTGCCAGAAGCGACTTGTCTCATTCAAATCAGCTCTCACTTTGGGTCACGACGACAGGAGGCACAAAGATTAGGTCTGTATTTCAACTATGACAGGTGTCAGCAGACTAAACTTGGCGCAGGCCGGATTCTACGGGCGAAACGCCGTAACGATGAGGGATTCAATGCTTTTTTCTACTCCCTCGTATCCAAGGATACGCAGGAGATGTTTTACAGCACCAAGCGGCAGCAATTCTTGATTGACCAGGGCTACGCGTTCAAAGTTATCACGCATCTTGACGGGCTCGAGGACTTGGAAGATTTGGTTTACAAGACCAAAGACGAACAGATCGAGCTCATCTCCTCAGTGCTGATGGCGAACGAGAGCGAGGCGGAACTCGGAACAGACATACATGCGTCGGAAGGCGACCTTGCTGGGACGATTACCTCGAAGGATTTTGGGATTGGAAAGTTCCCAAGCGCTCAACGGACGACGGGTTCGCTTACTGCGCTGAGCGGCGCGCAGCATATGTCGTATGTAGAGCAGAACAAGTCTGCGAACAAGAAGCTCGCACGAGAGACGGCGCCACGACACAAGCTGTTTTCCAAGCGGGACAGGGACAAGGCGGCGGCGCGAAAGGAAGCTCGGGCGTCGGGTCGGGCATAGAAAGTCGCGATAGGTGGATCGTGCTGTGTTGATAGATCTCCGATAGAGAAGGGTGGTCATGCGTGTGTGCCTTGCACTGGGTCCAGGTGCGAGCAGGGTGCAAGGCACGTGAAACCCAATTAAACCCCCGAAATCAAAAGGGTGGTCTGAACCACGAGGAGGGGTTCTAACAGGGCGTTGCAGTAAACTCCTTCCAAGAACGGCAGAGTCCTATCTATGACCTCAGCAGCGTGCGTGATGACGACCGAGATTTCATCTGAATCAGCCTCTTTCTTTCTTTTCTTTCTGGATCAGGACCGGCTGGGAAACGGCGGATGCGGAGATCGAAAAATGGTCTGGGCCGCAGCCGACCCCGATCGAACCCGCATTTATGCGGATGTGATCCCTGACAAACAAAGACCCATGCCCGATGTTAACTTCGGAAGGTCCCTTTTATATGTTCTCTTGAATTCCCTTTCCTTGGCCTCCTTCTTCCTCGCGGTCACCTCATACAGCTTTCCCTGCAACTCTGCACTCCGTTATATCTGAAAAATGTCTTCCAAGCGTGGACGCAAGCGAAACGACAATCTCCCTCCTAACAGAGCCAGAGACGTACAACGAGCGTTTCGTGCACGGAGAGCCGCACATCTGCAGGTGCGGGGTTTTTATCTTTTCTATTTGCAATTATGCGACCTTTCGTCCGCTAATTTCAGGCTCTGGAAATGCGTGTATCCGAACTGGAGGAGGAGAATAATTGTCTGCGAGCAGCGCTGAACTTACCCCCAGCCAACCGCCCCACACTCGGCAAAGGTCCGACAGGAAAGGATAAACCAAAATCCCTCGATAACCCTTCGGCTTCGCAATCCACTTCCAAAAGCCGTGATTCTTCACCAATAGGCGAGTCTCCGTCTCCAAGGAGATCAGAGTCCACATCACCGTCGGTCATCGGTGGGACGAGCATGCGCACTCCTCCTATCATCGATGGAAGCAACTGGAACGAGGGATTCATGATGAACGACCAGCAGCCGGCCAATTCCCACATCCCTTCCAACCCTCCAGTCGCATATAACATGCGCACTGTCGCGTCCTCAACTGTCCCTCAAAAGAGTCCTCAGCAGTTCACCTTCTCCACCCCCATGCCACCCCGTGCCCTCGTCTCTAACAACGTCCCCAGCCATCCACTCCAATCAAGCTACGCTCATACCGCGGACAGGCCCACGACGAGCGGTTACAACGACATGAACTACCTGCTTTGCGACGTGCGGGAGACTAGTCATTATTCGTATCATTATCAGCAGCCTCCCTTTTCAGGGGAGAGTCCCATGTCTTCACATTCGCCTCAGCTTTCCGTCCATTCGCAACCGCCACACACCGCCCAACGCCCCAGCATCCAGCAAACGATGCCGTTCCAACAGCGTCGGTCGCATACGGAGCCGCAGGCTTTCCGTTCTCTCGGCAGCGATCTTCATCTCCCTAGTCCTTCGCCTCACCATGTCTCGCGCTTGGCGTCTTCTCCCCCTCCAGCGATCCATGATGTGCGATCGCATTATACCCCACATGAGAAGCACGTCAATCCATTACCTTGATCATCGACCTCTGCTCCTATCCCGTGTTCCCCTTTCCCCTTGCTATGATTGATCCTCATCTTTCCTTGGCCGGACATGCCCGTATTTTCAAATCACGTCGACGGAGTGATTAAGACTTTTTGTATCACTATCGTTTGTGAATGGGTCTCCACGCCTGTATGGCTCCACTTAATAGTATGTACTCTCAGCACTATTTACTCATACGTCTTCTATTAATCGGCTTGTTCAACGTCACTTTTCATTGTGCACGACGGCAGGGTTACGCTACCGTCGGTAGGGGAAAGTGACAAAGTATTTAAGGTGGACTGGTTAGCACAGCCACTGTGGTGCTTCGTTGGCACGTGAGCTCGGTGGAAATTCGTGTATGTAATGTTTGTTCCAATGGCTCCGAGTCAGCTGTCATGTGTCTCCCCAGACAGCGCGGACGCCTGCTCGTCGGTTTGCACATTTCAATAATAATGGGATCTCCGATCCAATGTCCAACGACCCTACGACGAGTCTGACAGGTGCCCCCAGCCCAACCAGCAGTGGGCGCGTGGACACATGAATTAGTGCGACTGCATTGTTATCAACAGTAAAAACGGGGGTATCATATGGAGCAATTATCCCGCACTGTCCAGTTGGCGCCAGTCGACTTTGCCTTCTCCACCATATTTCTTCTCTAGCCAATCGTTGGCAGCTTTAAAATGCCCGTTGCCCAAGAATCCTTTGTTGGCGCTGAACGGCGAGGGATGCTATTCCGAATCGAGTATGTGAGGAATGGAGAAGTAACCAAACGCCAAGTACACACCGCGCTGGTCAGAATCAGGTGCTTGGTCTGATCGTTGTTAGGTCCAGATACGCCGAGAGCAAGAGAAAACACCCTCACCTTGTTCAATTTGGCAACCCTTTTGCCCGCCCACGCCCCCCACGCCAGGAACACGACACCACGTCCGATTCCGTGAGCATCGGGATCGCTGCGGCCACCCAAGTTTGCGCCGCCGTACTTGTCAACCACGTCGACGACCTTATCCGTAAACTCCTCCCAACCCCTTCCGGCATGCGAACCAGCTTGGTTTGCCTTCACGGTCAGGCACGTGTTGAGCATGAGGACACCATTCTCAGCCCAGGCGGTCAGGTTTCTGGAAACGCCGTGCCATTATGAGCATTTCAGATCGCATAATCTTGTCAGACGGCTTACCCATGTTGGGGAGGTTGGGATTCAGGGTATTCTGCCTTGATCTCTGCGTATATCTACGGTCCCTCCTGAGTTGCACTACATTTTATGTGCTAACTTGGCTCACGTTTCGTAAAGACGGTGGTATGGCAACGCCCTTAGGGACTGAGAAGCAAAGTCCTGTGAAGCCGACTTGAATGAGTCTCGACTTTTCAGCTGAGCAAATCGGAACTAGCGGCTTACCATGTGCCTGATTGGGACCGTGGTAAGGATCTTGACCAACGATAACGACCTTGACCTTACCCAACGGCGTATTCGACCAGGAATAGATGTTCCGAGCTTACCGCCGCAATGAACATGAATTATCCGAAGTTATAGGAGATCAGCGCGACGAGCTTACGGATTGGGTAAACCTTGAGGCCCTTTACGCTGTCATCCGGACCTCTCACGCCTTCTTCCCAGAGGAACTTCTTCAGAGATATGAAATATGGTTTCTTAATTTCATCCTTGAGGACCTTAAGCCTAGAGTGGTCGCGTGAGTTTTCATGAATGAATGGCCGGGCTGAAGTACCCACCAGCTCTTGCCCATGCACTCGGATTCAAGCCTGAGCAGGTGCCTCTGATCCTCTGGAATAGATGCTATGAATTCGCTCAAGGAGAATGGGATGAAGTTCAGGCGCTGGAGGCCAGAGGAGCCTGCTATTTTTATCTTGGCAGCACCTGCCGAAGACAAGTTCGAGATGTCCAACTTTGCTTTCTTTGCTTCCGACTGGGGGTTCTTTGGAGCGGCAAACATGTCCATGAGTGTACGCTGTCGTTTCAAAGGATTCGAAGCCGGCGCGGAAGCGCTGGAGTTGTCCTGCGAAGCGCTGGGTGTCGTAGACGCATCCCGTGTCGATGACGCGGCGGTCTTGACATCTGCGAGGTAAACGACACGTGTGTCGTCCGCCATCTGGTCAACGAACGAGGACAAGACGCGAAAATGCTCCACGCGTTGCATTGACGCGTCCTGTACTACCCCGGGCTGGCTTTGCCTATTATGGATCCGGGACCGGTCGCGTGCCGAAGGACGCCCAATTCATTTGGGTGAGCACTGCTTTTGACACCTGACCCCGACTACAGGTTTTTAGTGCTACACGTCGCAGAAATCCGCCAAACTGCCTCGCTCAGCCTCCTCTCCGTCGCCACCATCCGCCAAGAATGCTTCTGGGCGCGCTGATTCAGCTAGGAGGCCGTTCCTTAATGTCCGCTCGTCCAAACGGCCTCCGGGCTCGCTCAGCGCAGATGGAGCTCCGCCGGATGGCAGTAATGTGGACCTAAGTTCTACATACCACGCTGGGTCATCGAGGTATGACCACATTCTCAACCATTCGTCAAGCTGACGCGACAAGATAGTGATGATTCAGACGCGGATACAACCGGCGAGGACACGGACGACGAACAAAATCTCGACCGCGGACGTCGTACATCCTTGAAGAGTCTACGGCAAGATGTGCGAGATACGCTGAGGAAGAAAAAGCAACAAATGTCGCCCTCGCGATGCACTCTGAGTCCCGCAGTTGCCGAGCACGTCTCGGAACAGAGAACGAATGCCATATCGGGGCGCAGGCAGTCGTTCACGCGGTCGCGGTCTCCGCACATACGTAAAGTGAACAGTTCAGGTCAGAGTCCTCATCAAACGATGAATACGCCTATGTCCCATGCTCGCCATCGTGCCCTACCGACGTCGTATGCTCTCCTTCCTGGGGAAATCTCCTTTCACGTGCCAATGCTGTTTAGTGGCATATTCTGGACATTCTCTGCCGACGCCCGAGGTCTGGCGGAATCCCTGTTGCTTCTCGGGTCTTTGTACTATGCAAATCGAAAACTGGCTTTGGCGTTCGCGTCTTTGCACGCACCTAGCCCTTCGGTATCATCAGGTAAGACTTCCCCAATGATAAGCACCTTATATGCACACCTCCTTTACAGAAATAGACATACTCATAGTTACCTCCATTATTTATGTCATTTGGAGTCATTCTTCTTTCATCAAAAAGGCACCTACTCCGCCTCCTTCTGATGTGGACGATGTTCGCACTCCGTCTCCTCGCATGGAGTCTCGGGAAAGCAGGCGTGGCGGTGGTCTGCGCTCGTCCCTAAATAAAGCACACTTCGGGTTTGTGTGGATGAGTGTACCGAAGAATTTCAGGTGTGTCTATGCTCCAGGAACTTGTGCATGTCACTCATATGATTCAGGGACTGCCCAGATGATGGTGCACTGACAGGGCTGTCATTTGCACCTCTCATCTCAATTGCCTTGTTGTTCTCCTCGCTCCGCCAAGCTGCATCACCCAGCCCCGTTTTGCTACCTCCTGACTGGCTGATAGAAGCTCCTCGTGTTCTTGAAGATGCGCGTGCACCGTTGTCCATTCTGGACGCTTTGATACTGTCTAGACGTAGCCTGGTCGATTATGCAACCCTCTGTTCATTCATTCTCCTGGTCCAGATCTTTTCTTCGTCGTGGTACGAAGCAAGGTACCGCAAGGGACGGAATATGCCTGAGGGTGAGCGTGGCTCTGTACCACGCAGCGAAGCACGACGAACGTGGACCTATTGGATATATTCATATGTCCTCACCCTGGTCGCACTAGTTGTCCGATGTTTGCTTGCAAGTAATAATGTCAATCTGTGGCAGAGTGAGTACCCTCTAGTTTTGTGTATCTAACTGGTCCACTAAGGTGGATAGACCTCAGCTACTTTGACATCGTCGTATGCTCCGTGTTCTTTCAGTTCTGCCTATACGTCGCTTTACGATTGGCCCATGGAGGTTTCACCCTTGGTGAACTGGCGCTTGTATGCTTTGGCGGACTGTCTTTGGGTACCGAACTACTCAGTCTCACGAGAGCACGGGTAAGCGAACAGGTAGACTTTGAATGATATATGCTGATTATTTCCGACCAAGTTATGGCCGAAGAGGACACCTTTCATCAAGACATACCGACTCCCAAGCCCGCTTCTTATTCTTCAAGTTTCCCTCATAGCCGGATCGCTGCTCACTGGGTTCCTACTTTCCCCGCTGCTTGCGCTATCTCGCCATATAGCACAGCGACCTGTTCGTCGGCTTAGATTTCCCCACGAAAAGCTTAGGCATCAACGAGCGCTCGCTGCTGGCTTCTATGTCGGCACAATTGTGATTGTAGCTGGTCTCATTGGGTCATGGTCGTGGCTATGCCTCGGCAAACGAGACCCGTGGTTGTGGGTGATCTTTTGGATTCTCCAAGGAAAGAAAAAGTGGACCCGACCACTGCTGCTGTGCTACTGGGCACTGCTGGGTAGTATAAGCGTTGCGGGATGGAACCGACAGTTGTCGAGGTCCCGGAGGTACAAGCCACGGAACACTGCGAGCAACTTGGGAGACAATGGGACGCTTGTAATACCGACGATCCAAACCCAGAAATCTGCAGAACCAGTCACAGCTGCCACAACATCAACGGCAGGATTAGGGCTTGCGTTTGCAAACTTGCCGAACGGGACACAGGTGGCGACAGACCTGCTGGACGCTGCTGACAAACACGTTCCGACGCTGAGTATAAACGCTCGTCGAAAGTTCTTCCATGCGTTGGCGGTGGTCATGTTTTTGCCCGGTGTGGCTGTTGACGTCAGTCGTACCTAGTTGTGTCATGCATGCTGCTAACGAATGGCGAAACAGCCAGCATTCACACACTTGTCATTCAGCGCTGCATTTGCATTGTTCATCTTTGCGGAGTATGTGCGATACTTTGCCATTTATCCGTTCGGTGCTGTTGTGCATCTGTTCATGAACGAGTTCCTGGACCAAAAGGACCGTGGGACGGCGATTTTGAGTCACTTTTACCTGCTGACCGGATGTGCGGGCTCAGTGTGGCTTGAAGGGTGAGTGGGGTGGTCACATGGGTGGTCAGATGCTGAGTGGACACGACCCTAGGTCGTCGCGGATTCTGATGTATACAGGCATTCTCGCGCTGGGCGTGGGGGACGCGCTGGCGTCGATCGTAGGGAAGCGGATTGGAAAGCACCGATGGTCAACGAGTTCGTCCAAGACGATCGAGGGGAGCGTTGCATTTGCGGTGTCCGTTGTGGCGTGTGCGTGGGTTCTGCGTGTGCTTGGGCTTGCAGAGGGGTTCTCGGTACGCATGCCGGTCGATTATGGGTGTCTGATGCTGACGGGATGGATCTAGATGACACGGTACGGGGTTGTTGCGGTATTATCGTCGGTGTTGGAAGCGTTGTCGGAGCAGAACGATAATTTGACATTACCACTGTACATGTGGAGCATGCTTGTTGTCGTGGGGGTGTAGCTGACTTGCTCATGTGACCGAGTAGTGGTAGTGGGGAATGATTAATTGTATTTCTGATTTGCGTTGGTATTAGTACTCACCCACTCGGCCTCTGGTATGTTCTCTTCTTCTTTTTCCTTCCTCACTCCTCCTTGGCTATGCCCGCCATACGAACCACGTGATCATGCCATCCCCAGATAATGACCGCTCCACCAAGCCCACCCTCCCCGCCCTCGCAACCCCCTTCCCCCTCCTCCAAGAGCCCTCCTTCCAGATGCCCTTCCAGCTCTTGCTAACCCCCCCCGAGCGTGTTCGTAGACCCTCCAGACCTGCCACCGCATCCATCCTTGAGGGCCCCTCCGCCTTTTTCCTCCCCAGCCCCCCCATTCCTTCAAACCAAGACATCATCGTATGTTCTCCTTCTCTTCCTCTCAACTCCCAGCCAAACCCCTCCCAGCACACCCCTCCTCCACGCACGGATGGCGACGTCTCCGACTATGCCCCTCGCTGTGACACCATAAGCGGTATGCATATCTCTGCCACTCATTCCGGCGGACCTCAATTGACTTTTCCGACTTCTCCCTATACCCTAACACCAACAAACCCCCGCCAAAGATGGCTCTGCACACACGACAGATGCACGATCACAAGCGACGCCCTCCGACTATGATTGGGTCTCGTTCATGACTGCTTACGCAGCTGGCCATTGGAACCCTCACCGAACCCCCCATCCGCCTTGTTCTGTATTCGATCCCACTTGGCTCAACATGCAGCCCACATCCTCGGATCTTCCCGCCTTCACGCCTCCGAACAAATCGTGCCAGTCGGGTGCCTCATCGGAATTTCTGTCTCCCGGGAACCCCGTCATCTTGCCATCAAACCCTGACTCAGCCAATGAGAAGGAACCCAAGAACCAACTCACCGTCTCCCCTGAGAAACACTTCTCGAAGCTCCCCCCGCCGCCAGCTTCGTTGATTGGCCGTCGCTTCCGTAAATCATTTAACGATATCAGACAAACGACTGGCCATACAATGCAGCTTTCCCTCGATGGTACACAGAACTTGACTATGGCTCCAGACGCGACCACCGCTGCAGCGACCATGCGTTGGGCGGCCGCCAGAGTGAACATATCTCCGCTTGCATTACCATCTCCTGAGCATGAACTCACTGATCCTATGCGCGGTGTACATGCTGCCATCCCCGGAGCACATCCACCTGAATGTAGCCCTCCGCTCAATCCTACGACTCCCGGAAACAACCGCAAAACACGCTTGGGTAGTTTTTGGGAGGGGACTCAGGACATTGGCGATGACATTGACCGACTGTCGACGGTCCAAGGATCAATTCCCGCATCACCAACACGCTCTACAACAGATGGCGACGCTCGTCCCCCCGTAGATCCGGCTTGGAATACTGTGATCACGCCTGCTCCTGCACCTCCACCACGACAATCGCCGGAGGAAAACCCCGAAGAGGACTACTTCACTGCGTCCAGTTCCCGTGCGAACACTGTAGACACTGACCCTCACACCGTTCCCGATATACCTAGCGCATGGCAAGAGTATGTTAATGTCCAGCGAGACAACGAACCTCTCGACATGAATGGGTCAACCACCCCAGCCGTACCGCGTAGAACGTCCCTTGCTCGCCAAACGTCCTCTCCTTTGCCGATCTCGACTAGTTCAGAGAGAAAGTTCCCCAGTGGGCGATCAGTCTCTGAGACGGGAAGCAGCTATAGATTAGGCCGTGCCGCGAAGGAGGAGCAAATGTTCTTGGAGCTGGGATATCTTGCTCCTTCTAATCCCCCAGATGAACTTGAACGAAGACGTGCACTCTATAAGTAAGTACATGTTGCATGTGGGTACGTCCTCTAGCCCCAGCAACATATTGATGAGTGGCGATCAGATTTAATATCTGGAACACGGCACCCGATATCAATTTTGATCGTATTGCTCACTTGGTCAAGCTTGTATTCAACACAAAATGCGTATATATCTCCCTCGTGGATGGTACAGAACAGTATGTCATCAGCGTTGTGATTCCATGCGACATTTCACTAACTTCGGGGTAATAGATGGTTCAAATCTCAATGTATGTGTTTCGATGCCATTATCTGCCGTGCCAGTTACTTATGGATGTAACAGGTGGAACATCGTTCACGCGTTGCCCTCGCCTGACTTCATTTTGTGCACACAGCATCCTACAGCGGTAAGTTTCTACGTGTTATCGTTCTGTATCTTCTTAATATTCCTCAGTTGTGATGAGCCTACTGTCATCTTGGACACGCTAGCAGACTGGCGCTTCGCGAAGAATGTACGTGAGAATGCTGCCAACACTTGTGTATCTGCAACTGTTGATGCCCTTCCAGCCATTTGTGACCGGGAGTCCCCACACTCGATTTTACGCGGGTGCACCACTGCGGACCCAGGAAGGATATAATATTGGCAGGTAATGCATGCGGATATTCTGCCACAGATCACTTATGTAGTGGTAGCCTGGCCCTGATTGACGATTCACCGAGGCAAGATTTCTCCCCCCGTCAACGACATACTCTCAAGGAATTCGCGGTTGGTAAAATGTTTGTCATTTTTCGCGATACTGACCACTCTCAAGGCTATTGTGATGCGCGAGATGGAACTGTGGAGAGACAAGGTTCGGTTGTCCCTCGAAATACTTAATCTTTCCAATAACCGTCTCCGCAGATCCAGCTTCGCATACGAGACAAGATCCAAACATCCGTGAGATTTCCTGTCTTACGTCAATGGACTCCTATAATGCGTTCCTAGATGGAACATTTTAGTAGAGAGTGTCTTGAGATCGATCAACAAGAGCCCCAGAATGCCGATATGTACGCATTAGCGTCCATGGACAAAGTATACGATCGCGCAGCAAAGCTCGTGAAGCGTACGTTGGATGTTGAGGAAGTCCTAGTCATGGATGTCTCGCACTGCGAGGTACTTGAAACGCTCAGTGCAGAAGCGACCGTGTCGGTGGTAATACACCACGGTAACGGCCAGACACGCGCAACTTCACGGACACTTACCGCCGACGAGCAAAGCAAGCTTAACACGTTTTTTGAGCAATTCCCCGACGGCAAGATTTCAGAGGGAATCATGCCAGTTTACTTTCGCCCGTTTATACCAACTCATATACAGTATGCTTTAAGTGAGTAGCTAGACTTTTTTAGTGATCAGTACCAACTCATCACAATAAAGCGGTCCCTGTCTTCAATATTGACAAGCGGCCTTTTGCACTGATCTGCGCCTATAATGCCTCCGATCCATCGCGTCGTTCCGTAAGGAATAGATTTCTGCACGTGTCACCTTGTTTACATTGCCCATGCAGTTGGAAGGTCACGAACTGTCCTACCTCCGTGCCATTGGTATTGTTCCACATGTGCACATGAGTATATCTAATGTTATGTCAGGTGTAATCATCCTCTCCGCCGTGCTGAAGCGACGCATGATGCTTGCAGATCAGGCCAAAAGCTTATTTATATCGAAGTGAGTCGCCCTGCCCCACTGTCTGGCAATATCTCATGAGCATGCAGTATATCCCACGAGCTGCGAACACCACTTCATGGAGTCAGTTACAGTTTTCCTTTCTGTGCGATACTCGATTGAGGTGTCAACGTAGATTTTGGCGGCTGCGGAATTATTGGCCGACACTCCATTGAGCCACGGTCAAACGTCATTTTTGCACACTGTTCAGGCATGCGGTACATCGCTTGTGGAAACTGTGAATCACGTGCTGGACTTCACGAAGCTCAGCGGGAACATGAAGTCGGGTGGTGTTGACAATGTCATCACCCGGACAACGTATGTCATCTGCAATTTCCCAGAATTGAAGCTCACATAGCATTGTTTAGAGTGGACCTGGAGCAACTTGTTGAGGAAGCGATTGACGGGTCATGGATAGGCTTTTGCGCGCGCAACTCGTCCAAGGGTTCTGAGATAGGCAGTGTATATGCGCCTCATTTGAATCAGCGAGCCTCCAGCGTCATGACCGCTCCAGAGTCTTCGCAGAACGTCGAGATTGTCGTTGATATCGATTATCGCGAGGGAGTAAGTTCATGAAATGGACTTCTTGCGCATGTTGCTGAGACCAGGATCACTTAGGGATGGATCCTGAAGTGTGACAAAGGCGGCATACGCCGAGTATTGATGAATTTGTTTGGGAACAGCCTCAAGTTTACATCAGTGTGTGGATCATTGTCTCCTCACGCCTTCGCTCACTGGTTGCCTACAGAATGGTTACATTCATGTCTCACTGAGACAACTCTCTGCTCCCGAGGATATCGTGAATAACACGGTCAAGATAGAGCTTTGTGTGAGCGATACTGGGAAAGGTATTAGTCAAAATTTCCTTAAGGTCAGTTCTATCACCCCGAGAGTATAGGTTCGTCATTCATACACTATTTCCAGAACCATCTATTTCATCCGTTCTCGCAAGAGAACCCCCTACAGGCTGGAACGGGTTTGGGACTTGCGATCGTGAACAGCATCGTCCGATCTCCGAGTGTCGCTGGCAAGGTAGAGGTCGTCAGCGAGGAGAACGCGGGCACAGATATCAAAGTGGTCTTTGAGGCCGACATACTTGCAGAAGGTTCGAGTAACATTCAAGACCCGTTTTTCTTTGACAACCAAATTCGACCACCGGTGGTCTCCTTCCTTGGCTTCAAGAGACGAGGTCCTGGCGCTCAGCTTCTCAGCGAGGTTCTCCGTAAATATCTCATCACCTGGTGGGGTTTCACCCTTCAGCAAGAGGGTGCCGAGCTCGGTGATATCGTCATTCTCAACGAGGACCCATCACCCATCGTCACTGCCCTCGAGAAGATGGATACCCACCGTTCATTCATCATTCTTACCTCGAGTCGGGGAAGCCCTCGTGTAATTGGGATTTGCAACGCATATGAGAGTAATGGTGGCTTTTGTCGCATCGTACACAAGCCCGGTGGACCCTTCAGACTCCGTACAGCCCTCAAGCAGCTTCTCCGAGCAAGACAACGACGACAACATCGCATGCCCAGTTTTACCAACTCGGGGATGAGCTCTGAAGACGACTTTTCTCTTAACTCGACCATTCTCTCAGACAACTACTCGGAGTCTACCATCGAGAAACACCGACGTGGGAGCATCGATAGCTGGCGAGACCAGCCAACGTCGCTATCCACAGGCGTTTCCTGCGTTACGGCGTCCATATCTCCAGAGTCAGAAAAAGACATTGTCTTCCAGTCTACGGATGGCGAACAAACAGTGACTATGCCGTGCATCAGCAACTCGAAACTCACGGTCGGTTCCAGCGGGAACCTGCTGAAAGCGTCAGTCGGACCTGTCGAGTCGACCAAACTGCGTCGAAAGGTGTTGGTTGTAGAGGACAATAATATCCTTCGTAACTTGCTGTGGGTGATCTCATCTTCGGTCGTGCATATTTTCGCTGACTTACTTGCGAGGTAGTGGCAAGTGGCTCACCAAAAAGGTACGCGAAGTCGCAAAGTTGGTGATGCTTTCTTACATTCTTCAAGGGCTTTGAATATCGTGAAGCTGTAGATGGTCGCCAGGGGAGTTGAGATTTTCCAGAGCGAAGGCCCATTTGAGTGAGTGGTGACCGGTGATGCTTGTCGTAGGGTGCTTTGTCTTATATTGGCTTGGAATCTGTGCGGCCGATGGTAAGTTGTTTTCGTGATGTTATGTTGCGGTGCGCCATGCTGATGATCCATCACGCTCCGCCGGCTCGCCGTCTGCCTCAACTCTGTAATCCGTGCCTGTTCACGGTGCACCCGTCGTATTCACAATGTACACATACAACCACCCCTTGCACGACTGGACATTGACGGATTCAACCTCTTGTTAGAATGTTTTTGATGGTGCACTCATGTTTCATTTACCCTGTGATGTCTAGCATTCAGCCTTGTCGACGTGTCCCACCACTTGATTTACTGTACCAATCCACTTCATGGACAATTACCTTCATGTCTCACCTCCGCAACGTCCGTCTCTTATCCTGCTTTGCTCTGTTACACTACTTCGCTGGTTGTTCTTCTGTGCACCGCAACTCCTTAATTCTGTCCCCAGGCATCTTCTCTATTTTTCATCCCCGATTTCTTGGAATGCATTAGCTAGTTAATATAGGCCCGAATGTCTCTGCATGAAACGCAGTAACCATACTCCAAGCGTTTCTTTTTAAGGCGAACAGGATGGAGATCGAAAATCAATGCTTGCTTGGTCCAAGTTTACAAACATAGGCGACGAGATGAAGTACAAGATGTATCTACACGGTGACGAATCGACTGTTTTCAATGAGAATGACATGCCAGCCGGATGAACGGCAAAAAGCGTTGATTTCCGTTTTTTATACGTATGCCCACTTGCCCAATGATTCTACCCACCCTCTGAGCTCTGCTTTGGACGTGTTCATAAACGTCGTTTCTAGCGTGTCCGAACCCACAAGAGACGGTTGCGCAGGGGGCGTGGGCAGGTCAGACGCATTCGCGGATCGGGAGAGTATCCCAAGCCCAAGCCCGCCTACTTCCGTGAGGTACGTTCTAAACGTCTCCGACGGAAACTTTTCGGATTCGAGGGCGGAGATGAGAGAAGTCAATTTGGACGAAGAAAAGTCTGCGGGTGATGATCGCCATCAGTTTGCGGGTAAAAACGGAACATTGCGGAGCGGATAAGGAAGCGTTAGGGCAAAGGACTGCCGCTTGAGTGACGCAAGGCAGGAAAAGAAAAGGGAAAGTGAACACCGACCCTCTGGTATAAGTGTCACAGCACATCCTCCACCTCCCGCACCCGTCAACTTTGTGGCGAGGTTGTATGGATCAGCCCCAGTGATACGTCGTACAGCCTCTAAGGAAGGATGTGAGACACCGAGTTGATCAAGGAGTCTGTGGTTTTCATCGATGAGGATCTGAGACACTTCGGCATCAGAGACGAGGGTCGAAAATGTAGGTGATACAATGGATGACGCACTGCCAGGGTCTCCTTGCTCCCAGACCCAGAGAGCAGGCTACCAGCTTTCTCGACCACTCCCTGGATATCACTCAAGACCTTTCCGACCTTCGCTGGCTCTTCTACTTTCTGCTTGCCGACACGACCTACAAGTTCTTTCGTGTTTCGAGGGACACGGGTATCCGTAAGTAGGAAGCGGTGCGAGGTGAACCTGGTCACGTAGTAGGTAGTCTTGGTGAGAACCATCGCGCGCCCACCAAGTAGTAATGATGCGCGATAGAGAGGAGACGTACCCCTCGATGGAAACCATTCCTCCTTCTTTGCCTTCACTCGGAATGGATTTCGTATACAATAATCCCCCACCGTATACAGCAACTGAATTGTCGATACCGCTAGGGTTACCATGTAGAATCTTTTCGGAGAGGAAGGCGTAGACGTTGACAGCGTCTGCGAGAGACTTGGGAAGCCTGTCTGGTTCTTGAAGTGAAGAACTTGAACCGGGATCGGGATCGGAAGGGGAAGGAGAAACGCGACCGATAATCAACATAAGCGCAGTCGTTGTACATACCGAAAATGCCGCCGAAGATCCAAGTCCAGCACCTACAGGTAGAGCAGCACGAACGGTCAAAGTAAATGACGGTCTGTTGCCACGATGAACATAATGCGTCAATGAATGCATTCTATAAAGAGAGAAAACCGTACCTAGTTGTGCTTTCAAAGTCCTTGGCAAACAGCATGTATAGATACAAGAACGCAAGACTGGCCTGGCGTGAATGGGACCCCAATGGCTCTGGAAGTGCAACTCTAGAGATTTCCTCTAGAAACTCAAGATCAAGAGGAATTTCGCTGGCTTGGGACGCGGCTGATCGCAAGATGGATGGGTGAATGAGTTCGGAACATGATGTGGCAACTCACCAGGAACGGCTTGCCAAGGCAGGTTGCCTATGTCCCACTCGTACCTGAACCCTCCCTCGTCGCCCGCATCGATGTCTATGAAGTGCACACCGACACTACGTCTTGAAGTCCCGGGATGTGGTGTAGCGATAGCGTAGCACCGGAGAGATACAGAAGCAGCAAGGGCAGGTACACCGTATACGACGGCGTGTTCTCCGAACAAAATAACCTTGCCGGGTGAGGAGACGACCCATTGCTGCTCGTGTGGCTGCAGCTTCGTGCTTTGACCTTGTGCAATCTGATCCTCCAATGCCAACTTTGCAACGGCTTCGCTGATGGTCGTGCGTACCCGTTCGACGCCTTGTGGGGTTCGACGTACAGCACCCGCGTCGATGAGTGCACGCTCAAGGTCGTCGAGTAAATCTGTAGGATCTTCAATCCCGACGCAAAGGCGGATGAGATCTTCTGGAAGACCACGCGCTGCGCGAGTTGCCGCAGGAATAGATGCATGTCTAGTGGAATTTGCTCACGTGACCCAAAAAGACGATGAAGAGAACGTACGACATAGCACAGGGCATACTGATCAACGAATTGACGCAGCCAAAACTGACACTGACGGCCCACAGCCGTGTACCGGCAACGATGCGTTCGCTGACGTCCTTGTCGCCTGTAGCAAAACTCAGAACTGCACCATAACCGATGGAAATGCGTTCGTGAACATCGCGGTTGGGATGGTTGGGGAGACCAGGATAGAAAGTGGGAAACCCGAGGGAATAAAGGTAGTTTGCGACAAGGGTTGCGGTTTGTGACTGCTGTGAGAGGCGGAGTGAGAGTGTTTTTGTTCCTCGAAGGAGAAGGAAGCAGTCAAAAGGAGTGAGAGCATTGCCAGTTGCATTGATAGTAAAGGCGATTTTCTGAGGTGGTAGGAGTGAGCAGGAAGAGTACCACAGGAAATGATATTACCTTTGCAACATCGTCCCTGTTGCAAGTAATGACGCCAGCCATGAGGTCGTGATGACCGGACAAGTATTTTGTAGCACTGTCATAAACAATGTCTGCACCATGTTCGAGGGGCCGCTGGAGTGCGGGACTCATCATGGTATTATCTACGACAACGAGGGCATCGGGACAGCGCTCCTTGACATCCTTTGCGATACTGGCCAGGTCGACGATTTTGAGGAGGGGGTTCGTCGGAGACTCGAGGAGGACCATGGCGATATTATTCTTTGGATGGAGGAGGGGGGTGAGAGTGGAAGAGTCGGTCGTATCGACGTGGTATACGGTGATGCCTTGGTGGGTCTGGAGGTATGAGAGGAGCCGGTTTGTTCCGCCATAGAGGTCATCACCTGCGATGATGGCATCGGCAGGCTTGAGGAGACGGAGGATGGTGTCGAGGGCCGCCATGCCCGAGGATACGGCAAAGGCATGGGCTGCGGAGGATATCTTTGCGACATGGTGCTCTGTGGGAAGATGAGAGGGGGGTGAAGCGAAGACGAAAAGACAAACCGAGATGGGTACGAGTCGGGTTTCCACTGCGAGAGTAGTCGTACTCGCCGCTGACGCCCTTGAAAGTAGCGGTCTGGTATATTGGTACGGAGGATGCGCCATACTGGTCCTTGTGATCCGGGTTCTCGACAGTGGCGCAGACGGTGGAGAAGCGGTAGGGCTGGCGGGGCCTGTAGGGCGAGTCTGGCTCTGGAGTGGGGAGCTCGATGGAGCGGACGACGTCGAGAGGCTTTGGGGGGGGCATCGTCGTCGTCGTCGGGAGTGAGCTGATGTCGGCAGTGCTCGTTGCGCGTAATACATAGCTGATCGCGCCATTTCTTCACGTGACGGAGCCATCATGCCGAGAGCGACGACGAGAGACCACCGTGAGCGTCACTAACGTTGCTCATCGTGGGCGATGTCGAGCTCACCCCACTCTAGCGAACAGACACACGAAACAGGTCTTCACACTCGATGTGATCGCAAAGCGCACAAAGAGACACCTCGAGGAACTCGAGGTTTGTTTGATCAGTGTTCTCACCAACGTTCTCTAACCAGAGCGTTGTCTAGCGCACAAACTACGCCGCCTCATCACTGCTGAATGAACCCGACTCCGATCCCGAGGCGTCTTCGAGCCAGAAATCAAAATTCCGAGCAAGACAGACGGTAATTTCGGACAAGCGGACGTTCCCCACTGTCAACGCAGCCAAGAAGAAAAAGTCGACGATGAACGTGCGCACGGCGATTCTGTATCGGAAAGGGCTCGCTGCTTTGATCGACGAGAGCGTGAGTGGCGCTTGTCCGACCCGAACCAACGCTGACACCGACCACCCCAGGGTCTCGCGTCTCTCCCGCCGACGCAGCCGTCGTATCTGACTGCCTCTGCGCCGGCGTCGCCAGTCCCGCCGCGGATGCTTTGCTCGGTGTGTGGGTACAAGGGTGCGTACCGGTGCAAAACGTGTGGGATGTCGTATTGTGATCTGCGGTGCGGAGATGTGCATGAGGAGACGAGATGCGAGCGACGGGTGGTGTAGGCTACGGGCCGGGTGTGTATTGATAGATTGATGTTATGACTCGGTCCCCGTACGGTCTGTCAAGCAAATAAAATCCGAGTTTCTTCTCCATCTCTCATCTCTTTCTCTCTCCTTATAAATCTCCACCAAAATGTGTCCCTACCACAACGGAGACGCTCTCCCCGCCCAAAAGAACGAAATGATATCCGTAGACATCACCGCCGCACCCGCCGTCAACGGGCATCACAACGGTGTCGCTGCCGGACGTGACCATCGCCAACGGAACCCCTATGCTTCCCGTGCCTCTGATTTCCTGAACAACATCTCAAACTTCAAGATCATCGAGAGCACTCTCAGAGGTTCGTTTCAGACTTTTTTTCTTCGCTCCTCCTGTTCGTTCGTTCGTTTTTTCTTCTTCGTGATACTCTCGACTCGTAAAAGCCGACAAGTCCGATTATCCCGCTCAACTTTTTCAGAGGGCGAACAGTTCGCCAATGCCTTCTTCGACACCAAGACGAAGATCGCCATCGCCAAGGCACTCGATGCCTTCGGTGTAGAGTACATCGAACTCACCTCCCCCGCTGCCTCCGAACAGTCTCGCATCGATTGCGAGGCCATCTGCAGCCTCGGCCTTAAAGCCAAGATTCTCACTCACATCCGCTGCCACATGGACGATGCTCGCATCGCCGTCGAGACCGGTCCGTCCTTTCTCACCACGCTCACACCTCCTCTGATCCCATCACAGGTGTCGACGGTGTCGATGTTGTCATTGGCACCTCCTCCTTCCTCCGCGAATTCTCGCACGGAAAGGACATGGCTTATATCACAAAGACCGCAATCGAGGTCATCACCTTCGTCAAGTCAAAGGGCATCGAAGTCAGATTCTCTTCAGAAGACTCCTTCCGCTCAGACCTCGTCGACCTTCTCTCAATATACCAAACCGTCGACAAGATTGGCGTCAACCGTGTCGGCATCGCAGACACCGTCGGTTGTGCCAATCCGAGACAAGTCTATGACATTGTCAGAACTCTAAGGGGCGTCGTCGGTTGTGACATTGAAATCCATCTCCACAACGATACTGGAATGGGTATGTTTTCTCTTTCTCTTCCGACTCCCCTTTTGCTGATATCTCTAAGCTATTGCCAATGCGTACACCGCCCTTGAAGCAGGGGCCACCCACATCGATACATGTACGTCCTTATAGCTCCTCATCACTCGCTCGCTCACTTCCTGCAGCCGTCCTCGGAATTGGCGAGCGTGTTGGCATCACCCCTCTCGGTGGTCTCATTGCTTGTCTCTACGCTGCCAACCCCGAGTACGTCAAGTCAAAGTATAACCTCCCCATGCTCCGTGAAATCGAGAATCTTGTCGCTGAAGCTGTGGAGGTTAACGTACCGTTCATGAACCCCATTACGTGCGTGTTCCTTCCTCCCTTTAGATCCGTCTCACCCACGCACACTACTCAGTGGTTATTGTGCCTTTACGCACAAGGCTGGTATTCACGCCAAGGCAATCCTCAACAACCCTAGCACCTACGAGATCTTGAAGCCCGAAGACTTTGGCTTGACACGATACGTCTCCATTGGGTAAGCAATGCCAAGGTTACAAAGCGACGTTGCCATCTGATCGCTGTCAGTCACCGACTCACTGGCTGGAACGCTGTCAAGAGCCGTGTTGAACAACTCGGCCTCCAACTCACTGACGAAGAGGTATCTCTAATTCGCTCAACTTGATATACACGTCGATGGCTGATTCACCCAACATAGATCAAAGACGCTACTGCCAAGATCAAGGAGCTCGCCGACGTCCGCACACAATCCATGGACGACGTTGACTCGCTCCTTCGTGTCTATCACTCTGGCATCCAGAGCGGAGAGCTCGCTGTGGGACAGAAGGAGGCACTCGATCGCTTGCTCCAGAGACATCGTGGGGAGTCGCTGTCAAGCGGAAGGGCTCCAGATGTTGTTGTGTCAGCATAACCATCCATCTACGTAGATCGAACCTAGCGGGGAAATGCAGTCCTCCCACTGCATTCCGCCAAAGCCAAAAGCGGTATGCGATCGCAACATGTATCTAGTAACTGTTGGGGGCAATGTAAAATGATCTGTAATGCGAACATAACAAATGTCGTACGGTAGTGTGACCACACATGTTTGCGCATGTACCTGATCGTCCCATGCGCTGTCGACATTGAGTGTTGATCCTGGTCGGCATTGCGGTGACAGACCGCCAGGCGGTGCTCCCTGAGCATCGAATGTCAGTGCAGCAGGCCAACGCTACATCAATCCACGCGCATTGCCTGAATCAATGGACCGGAAGTCACGCTGGTTGAAAGGCATGATTTAAAGTGACGTTTGATAAAGCCAGCCGGTGGAAGCCTTACACGCGTTCAATGTCACAGCTTCGGGTTGCCACCGGCGAAGGCAAAGAGTTACGGCCAAGGTTGACGATTTAAGCTGCCTTGTTACGCAGCAGTGTCGAGAATGTATCATAGTTGATAGCAGTTGTACACTCACAACTCGGGGGGACAGCGAGATTGGTGATTCTAGGGTACTTCGGCGCACAGGCCATTTTTGGACTCACCGTCTACACTATCGCTGTGAGGTACATGCAGTGCAACTGATAAAGTCAACATTGACGAGAAAAGGAGTCAATCTCCATACTTGAAAAAAGTATGCACCGACCGGGAATGATTGGATTGTCCAGTCACTCGGTATCTACTTACTACAGACAAGAAATCTGAGGTAGCATTAAAAAAGTTGTGAGAGCGAGGAGCAACAAGACAGGATGTATTCTTAGAAACATATACGATAACTCGCATACCGCCCGCTCGTCTCGCTGGGACGTGTAATTTTGACTACTTGACCGCGCCGAAGGCCATAATACCGGGCAACAGGATCTGCCAACTGAATGCGAGGCAGTTGCGTTTCCTTCAGTCGACTGAATTACCACTACCTCAGCATACAGATCGCCGATGAAAAGTACCACATACTATTTTTGGAGTAATTCTTTCTTTTGTTCTGGTGTAAGGACTTCATGTCGAGGAACCAGAGTGTGATGAGTGATGTTGACGAGTAGATCGGCTTCGGAGAATTCTTCAAGCCGGTATTGCTGAGACATCGCCGCAATAACCTAGGGAAAGGTCAAATCAAGTTCGGCGACCTGAAGTGAGGGTCCCAAAGTTCACTTTTCGCGCCGACGGCGTCATGTTACCCGGAAAGATGATGATTCCCCTCTGGATAGACTTTTCCTCAAGGATACCGAGTAGCCTTACGGCTGGGTGAGTACTTGGATGGGACAACTTGAAACAGCACGCACTTTCGCATCGTTTTGACACCGACACTCCTTTCGTCAGAAAAGAAGATGAATATCTGGTCGGCAGGATTATCTCGCGAATTGGTAAAGAAATTGAGTTGATTTCGGCTGTCGGTCCTGTCAGCTCCTTTGCAGTCTAGTAGTCCGGAATAACCACGCACTCTACGCTCCCGCCGCTGTTCGCGTAGTGTGCTCTGAAGGTAGTGAGGTCCATGTTGATTTCTTCGTCAGAGACTTGGTATCCCTAGCTCAACGAAACCTTTCGGTGAGATTTTGCATGACATGGCATTATGAAGTCGACGGACTCTATCCTTGACGAGTTCGTGTACCGTCCGGTTAACCTTCCACAATTTTGCCGTCTCGTCCTCCGCCATGGTTTGAAGTGTAAATCTATACAGTGGTATTCAAACTCAGCCGCAGTGTGATCTGGCTTTGTTCTGCTCGACCTCGTATGGCACCACCACTAGCAACCACGAATGGCGCCAACCCGACACCTTCGACAATACCGCTTTCCAATGCGCTGATGGTGTGTTTTATCCCTATCCGTGACCTCAGCGCGATTTGAGCGCCACGGTTTGCAGACCAAGTTCAAGCCCGCTAAAATCTTCAAAGGTGCCGTAGAACCCACACCACCTCCAACGCCGGGGAGCAGTTCGAGAGCGAATGCTGGACCACGACATATCACTGCAATCACCTTTGATGACAGAGGTGATCAAGTCCTGACAGCATCTGAAGATGAGACCTTTCGGTTATATAGCTGTAAGACGGGCAAGCAAGTCATCTTCGTCGTAAACTCTGTTGCAGTACACCGTTGACCTGAGTGTCAAACAGACACCTGAAAACACTGTATTCGAAAAAGTATGGCGTTGATCTCCCTCGTTTCACCCACAAGAACACGACTGTTATACATGCCTCCACCAAGGAAGACGACACCATACGGTACCACTCCCTGCACGACAACAAATACTTGCAGTATTTCAAGGGACATAAACAACGCGTAATATCACTTGAAGTGTCGCCCGTGGACGACGGATTCATGTCCGGCTCAATGGACAAGACGGTCCGCCTCTGGGACCTCCGCGTGCCTGCCTGTCGCGGGTTACTGAACCTCCCTGCCGCTCCAGTGATTGCATACGACACATCTGGAATTGTCTTTGCAGTAGCAGTCAATCAGTATTCGCGAATCCTGTTGTACGACCAGGCGAATTACGACAAAGCACCTTTCCTGACCATCACACTCGAGGATCCGACTTTGGCTCTCATCAGCTACCCTCCTCGACCAATCTACATGACATCGCTCGCTTTCTCCTCGAATGGCAGGTATATTTTGGTGGGCTGCTCAGGGGACGCACACTACATCGTTGATGCCTTTGAGGGCCATCTCCTCGCTAAATTAGAGGGGCGCATTGGGCTCGAACGCCGACGTCTGGACACTCCTCAAAGCATAGATCCCGTCAGAGGTAACAGCGGAGAGGAGGTCTCATGGACACCTGATAGCAAATATGTTATAAGTGGGAGCCTTGACGGGCGGATTGCCGTTTGGGATATGCAGAACCTGCCCACACGGTCGGGCCAAGTCGATCTCAAGGTCCCACCACTGCGTTTTCAGCCCTTGGCGAGCTTAGACGGACACCCAGGGCCTTCCAGATGTGTACGTTTCAATCCGCGGTTGGCGATGATGGTTACTGCTGGGGCAGAACTGGTACGTGCTTGATTTTACCTCTCCAGGTAGACATGGCGCTGACTGTCCCCAGGCTTTTTGGTTGCCGGATCAGTCAGCGGACAACGAAGAGGTGGCCAAGGAACTGCTCCGGAAAAAGTAGTTTATCACCGGCAGATCTCGCTTTTCCACGTAAACTTATAAGAGTTGTGGACTCTTCGACCGCGTGCACCATCAGACTAATGAATATGTCTTTTGCATCTGACCATTCCAAATACACCAAAGCATGTGAACAAAAACACGGATCGGCCCAGCCGCTAAGAGTCAAAAAGTATGTAGAGGGGACGATCAAGTTGTAGTCAGCTTCGCAAGTGAGATCTGGTTCGTCGCGACGTTGGTAGAGAAGTAAGCGTTCTTCAGGAAAACATCCCCAACCTGAGCGCTTCGTCAAGGGTCGTCCGAGAATTGAGGGGCAAGCATCACTCACCAACCACTCAGTAGCAGCTCCGATCTGTTGGGGTTGTATTCCAGCGGTGCAGGTACCGGTGGGGTTGTTGGGATCGACAGGTAGAACCGCAAGATCTCTGGGATCTATTGCAAACGATGCGTTTCCGAAAGAAAGAGCGAGGCTTGCTTGGGTGGTGCAGGGAATCATGCACTGCTGCGCGTCGCACGCACCACCGAGGCTCTGCATCACTTTTTGTGCGTCCGAGGGAGGGGCAATGATGAGAGTGGTACCCGTGTCGAGGATGGCGGTGCGTCCAGTAAGACCGGTATCAGTACCATTGACTGTGATGGCATCCATTGCACCCTCCCAGAATCCCTGCGTGTTGACGTTGGCGAAAGTGGCCAGGGTGTTTGCGACGAACTTGGTAGCGTCAAGCCCACCGAACGTGACTTGTCCATCATTGAGCTGATCAGCAAGGCGCGAGATCTTGAAGGAGGTAACTGGAGACTGGATGAGCTTGTTTGCTGCCAGCGATTCAACCGGAGTAAGGACTTTCTGCTGGGACAATGTCTATACAGACGAGATATGAGTTGGAGATACAGACGCAGCGGGATGAACTCACCGACTGAGCGAGTCCCATGAGACCATCGAAAGGTGTAGTGTCTGAGGCAAACTGGATCGACTCTGCAGTTGCAACGCCGAATGTATGGTTTTGCAATACCAAACCTGCAATATTGACATTATCCTGGCAGAGCAGACCCTGGACTGCCCCTGATCCATATGTGACTTGGAACTGTTGGGTGCTCTGCACGAACGAGCCGGAACCTCGTGGACCCAGGGTGGAATGGTTTCCCTGGAATGAAGTTACTGCTGGTCTACATGCGAACACTTATCGACTTACGCAAGCTCCTTGCTGGGATTGACAATTCTCGCCAGCAACCCCTGCAAGCTAGTTTGTACCAAAATTCCAGGATGGTGGTAAGTGACTTACAGAAATCAGCACTACCCGAATCCACGAGTAGTTGGAAATTCCTTGGGGGTGTCCCAATTTGTATGGTAGCAAGGTATCCAACATCATCGGCTCTAGCGTACGTGAGCGGCAAATCAACATTCAACGTTCCTCAGTTAAAGAAGGGAGTTCAATTTACTCGATATTCAATCCAAGAGAGCTGTTAGCGGTAGGTGGATTCGCGACCGTAACACCACCATTTGTTGCCGCTTGGATGTCGAGCGGGGAAACGCCAGTGTTAGTGCCATTACCTCCTGTTGCACCTCCAACGTGGGTCCCGTTCCCGGCACCCGTGGTGCTATTGCCCATTCCTGTAACCGTAGTACCGTTGCCTGCTGCGGCCAGGCCAGCCCTGTGATAGCTTCCGCTAAAGTTGGAGCCTTGAACCGCCGCAACTGCTCCAGAACGTGACCCAGGCCCGTGCTCTAGCAGATACAGCCTCTTGTGCAGCTCGGAGCGGAGGGCATGTTCCGATGGCTCCTCGCGCCCTGTCATACGGGCGAGACGCTTGGAACCACGGTTGATGTGTTGTTGTAGAAGCTGCCAGAACATCAAATAAGTTAGGATGACAAAGACCGAGACGAACGGGACAGGAAGAACTTACAACTTGGGGGTGGAGGTCTACGCCATGCGGAACATGAAGACGCTTTAGGGGCATGGTAACCATCCCGGAATTGCTTTGGAGCTGACGCCGTGCGCGGGCTGGAAGGGCGTTTGCTGGTGTGAAATTTAGGAGGCATGCTGAGAAAAGAAAGGCAAACAAAAGTGGCCTCATGATTGATCAGAGTGAGAACGAGAGACAATGCGATCTGTAACTTGACTAGCGACACTGGCCTCGATGGGGGGACTGGGGTGAGAGGAATCGTGAGTCGACCAGCGACTGTAGGGAAAGCTGGATAGATATGGCACCTGGCCTGGTGTGTGCACGCCTGAGCAAGGGGGGAAACGGAGCGACTGCTCAGTCACATTGTCTTATATACTGGATCCTGGCGGATAAGCTGTATGTGGTTACATAGTGAGGTTACCTTGCCGACCATTGAACAATACCATGGATTCACTTTCCAAATACTTTCGGTGTGAGTTTGCAGCCCAGTATGGGACAATGTTGCGTAGAAACAGAATGATTTGATATCGTGTCACAAACGTTCGAGCGTGAATTCACGACCTGATCGGTTATGATGGAGGAACTCGGTACATATTCGTTAACGATCCCTGTGTAGGTCTCGTGATACATTAAACTGGCTGCACGGTGCTTGTCAGAGACGGAGCACCCTCCAACCAACTACACGCACCTCGTTGGTACAAATGATCGGCCGAGGAAAACTACAGCTTTGCTGGCATTTTGGGATGCGGTAGTGTATGCTCGCGCGCATCCAACCGGACAGCCTGCAAACAATCCCTGTATAGGAAGGTCTTGATCGCACCCCACACACCCTGTTTGGCTACAGCCGAAGCCTCTTTTGCGAGCTTCATAGCCTCCTTTAATACAATCTCAGTTCCAAATTCGACGCTTGTTCCGCTGCAATTCGCAAGACGGTCAACGATGCCTGCTTCATGCGCTTCAGTCGGTGTGAAGCGGTGCCCTTCAAGGGCAATACGTCGCCGAAGAGAAGGGTCGGATACCTTGGCGTTGAGGATGGCGGCGAGCGAGAGGGGCCAAGGTGCACCGAAATGAACCTGAGGAAGTGATTGTGTTAGCGGAACGATGCATCGAGTCAGAATTGATAGCAGCGGTGAACAGGAGGTAGACGGCACCTCATTCATACATAACCACGCCCGTCTTCTGCTTCCGTCGGTCATGATCCGGTAATCACAACAGAGGGCGAGCATAAAGCCACCCGCAAAACAGTGACCATTTATGGCTGCGATGGTGGGGACTGGGCGCGGATGAACATCGATCAGTACAGACGCAGGGGCATAGAGAACACACTTGGGAAGGTCAGCAAACGTGCATAAAGTGGATTTGCGGTATCTAGAGTAGCGAGGGTCTGTATAGTCAGAAGATAGCGAGGGCACCTGTACAGACCAGTGAAGAAGCCAGGGTCGTTCTTTATACTGTCGTACAGAAAGCCATTACTAAAGAACTTGTCTTGATTTCGCTTTCCCACAATTATAAGAGCACCTTCTCCAGTGATGGACTTTGGTGCGGGATACTGACTCCCTGCGAGGGCGGTAAGCCTGTTATTTTCCCAGTGCTTCTCGACCATGTCCAGTGCGGGCCGGAGTGCATCGTCGATCAAACGTGCAGTGAGTCTGGAGTCCTCTCCGTTGTGCAGCTCGATCATCCACAAGCCATCCTGGGCTACAAATTAAAGACTGATCATTGACGCGCATCGGAGGTAACCTGGATAGATGCGCACGGTAAGTGACGGTGAGGAGAGGCTCGGACGCGGGGAGAGAAAGAGGAAAGTCGAAGGGAGCCATAAGCGCGAGCTAGTTTGATCACGGTTACAACTAATAATGACGGTGCCCGGTCATGTGACCTTTCGACAAACCTGCCCTGAGTCGAATTTTCCATGGGACGTGGCCACTGAAGTGTTATTGCTACTACTATCAAGTCTACTTGGTGTTGTCTTCTCTAAAATGCGTTTTGTTACGCGCGCCCTTGGTTTCGTGGCTCTCTTCGTTTTCGCTGTCTCTGCATGTGCGTCTCCATCTCGCCTCCCCGCACGCGTATTATGATAGTCTGACAATGCTCTCAGCACCGCTCGAGTCAATTGAACCCGAAATTCTCGTTGAAGCATCGTTCCCTGAGCACAATCCTTTTGGTCGTACGTCACCAAGGAATATCCGTCTAACCCTTCCTTCTGACATGTCTTCATAGAGGTAGTCAACGGCGAACGTAACCAAATTTACCTTTTGGTCGAAAACAAGAGCGATCAGAATGTGACACTCAGCTCCGTCAGTGGTTCTTTCCATCATCCCGACAGCGGTGCTCTAGTGAAGAATGTCTGTCCCTTTCTTTCTTCCCCTAATCAGCCCCAACCCACTACTCCCTGTTCAGATAACTTCGCTCCCGTATAGTTTCCCGTTGTTGGAAAACTCCAAACTCCAAATTCCTTACGCGTTCTACTCCGAGTAAGCTCTCCCACTCTCTCGCGCCCCTTGAGCACTGATCTAATTTACTGCAGGTTCAAGGTATGCACATCATTCGGCTCCTAACCCTCTCTTCCCAACATGGAATTCAGCCAGGAGACCTTCGTCTTAACATCTGGCTGGAGCATTCTGTGGATGTAAGTTTTACCACATCTTATTCATCTAAATCGTTGACTGACTTGCTATCTCTCAGGACGTCAAGTACCGCGTCACAGCTTTTGACTCTGTGGTGACCATCGTCGAACCCGAAGGTTCTTGGTTTGACTTCAAGCTGTCAGTCATTTGTCTTGTCACGATATTTTCTGCTCAGTTGTCCCTCCATCTAGTATTTCAACGTACTTGATTGTCGCTGCATTCCTCGGTGGGGCGTCCTATTTCATTTACCTCACCTACTTTCCCGCTCCGAAGGCCAAGAAATCTAAGCGCGTTCGCCCCGACGCCAGCGCGCCTGGCAGTACGGTCACAGTCACTTCCAGTGGAGCTAAATACGAGGAGGAGTGGATTCCTGAACACCATCTCAAGAAACCAAAAGCAAGGAAGCCAACTGCTGTTAGCAGCGGAGAGGAGCTGAGCGGCGGCGAGACGAGCGCAGCTGAGGGGAAACGGCGCAAGAGCAAGAAATAAATGTTCTCTAGCTCCGTTTTGAGTTGCCCTGTCAATTTAGGAAGATAATATTTGTACCCTCGATCATCTTGGGGTGGACGCATAATTTATACACGATTACTTGGGAGAAAGATTATGCAATTGGAGTATGCGGCTGGTCATGACAAGCGTGGTGAACAAAACCATCAGCTATTGCTGTAACCACTATCTCATTCATTCAAACATCAATTTTCTTGTATCCTTTTACCTACCCATCCGGGACACCAGTCAGTTACCATATTGCATGGCACAGACCAACGTACTCTGTTTTCTAGGAGCATTTGAGCGTACTTTTCTGACAACCACCGGCAGTTCTCAAGAGAGTTGACGCCCTCGTGTCGCTGACATTTGATGAGCTCGCCTTGTACCAGGCGGGCCTCCATGGCTTTGACCCATGACTCGCGTATTAAATCCTCGCGTTCTTGGAGTTTAGCTGCGTTCCGACCGACCGGGGTTGGCGCCCACAGGGAGGTGGAATTTCAGAAAAAAACCGATTGGACACGAAGATGGGTTGTGGGAGGGTACTCACCCCTGATCAATTCAGCTCTGTCGTCGGACATGGTCGTAGAATTGGTATGGTATGTAGTCAATGTGCAGCCGGAAATCGGAAGAGGTGAAGACTTGGTTGTGTTTTGTTTTATTTGGTCAAGTCCATGAGATATTCTAACTGCAACTCAACTTCGCCTGCTGCCACCATCCGCGACCAGTGAGTGGGATGTATTCCTATAGGACATTGTTTGGCAGAGCCTACTGCTCTGCTAAGACTCGATGAGGAGTCCAGGTGCGGAGATCAAGTCGGTGGTGAGAGGCTCAGAGTCTCATTAATTGCAGTGCGAATCACAGGGGATGCAACTCCCATATCATCAGGGTGCAATGATACAAAATGACTGAACCCACTCTGGTACGCAGGTTATACGAAAAGGCATGATTGTCAGGTTGTTCGTTGCTTGTTGTTCGACGCTAGGTACTCACCAAATGAGTCGTATGATCACGTCGCCATATCCATATCCATCCCACCGCCCGCGCGTTGCAACTGTCTCGATTGCTCAGCGTACAACGTTCTCTCTCTTTTCTCCTTCAGACATTCCCGAACGAAGTACGTGATGGTATACATCAACATGCAAAAAAGACAACTACTTATCTCAGCTGCAGCATAAACTAATGGGCTACTCTGTTCAGCAGCGGCATCAATTATTACATGGCGTTTCGTACATTTTTGTTCTCGTCAACAAACACTCCCATGTCGGTTTTGCGTGGATGTAGTTCTTGTGTTCATGTCAAATCTAACATCGCTACCAGCTTACGAGATGCACACCTACTTACCTAGGTTCGGATTGCAAGTCGACATAACCACGTGCACCGAATACCGCGAGATCTCAGCTGGTTGGCAAGTCACCGAGGTGGTTGAAACGTTGAACGAGGAGCAGTGCGGAACTTGAAGAACGTGTACCACAACATTACTATACTGACCATTTGCATTCTCAACAGCCACGCTCGTGCAGTATGTTGTGGTGGCACATACGCCTTCATCTGGGAGTTAGAAAGGGTCTGGATTGCATCGAGGACGTCTCATATTGTCACGGGTCTACTGTATGCTGATACTCATATGGCTTTGATGCTGGTAGAGCGCAGAAGGTTCGTCATCCATAATTCACAAATCGTAGGAGTATGGTGTAGGAGACTAGCGCATTTGTCGAGGACAGCTGATTTCTTGGTGGGTAGAATGTGGGACGAGAAATGGGGACCTTCCCTGAAGTAAGGTAGGGTCACGAAGATATTTGCAATGCTCTGAACGTTAACAAGCAAACGAACTCCTGTCAGAAGCGTGACGCCGTTGTAGATTTAGGTCTCACAGGAACAATCAAAACCGTGCTGCCACCCCGAACGACTGCCGGACGTTTCAAGGCAACTCAGTCGCGTGTGAGCCATAAGATATCAATATTCCGATTGGGCACTCGCCCACTCGCTACAAGCGAGATTGTTATCACAGCTGCTCTCGATGGCTCCTGGCTACTCCTTGGGAAGAGAAAACAACGAAACGCTTAATCGCCTGGAAGGGTAGAATATAGCATTATCACCATTCTGTCCCCTCTGGGCACCATTTGTCTTGGATCTGCAAAATACATCCAGTCTGCATGGATATACCCCGTGCTTAGTATGCAAGTGACGCATCTTCGGGATACATGTCAAAGCGGTTCCACACCTTCGTTATCACTGTGAGCCAACAACCAGGTTCCAATGCAAAATACGTTCGAGGTTATCCATTTGCTTGCATCCAGTAATAACCACTTTCTGCGGGGATCGGTTATTCAGATGGTATTCTCGTAAGCTTGGGACTATGAGTAAAAAAAAGTTGGAGGGACGATCTTTGGAAGTGAGTCCTCGACACACAGCAATGGACCGACCCTTGATCAATCTTAGCTAAACTTACTGCTTTCTCGCTTCCCCGAGCATGTCGTCAGTTCCCTCATAGTTTCAACACCAGCTTGTGGAGTTACGACGGAGTCGAAGCCTAACGGAGCTGTTCGCTGAACCATCGGCACCGCTGTCTCTTATATGGCACCTGATGGCCGTATTCACGAATGAGAATTCGAGCGTCAGATTCGTTCACGGTCGGCGTCGCGACGTGTGCTGGGGACTTCTGTACGTCTTCCCCTCGGACCTTGTCCGCGCTGTAAACAGCGATCAAGAAGAGTGGAAGTATGTCTCTGCGACCCTGGCGCTGTTGCCTTGAAAGAGAACGTCGTTGCCTGTGGAGCCAAGTACTGAATTGTAGGGGGGCTTTAGAAGCTCCTCGGGGAATTCCCCCCGCGACCCATTCTGACTTATGGATTCAGTACCACAAAAAATTATCGCGTTAAACAACTTAGACACGTTCATCTTGCCTGACATAAAATGGGAATCAGTAGCGGGGATGAGAGCGTTGAATACACTTTACCCACCCCTCTATGCGGATGAGCAGCGCAAACTAGTTCTATCTCCCCGATTTGTTCTCGGTCTGCCCTCTGAGGAAGGGCAATATCTTCCCTGGCGACTATAAGACCATAGGCGCCGAATCCAAGGCTTGGGTCAACGCGTTTGATGCCATGACAGAAAGGCAGCGCAACATTTTCAACAGGACAAACAGCGAATTACTATCAACGAGAGCGTTTCCCTACGCTTCTGAGGAGAGATTCAGAATATGCTGCGATTGCCTCAATCTTCTCTGGATGATTGACGAAATCAGTGACGACCAGGACGGGCTTGGCGCAAGAAAGACAGGAGATATCTTCATCGATTGCTTGAAGAACCCAGAGCACAAAGAGAACTCACCTCTCGCTCAGCTCACGAAGGAGTGAGGATTATTTATTATTCCTCCGACGATTGCTGAGGCTCCCGTAGCTTCCGAAAGCGTTTCTACGAGAAGCTACGCCCACGCTCAGCCAAGCGGTTCATCAAGTACATCGGAGACTACATCGACGCATTTGTCTTGGAGGCACACCTGCGTGAAAAGGGCGACATTCTCGCTTTCGCATCGTACCCCGCTCTGCGGCGAAATAACAGCGCAAACCACATTTCGATCGACTTTGTGGCGTTTGGACTCGACCTTGACTTGCCAGACGAGCTGTTTGAGGATCCTGGCTTCTTAAAGGTGTATTACTCTGCGGGCGACGTTATTTGGTGGTCCAATGTTTGTACCTTGACATAGAGTACGACCCTCGCATATTGACTAGTATGACATCCAGGACGTATACTCGTTCAAGATGGAACACAACAAAGGTCATGGTGGGAGCATTATCCTGACGATATTGATGCACGAGCGGGGAATGGATCTACAGAGGGCGGCCAACTTTGTTGGTGACGAATGCAAAAAGCTGATGGATGGCTACTTCGAGGAACGCAGGAATACGAGGTCGTGGGGGAGGGAGCTGGATGCCGATTTGAAACGCTACTTCGATGTGCTTGGACAATGGGTAATTGCAAACATGGAGTGGTCCTTTGAAACGAAGAGGAAGCTTTCGAAGAAGTGCGGAGGACGCGCCTTGTCAGGCTGTAGCCACTCGACTATTCCCTCGGTACTATTGTTGGCCGCTGTGGTATATTTTGGTCTCCATGCGTTTGCAGTACTAATACATACATTAAACTCGCTCTAAGGATTGGAGATGATGTCGACATTCATCTAAATCATGCAGGGGTAGATCCACTGTTGGAGTATTACTCAAAGCTTGAGGGGTGCATCATACATCGTCATCTACAGAACCTTGGGATCGCTAAATGGGTGCGGGCGTCCTATCGCAATAAGCGCAACTTAAGCTGGATGATAACACAAGTCACATGGATAGTAACCTTACCATCGCTCGGGTTCCCCGTCTGGCTTCACAGAGCACCAGGCGCTGGTGAAGAAGTGGGAGATGGTGTTACAATAACGAACAAGCAACTGTTGCCTTGTGCGATGGCGAGCAAACATACAATATTGCTTGAAGGGTGTAGAGGACAATTATTGCACTTGGTAGGCAGAGATGGCAGATGTGAAAGGGATGAATGAGGATCAAACAGGTATGGATGAGGCGATGGGATGGGCTGATTTGCGTTGTACATGACCACGACCGAACACCATAAAAACAACCAAGGAGGGGACTGAGGATGTGCTGCAGACAGATGGATGAAGAAGATGATGGTGTGGGGAGTAACCGGCGCAAAGTGGTCTACAGAGTGAATAGATAACTGGTGGTAATCTGGGCTACAGTTCATCTGAAACATTGGCAGAAAAGTACGGGTGGTGCAGGGCTTCCCGCACAGTTATCCGTTGGGCGGGATCAAAAGCAAGTAATCGCCGCACGAGATCCAAAAAATGTTTGTTGATTTGGTCGTTGGGTGGTATAACATCCTGCGAACAAATGTAAATTGAGCAAATAGTGGTAAGAAACGCGAACGAAGAATTACCACGAGTGACTTGGTTGCACGAACATCCTTCTTGCTTTGCCGTGAGGCCTTGGGCTTGGGCCAGTCAAGCCGTGGACCTTCCTTAAAGAACTCCGGCTTCGACCGCGCCCCTGCACGCGCAAAGCGATCGGGCATCTTTCCCATAACCGCTTCCATCATGGCTAGGTGCTCGAGATTATCGTGTGTTTGATAGAGTGCAACCCCGGTATAAAATTCGACAAGAATGCATCCCAATGAGTACGCATCACACGGGTATGACCACCCCAAGCCTATAAAACAGAGCTCGCGTAAGCGGAAGGATGATCCTTGCGAACGAAAGAAGCGCACCAAGGATGATTTCCGGTGCTCGATAGTGCCGCGTCGAAACAACCGTAGAGTGATACTCTTCCTCGAACGTCGCAGAACCGAAATCTATGAGGCGAATGTCCGTGGATTGAAGTATCCGTTTCGTCCGTGGTGGAGCATTTCGCTGTAAACAGAAATCTCATTACATCTAATTTGCGTGTCAGAGATGCGGCAGCCACTCACCTTTCCAGGCACGGGAACAACGGCAAGCCTGTAATTGTTGTGCACAAGTAAGATATTTTCCGGTTTGAGATCTGTATGAATCAAGTGGAGATCGTGCAGGACTAGAACGGCACACACGTGAGTTATGCCCCGATGCAGGAAGGTAACAACGTACAAGCAACACTGCCAAGCAACTGCCTGGCGAAAGATTGTATATGGTTCCGGGGGAACGGGGCAAATTCGTTCTCCTTCAGAAAGTCATACACACACATGCCCAACAATTCCGAAACTAGGCATATGTGGTTTCGGTGGTCAAACCAGTGGAGTAAATGGATACATTTACTAAAAAAAACAATAGAATGTTAGCCTTCTGCAAATCGCTGCTGAACACGCAGACCAACTGGACATTTGCGGGGTCTCTTTCCTTGAGCTTCTGAAGGACACGTATCTCGATCTTGCTTGCATCACGGTACTTAGGGATGGCACGGATGATCTTAATCGCTACTCGGTTCTGCGTTTGAATGTCGACTGCTTCTACTACTTTGCCAAAGGTTCCTTGACCAAGAAGGCGAACCGTGCGATCTGAAAATAAGAGGTGTTTGGGATGGATAAATATTGCAAATGGACAGCGGCTTACAGCGATTGTAAATTATGTCGTCTGGGACGATAATATAATGGCCTTCCTTGTCATCGCAAGGAACGACACCGTTGGACGGCTGGTGATGATTAATGCACTGTTCCTGACCAAAGGACCGTAAGCATGATGTTACGTACGTCTGTGGTGGCAGGCCCGCTGCCGCTTGCCCAGGACTTGGTGGAGGGAACAGCGGCCTGTTGTTGGAAGCCAGTAGCGGCCTTCTTTATAATGGTCCCACGGGAGTCGTCGGGCTGGTCTCGCTTCCTCTTCTTTGGCGCTGGTGCCACTAGCACTGCCGAGGAAGTACTGGCAGACATGGCCTGCGCCTCTGCGGCGGCACGGGCTCTGGTCCTGATTGGGGCTGAATATGGTGGAGGCTGGTAGGAAGCGGAGTAGGCATTGGTGTGAGTTGTTGCAGGAGATATGGTGGATGGAGGAGGAGTGTCTTCAATAACGATTACTTCACGCACTCGGCCTTCGTTATCGACTTCTTGGACTTCGCTGTAGCTGACCGTGTACTGGTGGGCTCTCTTTCGCTTGCGGGAGACGACTGGGGGAGTGGGCATCATTGTGGGATTTGAGCGAGGTTGGGTGAGCGATGGCGGATGATACTGGTCTAGGAGAGGAGGGAAAGGTTGGCGATTTATGACAGCTTGCATTCCCTGGACGGAGAAGATGGTGGTAGGGGACGAAGGAGCAAGGAGTGAGGAAACGAGATTGAAAGCCAGCAAGCCAGCTCAACTTGTCCGGGCCTCTGAGAATGCAACACACAGGATCAAGTGCTACTTGTTGTTACTTGTTTTGCCACCAAGCCACATAAAAAATTGAAAATCAGAGTCGCTCCCGTAGGCCCGTTGAATATTATGCCGAATGTCCAGCCGTGGCTCCCCGCCGCGCATCCCGAGACGAAAATATGTTTTTGTTCCAGATCCTGTGCAAATTGCAGAGCTGGTGCACCAGAAATGGAAGCATCCTGCGCATTTTCGTAATGAAACGTGACCAGACGTTCCCAGTTTGCTCGTCACGCGGGGCGGTCACGGAGGAGTGTACTCGCTGTGCTCGTCGACGTGTCTGTCCGCCCGCTCAACTGCTCCCCGAGCTCGTCGTTCTCCCCGACCCCCACCGTACACAACATGCGTGGTCTCCCTTTTCCCAGCAACGCTCTCTTCAACCGTGAACTAGCGAGCGAACCTGGGTCGCCCTTCAGCAACGTAGACGACATTCCGATCGATCCTGCCCTTGCAGGCGCTTCAGCCATCGACCCAGCTATAGCCGGCGACATAAATACACATTCAGAGGGTTCTCAGCAGGTAAGCCTCCTCCGTGACACATATCTATGACACCCAGTCGGCGACAAACACGTCGCGTGTTGTAATTAGCTTCAGACGTGGTTACGGAGTGCAATGCTCATCAAATCATCAACAGCCGCATCCCATCGTTGTCCAGAATGATTTTGCGCCTCCTCGGCAGAGGCATTACTCTCAAGAACCGTTGCAGTACGACCAGGGGCCTCAAGGTGATCCGTTCGCGCCTCAGCCACCCGCGGCTTATCTGCCGATCCCGGAAACGGAGCTTCCGCGGGTCGCGAAAACCCAAAAACGAAAGAGAAAACCTAGACGTGAAGAGGAATGCGGGTTTTGCCAGCGTAATGATGGCAAGAATAAGCATGGCGAGCCTGAGGTGATGGTCTCCTGTGAAGAGTGCGGGCGGAGTGGTGCGTCTCGTCGTGCTGGGCCTCGTGGACAGATTTATTAATTGTGTTTCCCAGGACATCCAAGCTGTATGGAGCTTGGTAAGGTCGCCGAGGTAGTCCGATCCTACTCTTGGAAGTGTATCGAATGCAAGATCTGTGAGATTTGCCAAGAGAAGGGGGACGATGTAAGTGTGCTCGTCTGGTTTATATGTCGTTGGTTCATATGTCGATAGGCCAGGATATTGTTCTGTGACTTTTGCGATCGAGGTATATCGCAAGTTGTGCAGCGCTGCTTAGCCGTTCACATTTACGCTTTCAATAGGTTGGCACATGGATTGTCTTCAACCTCCACTTGAGGAAGAACCACCAGGCCAATGGCACTGTCCTCTATGCCCACCACTCGACATACTCCCTCCCGGTCCAGATGGATCGACCAGTGACCCCCTCGGAGCGGACCATGAAATGGATATCCAGGTCGACGACTCGTCTACTGACGAATCCTCCGAGTCGGAGTCGGACTCAGACGAAATGGTGAGCGCTCCCGCGGCGCGCCGTCCCGAGTCAGTCAAGAAGAAGAGACCCGCTAAGCGCACAACAGAGACGCAGACTTCGCGTCTCGCGAAACGCATGCGCATCAAGGTGCGCTCTCCTCCGCCGCCGTTAATTGTACGGTTGCGGCTCCCGCCCAAGGGTAAGGGCAAAGAGCGCGAGGACGATATGGAGCACAATATCTTTGAGGACCTCCTACCACCAGCAGAGAGGGACACGTCGAAGACGAGTATTGACAGCTTTGATAGGACAAGATTTGAGAAGAGCAGACTTGCTGCTGAGGTATGTAGTTGGTGTGTGCACTCTGGCGTCGTTGGTTGATCACTCCTTAGGAGAAATTGTATCCGGCTCCGGCTCCACTGCCTGCGGCTGCCGAAACCCCAGACACGCCGATAGCCGGTCCATCTTCGCGCCCCCTTCGCTCCACTGCCCTCCATCAGTTATCTATACCTTCTTCATTGCCTCCCGTGTCTCCGGTGCCATCTACCCCCACCTTCGTCCCGCCTACACCAGGAATCCTCTCCCAAACCCCGAACACTCCGACTGTCCCTGACAGACAGTCAACGTTACGTATACGTACCATCCGTTTCGGACCCTATGACATTCATCCCTGGTACGATGCCCCATTCCCGGAAGAGTATGCAAACATACCAGACGGGCGACTGTGGATATGCGAGTTTTGTTTGAAGTATATGCGTAGCCGCTTTGCATTTGGGCGACATCGAGTGAGCTCCTGTTTGAATGTGGGATACACCCTGTAGCTGACCAATGATTACAGATGAAATGTAAAGCTCGTCATCCGCCGGGTGATGAAATTTACCGCGACAACTCAATTTCCATATTCGAAGTGGACGGACGCAAGAACAAAATATATTGCCAGAACCTTTGCCTCTTATCCAAAATGTTCCTTGATCATAAATCTCTTTTCTACGATGTCGAACCATTTCTTTTCTACGTCATGACGGAGATCGATGATATCGGGGCTCATTTCGTGGGGTACTTCAGCAAGGAGAAATGTTCGCCGAAACAATACAACGTGAGTTGTATCATGACACTTCCAGTACGACAACGGCAGGGCTGGGGAAATTATCTCATCGATTTCAGTATGTCTGGAATCACTGGATCATGTTGCGTTGTTAACCAAATGCTTGCCCAGGCTACTTGTTGTCGAAGAAAGAGCAGCGTACAGGTTCTCCTGAAAAGCCTCTCTCTGGACTGGGTGCTCTTGGCTACAAGAACTACTGGACACTTGCACTTATGCGGTATCTTAGATCAGCCCCCCCGAAACCAACCCTTGAAGGTCAGCTAATCTTTCCTTCGCTCATGGGTTGACCCTCCCTCACACCAGGTGCCCTGCGTACCACCGAACAGATACGAGTAAAGCGACGTCTATGACCATCGAGGACATTTTTACCATTCTCATGCAGCAAGACATGATTACAGTGGACACTGCATTTTCAGACGCTGCTCGTCCATCGCCAGGACAGTCGATCAAGTTCCCGCGTGGTCGCAAAATTGGTATTACACGGAGGCACTTGCAGAGACCCAATCCACAAAAGCAAACGGAAGGGGCAGGAAACAAGTCTAATCCATCATTCGTCGCTCCCGCACACTACGAAATCTCTTGGGATCAAGACAAGGTGGAACGTTGGCTGGAGGTCTGGGAAAAGAAAGGATACCTGAGACTGAAGCCCGAGAAACTGAAATGGACACCGTTCGTGTTGTCTCGCACCAAAGCGGGTGTGGAGCTCCCTCGGACCGAGATGGGCTTAGGTTTCGGTGCCATGACCCACACCAGCACACCTCAGAGCCCAGTGGACAACGGGACCCCTATGCTGGATCTTGGTGATCGGGCTAAGTCTCTGGCCTCTGGACAAAGTTTGTCAAATGAGCAGAACGAACAAGTGGTGGTTGTTCACGATGCAGTAGAGGTGACTGCAGCCCATCTCTTTGATGATCTGCTCCCCGAGAAAATGGCTACCCCAAAGATGCAAGTCAAAAATAAACTTAGAAACGCTAGTCCCGGCTCCCCTGCCATGTCCACCCCGCCAGCTCCTGCGCGAGCAATTCTGGACGGTGACCCCAGACCTCACGAGGAAAGTAGCGAAGCCTTGCTTGATGGTACCAGCAATGTTGTGCAGCGGACTGAAGACGTCACTCCCACTGTGTCAATCAAGCGTCGCCGTGGTCGCCCTCCTAGAGCCCGATTACCTGACAAAGCTCTTGTTGTATCCCAGTCCTTTTCGACTGAGTCTGGACTGACATCGTCTTCCAAACCGACATCGCCTCGGAAACGCAGGAAACTCGATTCACCCTCGGCTGAGGATATACGTGCATCCGTGGATCTTGCTTATACTGAGCGGCCTGACGAACGTGTTGACCAACCAGTAGACCGTCGCCTCTTGACTGTCAACGGAGAAGGTCATACCACAAACGGAGTCCGTCGGGGTTCCACACGACGTTCATTGGATACTAGGCCTACCGTCGGGACTTCGGAGGGAGAGAAGGAGCCAGAGCAAAAAGATGGCTTGGAAGATGATATCGCGCAACAGGAATGCACTGATGTGAAATCCGAAGATCTGGGAACTCCCCTCACGGGATTGACGAGTCGGCACAGTGTTCCGAGTGATGACACCGTGTTTGTGGCAGAATGCGCCAATGGCTCTGTGGGCCGCAGCAAGATTTCAGGAGAAGGGGAGAGAAATTCACCGCTGCTAGGTTCACGGGACGGAGGTGCCACAGAAGATGCTGTTGGGTTGCGAGTGGTGGTTGAGGAGGACTCAGACTTGGATGCTGAAGGAGAGCCGGACGATGAGATATGAGACGTGAATGGTCATGTATCTGTACAGATTCCTTCTAATTGTTTGTGCCGCGGCGCAAACGAGCCACAGCAAGTGCGAGCGGTTCACGTCCGGTTCACCGTGGTTCAAGAGGAGTCAAGCTCAGCGGCCATGGACAACTCCCAGCCCCATGGGTAAGTACGTCTCACAATTTGCCGTCGTCCGGTTCATCTACGCACGACGTTATTCCGACTGCAATGTCTCATTGTATTTTCAATTACATGCAGTGACCCAGGCATGGCCTTTGGCCGCCTACAACGTGATCCCAATGTCAGCAACGTTTCGGTGAGGATTACTCCCCTTTTCACCTCTCAACGTAGCCTCATCGATGAATCCACTACAGAGCCTCGATCAAGCGCTGGGAACCCATCTTACCCCTACGCTTAGTGCGCGATCGGCTTTTCACGATGGTGCATTCAGGCTGACAGATTCGCCACCGACTATCCTTGACTCCAATGCTAGTGGTGCCCGCCCCACTCAGCCCGTCGCTGGCCCTTCACGTTCCCCCATACACGAATTCGCTGTTCCCCTGACGAACGATGGTCCGGCTACGAATGCATTGAAGCGCAAGCATACTGACGGCGCCAATGCAATATCGAGTAGCCAGCTGGGGAAACGAAGACGAGAAGGTGGAGATACGGGAGAATTTGACAGCGATCCCATTCATGGTTCAAAACATTGGACCGAGGAAGAGAAAACCAAATTGTTCACTTGGCTCATGGACCCGAGTGAAGACGAACACTGGAATTCTCTCCGATCTACAAAAAACTCGTGCTTCAGAGAGGTATGTATTGGTGGTATGGCGATACTTCATTTGTTCATAGTCGACTGCAGTGTGCCATGGAAGTTTTTGGTGGGAAGAAGACTTATCAGGCTCTCAAGGGTTGCTACGAGCGCAACTTTAATCTGTTCAAACAGATCTATGCTTTCGAGGTATATCATGCACCATCTGACAATGGACCCATAAGCATGATTATTGAAGGGGAGAGACTACGAGAATACGAGCGCCGCCTTCAGCTAGCCCGGAAGGGTGGCTGTGATGTTGGGAATCTTAATGCAAGAACCATAGACCACTGGCACCGAAGCGGGTGGTACAACCTATTTTACCGCAGGTGGGCCCAGTCAATCGACAATCCATCAACTAAACCAAGTCCCTTCCGCAGATGGAACGGTGATCCGGCGGTGACCCGCCCCTCCACCCGACACAATGCGAATGGCGCACCGGGAGGTGTGGGAGGCACAGTCAACAGTGATGAAGTCGAAGATGAAGAGAATTCGTTGGACATCTCAGATCCTCCACACTCTGCACCACCGCAAGTTGCTCGCACACCGCCCTATTCTCAGCCCGTAAATTCGCAACCCGCTGCTGGATTAGATCACATCACTGTGGAAGCAGGACCGTCAAGCTCGCCTACTCAGCCCATGGTTCCAGGACAAAAACCTGCGTCACCTCAACCAGAGCAATCACATATTCATTTTTCCGTCCCACAGAACTTGATGGCAGCCTGTCTCCAGCTACTTCAAGCACAGGCTCAACACAGCAAACTCAAGATTGATTACTTGCGCCGACGCGAGGAACGAGAAGAAAAAGAAAGCTCAGTGCGTCAGGAGCTAGAACGCCGCCGATTCGAGCGGGACCAAGCAGATCGGGAGAATAACAAAGAATTTGGAATAAAGCAGCGGGCTCAGGTTGCGATGGAAGTAATGGGCAATCCGAAAGTGGATCCATCTGTGCGGCAAGCAGCAGTGGACTATTTGAAGAACCTCCTTGCTACTGATTGAACTTCGGTTTAGTGAGAATGGTATAATATTGGCTTGATGGTTATTGTGTCTTCACGAGGACAATCACTGTACATTCAATCATGCTTTGTATTCACCTGGTGTTCACTAGTCGATACCTAGTACAGTAACGGGTACCATTTTGCAGTTGCGGCCCTGCAAGTGGTGTAATGCACATGTAGACCTGACCAGAGTATGTACAGTCTATTATCATGTCTATGAATTAGTGGCCGTTTGTCCGAGCATCGTTCAATCTGCTCCTCAATCTCGTCTTGCAGCTCAGCTCCTGAATTTGCTCACAAAACCCTTCTGTGGCAGGTATTCTCCATTCGTACGTTACGCGAAAATTGAACGAAGCTGTCATGCTAAGCTTTGTGCCCAACCCACTTCCGTTTGAGAACATAGTCATGTAAAACCACACCGTTTCATCTTTCAGATAGTCTACACATGCTTCTCCTCCTCCGGTTTTCCGTCCACACGACGTTTGCACGCGTCAGTTATTCACTAGGAAATAACGGGACAGGTAAAAGTCTCGAAGGGTGTGATGACCAATAAAGAAGTAGTCGCTGACTATGTGGTTTTACATGACCATGTTCTCAGACTGCAAGTCGGAGCTCTGTTGCACCCTCGATAAACGGCGATAAACGAGTCTACCACAAGTTGACTATTAGACACAGGACTGGCCGGAATCGCATGGACATACCGCTGAAACAAATCCAATGGGCCATTGCTCTCTTGTTCTGTATTACCAGTTTCCTGGTTTCCAGGGATAGTGACTGGTCGTATAGGTATCCAGCAGCTCAGTGGGCTTATACCCTCTTCGTAGCTTGCGTGAGAAACATAGAGTAGAAGTCCGTCTGATGTTACGTGAACTGGCACAGCTGTCAGTCCACTGTGGTCAGCCCCCGAATCAATCGACATCGTAAAGTCCGAGGACGGCGGAAATTGGAACGGTGCTGAAGTTGGGATATCGACGAAGATCTTCCGTGTTGAGCGAGCTAGGGGTACAATATAGGAGTGTAATATGGGGAAAGTTGTGTCCGTGTGGTAAGGAATAGGGATGAACGACGTCGGATACTGGAAGTTGTAAGAGCTTGGTTGTGGAGCCGATTGTTGAGCCTCAGCGGAGCTACCGAACGAGAACGCAGTCGAAGGTGGTGCAAATTTTGGCAGTTCAGCAAGTCGAGTGTCTCGCCACCAAAACCTGTGGATTCGATGAGTATGAGATGACCGTCATTGAACCACAGAATACCTGAAGGGGGTTTCACAATCTGCGATGTCCTGACCTCTCCACTTGATAACATCAAGGACGTGTAAAATCCCGTTCGTTCTCCAATTGACATCGAGAATACAATCTAATATTGTTAGTGGGGGAAGCGAAGACGGAAAGCGAGGAAGTAACTTTTTCCCCAGGAGACGAGATCGAAGAGTGGTATTTGGTGCTGCAGAGCGATGCAGTCAGTGCCATCATTCTGAATTGGGAACGAATATTGGCACATATTCCTATGACTCCCGATGTTGACTGGTGAGTGATTGCTAGACATCGCTTTCCCATTGGTACGGGTGCCACTGCAACCCAGCTTCTCTCAAGATCTGAGGGAAGACCATCGTCTGCGTCATTTGAGTGGTCGTCCCAAAGGCCAGGTTCCTCTTTCATCTCCAAGAGCTCCGCGTACATACACATGTTTGCCCACTTGCTAGGCCCCTTTTCCCGCCTCCGTTTATTTTTGCTACGCTTCTTTTTCGGATGGCTGCCATCATCTGCCTTGGGTGCAACAGGAGCACTAGATAAGCCTGATGTGCCTGCAAGGGATGCGCGATTTGCTATCCCTTCTCTTATCACTTGAGGTTCTTCGTCGATGTCCTCGTCACCCTCGTCGTCAGATGCCCCGAGACTTAGATGGGCGAATGCATCAAGCTGTCTGGATGAGTCGAATTTCTGAGCCCTTCGCTATACCAAACGGCGAACACATGAGAAATCGGTACGCTGATGGGCTCGACGTAATTTCACGCACCCGCTTTTGTTCTTCTAGAGCCTACATAACGGTGTAGGCATCCCTGTTAGCTAGGATGAAGCAACTGAGTTGGAACATAACGGTTGACCTTTTCGCGTCGAGCCTCTTGTGACACCAGCTTGTCGGTGAACGTCGTGGGCGGGGCTTTGTATGTTGATCTTCTGTCAGCAGGGTGCGCGAACATGATTCTACTGGATAAGATCAGTCAATCGTCAATGCCAAACACGAGTCCAGTGATGACCAGAACAATGACATGCCACAAGTTGGTTCGGGCTCAAGCCCTGAGTCAAAGCCTGACCCATGTCACCACAACCCAGCTCGTGGTCAACCCATATCATTTGCTGAGTTTGACACAATCAAAAATTATAATCCGGAAATTTTACATGCCGTGTGTCAGGGTACTGTAAGTGTAACTTAGAAATACAGTGCTCCTTTCTCGGTAATACGTATTTACCTCTGCTCTCTGACTCCGGGGCCGGCCAACAGATTGTATAGTATGGCAGAGGGTCCTCAGCTGATCAAAGCTGGAGTGTCAAAAGTAAGCATGCATGCTGGTGGTCATGTCATGTCTCAGTTTCAAGTGCTGAAATACCGAAGACCAAGGCAAAGGCCAGGTACCTGAAGCGCAAAAAACTTCGGAGAAAGGCACGAAAGTTTCCAGCACCTCGGAAACCCGGGGATGCTTCCCAAACAAGTTCAGAATCTGAAGGGGACGAGGGGAATCACGATGACGAAGAGGGAATCGCACATGAGGTTGACGGCACGAGCGAAAAGAGGGCCGCCTCCATTCAGCCCCCCAAGAAAAGGCGAAGAGCTGCTGGGGAGGGACCAAATTCAGATGTCGGCGACTCTGGAGAAATATGCGACTCAGGGAACAAGGAACCCCCTGGCGTCCCAAGACCTCTAGCAAACCTATCAGGCGCTCTACCATCATTTCCTTCGCCGACGGTGCCCAATGCACCACCCAAATATCTGCTTTCTATGCAAGGGATCGACAAGGCTCTTGTACACGCAAAGGCTATCAACCCTGCCGCTGTAACACCTCTCTCAACAGCCGCACAAGACCATGACACAGGTCTCAGCTCGAAGACACGAAGGCGCTTGCTTGACCTTGGTATTAGTGAACTTTTTGCTGGTCAGGGGCTGATTACATGACCTCCGGCTTCTGGCACTGATGATCTGACCTGCAGTACAGACCATTCTTCTGCCTTTCCTCATCTACCATAGTCGGTCGCTGTATACACCGTACTCTCCTCCTCATGATGTATGCGTTTCTGCGCCAACGGGGAGTGGGAAAACCCTTGCATACGTCCTTCCCATACTAGAGGTGAGGCTAGTATTATCAATGTTACTGGGAATCACTGAGGTTCGTGATGCTATAGGTTTTATCAAACAGAATCGTCACCAGGCTGCGTGCCTTAATTATTCTGCCCACTCGTGACCTTGTCACGCAGGTCAGAGAAACATTCGAGGCTGTCAGTAAAGGCCGTGGCTTAAAAGTGGCTTAAATTTTAGCATATCGCGATCATTGCCTCTCTGACCACCTTTGCTAGATCGGCACGGCCACAGGCCAACATTCATTTGCTCATGAACAAGCACAGTTGGTCTCCGAGATTGATCCTGGGTAGATTTTCCTTGTCGTTGGGGTGACGTTAATTAACCCCCTTCTGTTTTGTAGGTTGCTTGGGGGTTCAAGCAAAGTGGATATCTTGATATGCACTCCAGGTCGGCTAATAGATCACCTCAATGGAACACCCAACTTTTCGTTGCAACACCTTCGCTTTTTGGTATGAGTATATTGATAGTTGATGTCTACATTTCTCAATAGAACGTACCCAGGTCATTGATGAAGCTGACCGTTTGCTCTCTCAATCATTCCAAGATTGGCTAGCTCAGGTGCTTGCCGCTATTCATCGGAAACCTTCGCAGAGTATTTTCCTGGAAAGCAAATTGACATCGGAAGACACAGGTCTCTTACCAAATTGCGATTCTCTTGCGCCTGCCTGCTTAGATCTGGAGCATCGCGGATATTGTCAAGTTGATGTCGGCGAGCGAAGAAAATTTTCATGCCAAAAGCTGTTATTCTCTGCGACACTCACCCGAGATCCCGGCAAACTGGCGTCTCTTGGTCTACGAGATCCGAAGTATTTCGTTGTCCAGAGTCAAACTGAATCTGATGACGCTCCGTCGCACCTCATTTCTGAACGATTTGCCATGCCAACCACTTTGACGGTGAGTCTTGAGCCTGCTGATATTTGTTTTCGATTAAATTCTGTAGGTTAGGAGCATATGGTTGTTTGTGAACCATCGCAAAAACCGCTCATGTTGCTTCACCTTCTCCACAAGCACAATGTTCGCAACGCTTTGATTTTCACTAAATCGTCGGAATCCACGAACCGCCTTGTCTTCTTGCTTGAGTGCTTTGAAGAGCTAAGAACGTCGGAACGTGTTCGCATTACAGTTCGCGCATACTCGAGCGACCTCCCAGCAGGTGAACGAAAAACAATTCTCGAAAAATTCAAGGCACAAGAGGTCCACGTGTAAGCTCTGCACTACTCGCAACGTGATAGTGATCTCACCTCGTTAATGAATAGTCTGATTTGTTCTGATTTAATCTCAAGAGGGATTGACATCAGCCATGTTTCTCATGTCGTGAGCTATGATACGCCAGTTGATATGAGGAAATACGTTCACCGTGTTGGGCGGACTGCTCGAGCGGGACGGGACGGTGATGCGTGGACATTGGTGGAAGAACAGGAGGTAAGTGGACAGGCATGGTATCAAGAGGGACACGAGACTGAACCTCTATAGGCGCGGTACTTCAAGGCGATGCTGAAAGAACATCATCATCTACAGAAAGTGAAGAGGATGAAGGTCTCTCAGAGTGAAATTCAGCCCCTCTTGGGAAACTATCAGGTAGGATCTAGGTTATGAATCGGCGTTTGAGATGGCTGATGATTGTTCTTCCAGGCGGCACTGTGCAAGCTGAGAGACGTGTATGCCCGATAGTTATACAGTGTATTCGGCACTCATCCAGTCGGTAGTTTTTCGAAATCTATTACTTCCTCGACCTGATCATGCTTGCCCATGACCGATGGTGTAAGTACATGTAATGTACTACAAATTTGAACAAGCTCAATGCCGAGCTCAGAATGTTGAGATTATTCAAAGCTCTGTTGTTACACCTCCGGTTACCATGCTGTGCTGCAGAGCTCCATTCCACAGAATGTGCAATAAGTCTTGCATCACACCTGCAGATATCCTCTCTGTATTGAATCAATTACAAGTGCGAGCCTACCAGGTGCTTCATAGTTTTTTTGGGATTTCTTGTCTCGGTGCAATGCAAGTGCATGTTCAAAGTCAGAAAGTCGATAAGATCTAAGAATTTACGCTTAGGTGCACACCGTGCAATCAACTCCATCCATAACCTTCGCGTAGATATTGGTAGGAATGTTACGAGAGGGCCAATAAAGACTGAGCTCCCCACTATAGATTGACATTTGTAATTTTGCCATAGTCCACTGCCGTCACAGCCCAAGTCATAGTATCATTACCAATTCATTCTTCATGCTGTCAATGTTCTACCGTCCAACTCAGCAATCTTGATCACTAACGTACCAATTCAGCAACAACTTGAAGACTTATATCCGGTTGTCCGACATCTACAGGCTTTAACTTGAAGCGATCATGTCCCAGCAAAAGGGGATTGGCACCCTCGTCGTCGTCGTGTTGAAGGCCCAGCATCTTCACCAGCCCTCGTTTTACAAACAGAATCCCTATGCCCAAGCATCCCTCTCTGGTCTAACAAAACGAACCAAAGTCGATCCGAAGGGCGGCCAACATCCGGTATGGGACGACGAGTTCCGGTTTCCAGTCCTTGCCGACGTGGGGAAAGATAAAGTGAACAGGATCTTGGAGATATCTTGTTACAAGGATGAACAGCGAGGCGACGATATACTTCTGGGAAAGGGGGCAGTGGACATCGAGGAAACTCTCAAAACAGGGGAGTTCGACGGTATGTAATCGACCTCTCAGTCGAACGATCTATCGCAGGTGACGAGGATTGTCTTTAGAATGGGTCCCTCTTGAGACTTCGGCAGGTGCTAGGGGAGAGATTTATCTTGAGATGACTTTCTATGCAAATTCTCCGCCACCTTTGACGCGTCGTCATTCAAAACTTGGCCCATCCGATCGACTTGCGCGTCCCGCTGCATATTATACGCAAGGTCGACAATCGACCCCAAAGTCGACTTCAACCAGTGCATCCCCGCAGCCCGGGGGTTCCCCTGTCGCTGGAGAAAGAAAACCAAGTCAACCGTCCCCAACCGGTAGCCAGATACCGTCCTCATTGATCCCCGCACACGGCCCCCAGAGCCAGGCACCCAGACAAGCATCACCGAATGGGGGTGCTACTTCTGTGGTCGCTGTAAAACACCGGGGCGACTCACTTCCGCCACTTCCGGATGACAGTGACCCAACTGATCATGATGTTGGCTCTGGAAATAACCATAAACTCCCGCTCCCTGCCGCCCTTCATCCAGGAGGGCGCAGCGGCCCGAGGCCCATGCCACCACAGAGTCGGAACCGGGTGATAAGCACGGGTCATCCACCTCCCGAGATACTTTCTGACCAGCCTCGCAGATCTCTGAGCGACATACCTGCCCTGCATGCAGCATCTCTACCACCATTTTCTCATTTGCAGACCCCTGTGCAATCCTATTCTCCCGAAATAACATCCACGACTGGGGCAAGGGTTGGTTTAACGCCCTCTATTTTTGTAGACGAACATGTTGAAGATCATCCCCCTCTGGCGTTTCCCACCCCATTCAGTCCTCCACTGGGGCCTGCTCAGGAACGTGAACCGCAGGGTGTTCATGCACCCGGGGATTACGATTCTTTCCCCTACGGACCTCCTAGCTCAGTCTACATGCAGCCAAATTCGCAAGCCTACGTACCCGTTCAACCACAAGGCTATCCGCGAACGCTCTCTTCACCTCAACCCCCGATTCCTCTTCAGTCTCCCCATACGCCACCTGGACAGCCTCCGTCTCACCACCAGCAATACACCCAATACTCTAGCGGACCTCCGGCTTCAATGCCTCTCTCATCACCTGAAACGTATCCTCAACCGCAAAGTACCCAGCAGCAACAGCAACAACCGCCATACCCACAGCAACGACAGCACCCTCCCCACCAGCAACCTTATTTACCGCCAAAGCAACAGCAATATCTTCCACCACCCCAACAACAACAACAGTACCATCCTCAACACCTTCAGGCACCGCATCCTCCCCGAGTCCCACAGCCATACCAACAGCACCAATACCCAGGCTTACCCCCGAGCAACCAATCCCCTGTTACACCACCACAGCAACCACCACTGTACTCTCAAGCCGTGAGTTCACCCCTCTTACCGCTACCAATGGTTCCGCCTCATTTACGTCCCTAGACTCCACAGCCGCAGCAACCGTACTTCGCAGTTCCTCCCCCTCCACCATTGGTTCAGTCACAGACTCCCCAGCCATATGCCCCTCAGCTACCTTACCAGCCTTTCTCACCCCTTCTACCGCCGCCGCCGCCGCCTCCATTGCTGTATAGCCAAGGTGGAAAAGACTCTTCCATCCCAGTCTCCGTTGCGCAGCCTTCGCAGACGCCGGTACAATCCTCAATACCAAGCCAGGGACCGAATCCTCCACCCCCGTCCTTGCCGCGGGGTGTTACGCCTGTTACTCCTTTGCTTCAGCCACCGACTGCTACACCACTACCCCCTCAAATAGTCTTAAATACCACATCTGCTGCCAGCACAGAAGAATTTGTCAGAAAAAGACAAATAGAGGAAGGGCGAAATGAGGCTGAGCCTGTTGCTGTTGCGGAAGCAGGGACCGTGGTGCGGGAGGAGGTAAGGGGGACTCTAGAAGACGTGACCCGAAATCAAACAGCTGAGGAACGAAGCAAGGAAGTTGAGGAGGAGGAACAGGAACAGCTGGAGCAGCTCGAGGATACCGATGAGCAAGGAGTGCATGAAGGAAAAGAATGTAGGCAGTGGATGGAGGAGGAGGAACACTTGAGGCAACAAGAAGTGGAACGCAGCAGACAGGAGGAGGAGGAACACTTGAGGCAACAAGAAGTGGAACGCAGCAGACAGGAGGAGGAACAGCGCAAGACGCAAGAGGAAGGAGAGCAAAGGAGACGAGAGGAGGAACAGCTCAGAAGAAGGGAAGAGGAAGAGGAGAGGAGACGGGAAGAGGAAGAGGAAGAACTCAGAAGAAGGGAGGAAGACCGCAGAAGAAGGGAAGAAGACCGCCGGGTGCGAGAGGAGGAGGAACGCAGGAGAAGGGAGGAGGAGCGTCAGATGCGGGAAGAGGAAGAACGCAGAAGAAGGGAGGAGGAAGAACGCAGGAGACGAGAGGAGGAAGAGTGCAGAAAGCAAGAGGAAGAGCGAATCCAACGCGAACATGAAGAGGCAGAGCGGCGCCGCAGAGCAGCTGAAGAACAGGCCCGCCGAAGGCGCGCTGAGGAAGCGGAGGCCGAAAGGAGATGGCAAGAGGAATTAGCTCGTATCAGAGCACGCGCTGAACAAGAAGCTGCCGATGCAGCCTTTGCGCGTGCTCAGATGGAGGTAGAGGAGGCAGAGAAACGGAGGCAAGAAGAGGCGGACTTTGCGCTCGCGCACCAAGCGCAAGAGGAGGCTGAACGAGAAGAGACAGTTGCACAGGAAAGGAGACGACAGGAAGAGGCGGATATGGAGGTCGCGAGGCGTGAACAGGCTCACGAAGAGGAGCTAGACAGGAGGAGACAGGAGGAGAGGAGGAAAAGAATGGAGGAGGCTGATCGAGAATTGGCGAGAAGGTTAGACATGGAGCTCAATCTGGGCACTGAATCCTCATCGAATGGAGATCAGTCCCGGCAGAGGAAGGCAGCTAAGAGTGGGGGACGCTGACAGGAAGTCCATCAGTCTTTTGGCATACATATCGTTTCCGGACTTGTTTTTGTCTGTAGTCGTATACACGGGAAGCTTTCAAATACAACTGGATGGCCCTTTGACGGAGAGCGCTGAGCACCATGACCACAGTGCCCCGACTCACTCTCAACGACGGCATGCAGGTCCCGGACAGACAACTAAGATTATCCTGTTGGGGTCTCGCACGAAGCTCGGCGTAGAACGTGTGGATCTATACCAGATCCACATGCCCAGAGCTCATGCCAGTCGGCTTCAGCAGATGTAGAAAGAGATGGAGGAATGTTTGGAGGGTTTGACCACGTCCATCGGCGTGTCCAACTTTGGGGTTCAGGATCCTGAGCGTTGCAACAGTCCCTCCGGCACTGAACCAAGTGGATCTGCATCTTCCCGAGAACCGACTTAACCCATAGTGCGAAATCCATCCATACGTGTGGCAGTCCCTTCAACCGGTGCCAGTGATTGAGCTGCACAAGACCCATAATATCGTGACTTCCTCGTATGCAGGACTTTCTCCCCTTTTCAAAGCTCAAGGCGGCCCAGTGGTCCACAAGATCCGGGCGAGGCTCGAGACAACTAGAGGTAGTCCTGTCACTGATGGACAAGTCCTCATCAAATGGTTGCAACAAACTTACATAAGGGGCATTACAAAGACTCACTGAGTAGTTGAACTTCAATGGCACAGAGTCGTCCAAGGGAATTAGGGAATACCTAGACATCGACAACGTCCCTGACCCGACCACTGAGAAATTGGAGTCAGTGGATGCTGCCGGGACTCAACTTCACAGTAATTTTTTTGTGATCATTCTTCGGCGGCGGACGACACAGATGGACTGTCCTGATCCACCGCTTGTAGTAATCAAGTAGAGCATCTCAATTGTTTGATGGCAGCAGGTTAGAAATGATAAGCAGCCGCATCAACCCGGAGATAGTGACTACAATGTGATACGAGGTAATGAAGAGGGGTAGCAAGATGATATACGACAGCATGCTCCAGTTATTTCATGGCAGTCGATAACAAAGCACGGACTCAACCTAAAAGACCCTTGACATATCTCAACAATTCCCGACCCTATGTAAAAGTCAGTCTCAGTGATGCTCAAGGAACAGACTCATCGATACTCACCCCATTAGTCTTTACGCCGGTCACCATAGCTTCGACTCCTTTCAACTCCGTAGATGATGCTTGGCTGTTTAGATCGTCCCTAGGCAGAAACCGAGATATATGATGTCGCTGGCTGAGTTCATAACGTTGAACAACAGTCAACACTGCTCGCCAACCCTCCGTTGCGTTCCCAAGCGAGTCTACCGTAGACGACTGCGACAATGAAGGAACCACTGACGAACAGACAATGTAAGGACAGTAAGATCGATGTTCCTTTACCACATCGAACTCTTTCTGATGTTCACGAGGCGCTGGTGCAGAGTCCGCATCCTGTACCAATGGCGTCGTTGCATCATTCCTGGAATATCCCCAAAGGCCAACCCGCCGCTGACAGAGGACGCAATACACGAGTGAGGCGTCTCGAGGAACAGTAATGGCGGTAGTGTTATTGCACCACGGTTTTTTCATGCGCGAAGATGTCCCTGCACGATCCGGAGATATGCTGAACTGGGAGATACTCATCCGAGGTGAAGCGGAGGGTATTGGTGTGCTCGCCCGCTCTCGGAAGTGGCTCGAGACGGAGCTGGCACGCGAAAGTGATGGGGTCGGAGGCATAGAAGCGGAAGGACCGTATGACGCCCCGCGTGAAATAGACAAAGAGGATGTGCGGCGGTACTCACTGCATGTTACAGTTGGCGCTGGACCCCACCCAAGGAGGGCGACGATGATAGCATTGTCTGAGGGGACTACGGGATGAGTGGTCTCGTCGACGTCTATGGCGGACTCGCGTTCTGATGCCCAGCTTTCGGATACAGCTGCAGAGAAGATAGAACGTAGAGAACTTAGTTGTGAGGGAGTCTAAACATCCCTATCAGGAGACGGCCTGTAAAAAAGTAAAAGAACCAAACGTACAAGTGGATGCTTAATGACCACATTGGCGAGTATGGGTTCGAGCGATAGCGCTGTGGCTCTCAATTCGCGGACCATTGCAGTAGGCGTCTGGAGATGTACCCGATAGACTGAGGCTAAAAAACGGAAATGTCATAATCCCACGTTAAAACGATAACAAATGCTGCTAACGCTCGCACTGTCTGGCTTTCCAGGGACATCCATCCTTGTGCATTTGTACGAGAGAAACACGTTGTTTCTCGATCAATGCGCTAGCTACAGGTGGGAACCTTAGTTTGTTGACCTAGGCTGCACCCACCTGCTTACCAGCGTCTTTGCTCATACCCTCGCGGCCAGCAAGCATCCAAGATACGTCACACATTCCGCAGACCAGCCTGTCTTTTCCATCGTTGATCCAGCCAGATCTCGCCGCAGCAACGGCGTCGATTTGCGGCGGTTTGTTGGCATATGTCGTAATTTTGTAAGTAGCAAGGCGAGAAAGGAAGGAGTCCGTAGAAGAAGGTCTGTACTCAGACGCGAAATGAGCAGGAGGCGTCGACAGATCGTTCAACGGAGGAACTTGTTTGAGCTGCGATACAGATCGTGCAAGAATTGCGGCAAGATGAGGCGCGCTTTTTGAGACGTCTATTGCGGGTGCACCGCTGGAAGACGCGGACGGCATTTCAGAGGTGTAATATCTCTTTTACGCCAAGGAACTAACCTGGATGAAGGTTGCGATCGTTCTTTCGACGTTGCGCCAAATTTTGCCAATGCAGAGTACACCGAGCGAGCACGATGGGGCCGTTTCGATGGTGTTGGTCTCTCGGTGGCAGAAGCTAGAGATGGGGATACAATAGCTCCGTCCAGAGTACGGATGGCATCGTCAAGCTTTCGCTATGGAACATGTATTTCATAAGCAAACAACATGGCGCTGAAGCTTGGCTGAAGCAACGGACCTTTTTTATGCGTACCGAAGATATTGAAGAAGATGCGTTCGGTTCCATGGATGAAATGGTGAGTAGCAGGGAGCTGCAAGAGTGTGACAAGCAGTGGCGTGGATATTCGACAACCCCGATACCCGTCTACGTTACAAAACGTTGACCGCTTTCGCACCAAGTTTTGGGTTTACGGACAAATACTATACTATACCTAATCAAGGTAAAACTACTCCTAACCCAGCTTACTAGCCTGTCTAACCGCTTTCGCGCGTGTTCCACTTAGCCCCGGGTTTATTGGACAATTGGTATTATTCCTAGCCCGGCTTACTATGCTGCAGAGATCTACACTAGTCTTGAGCCAGAGGTTCTAGAAGTACCCGGCCAGAACACTTCCTAGAACCTGAGCTTTAAGATCTGAAAACGCCAAACACAGATGCCGTCCGATACGAGATCTTCACCCGAGTTGAACCGAACAAATGGTCGGAAGCCGTCGACACATTCCTGAAATCAACTTCTCCACCTGCGATATGGTAGCAGGATACTTGTTCTGCAAACAATGGTGGCGGCTGCTTCATTGCTCCACCATTGGCAAGCCGGAGATCGGCGCTATCGAGAGGGTTTTATCCGAGCAAGCTGGGTTGGGAATAGAGTTATTTACCCAGTATGATAATTTTAAACTGAGGTACTAAACCCCAAACTGAGTGGAACACGCGAAGGCGGTCTAACCTTTTGGGTCCCTGTAAATTAACCCCTGTGTTGCCCATAGGTTCTCCGAAGACCACGCTGCAATCCTAGATCTGATGCAGTAACCTGACATTCACTTCACAATCTAGACGGTTCTAATGAGTAGTCCTGACACACGCTGCCATAGTCTGTTGTGAGAATGTACGTTGTTGAAGTCGATCGAAGGTGAGCTCGAGAGCTACAAACAGAATGGCTCCAGGTTTTCGGGGACAGGCCGTCAAGCCATGATGGGCTTGAAGATCTCGCATGTGTGGTGGTGTGGTAAACCAGTGACACACTGAACAGACATGCGTTCGACCACGCTGCTGATGGAGTTATCCGTGATGACCACGATTGGTATCGATGACCCTAATCATCGTCAAGAGGTGTTATGTGTTCGGAACGTGCAGATTATGCGATTGTCATGAGGCATCCCTATTATAAGACGGTAGAGATAGAATGGCTGTCAGTGCACATAGATTTCGCGTTGCAATGTATTGTTCTATGCCACTGTTTCTTCAATAAAACTACCGCAAGCCGCATACTATCTCCGAACGGAGGTTGGGCCATGCTAAAGGGTCAAAGCCGAGACGCATGTTTTGTTATACGTAAATCCACGTGACTTGTTTTTTTTTTGGGGGGAATCAATGCGGTATACGGTTAAACCAAAAATTTGGGACTGGGGGCATATAAAAGCCTCCTGAGCCGCGTCTGATCTTTTCTCTATACCTTCCGCACCCCGTCCCCTTCCAGCCCCTCTGTTCGTCAGCCATAGCACCCTTCAAAATGTCTGTTCAGGATGGCGAGGCAGCCCACGAGTCTGCCATCTCAACGCGTCCTTTAGTTATCGCCATTTCCAACATTAGAGTACGCGTGCAGATCGATAATTGTATCGTGTCGGTGCCTGCTCACGTCTTGCCATACCTTGCAGGTCTCGATCCCAGTCTCCACTAACAGCGACGTGTGGATCACAGCTGAAGTTCTCAGAGATGACTTCACGCATGCCCAAAAACAAGTTGATACCTTAGACACCACTGCGGAACATGAAATCACTCTTCAACCCGAGGTTGACTTATTTGCACGCTTTTTGTCCTTCGTCACACAAAGATTATCTGATGATTCCCTTTCCACGAAAGCGCGCACGTCCCTCCTCTTGCACGTCTTCACGCATTTTGTCTCCTCGTACCTTTCCGACTCAGATATACTCTCCTTTGTGAAGTCGTTCGACGCCGAGGTCCGTGCTTCGGTGTTAACATCCTTCTTCACTGCGCGTGCAGCCCTCGAACATCACAATGTTGTTGATATCCCCAAGCCACCCACTTCTGCTCTTCTTTCCGCCTCTTCCGAAGGAGAGGTCTCGATATATGCGCTCTTTGGTGGCCAAGGAACGAACGAGGTCTACTTTGACGAACTCCAAGCACTCTATGATACCTATAAGCCATACGTATCGTCCCTAATCACGGCAATCACGAACGACATACTTGCCCCCCTCGTCGCGGCGTGTCAGGCGTCAAGCTTCTATAATTACGGCATGGATATTATCTCGTGGCTCTCCGGCGCAATACCTCGACCACCAGTCGCGTATCTTGCGTCGATTCCCATATCACTTCCTCTCATTGGCTTGACACAGCTTATACAATATCTAGCTGTTTGCCGTGTCTCGGGACTCACTCCCGGTCAACTTCGCGATCACATTGCTGGTGCAACAGGACACTCGCAGGGCGTTGTCTCCGCTATAGCCATATCTGCCTCGACGTCTTACGAGTCCTTTGATGCCAATGCAAAGAAAGCAATTCGCTGGTTATTTTTCTGTGGTATGCGAGGTCAAGAGGCATTTCCTGTTTTAGCACTCGAACCTGGGATTATTCAGGACGCTATTGAGGGCGGTGAGGGCCAGCCTTCACCTATGCTGTCGATCAACGGTCTCGCACTTTCGGCGCTACGTCCACATATTGAGGCGACGAACAAACACTTGCCCCCGAATTCTCATTTGGCAGTTTCTCTTTACAATGGTCCAAGAAATTTCGTTGTCACGGGACCTCCACGTGCGTTGTATGGCTTGGCGACGAACTTGAGGAAGATCCGAGCTCCCAACGGACAGGATCAAAGCAAGGTCCCTTACTCGCGGAGGAAACCTGCATTTGGTGTTCGTTTCCTGGTTGTCAATGCACCCTACCATAGCTCCTACTTGGCAAGTGCCACCGACAAGTTGTGTAACGAAGATCTGGGTGGGGAAGAACTATGGGCCCCCGATGAACTTGGGATTCCTGTCTTTAACACTGAGGATGGTGGGTATATGCGTATATTTGTCTTCTACTCTAGCTGAACGACCTCAAAGGTTCTGACATGCGCAAGATCACAACATCGGTCACTCGGTCATTATGTAACCAGATCTTCACATCACCAATTCATTGGGATCAGGCAACCGCGTTTCCAGAATCTGCGACTCATATTATTGACTTTGGGCCTGGCGGCTTGAACGGCATTGGTCCTCTTACCGCTCGTAATCTTGACGGGCGTGGAATCCGTGTCATCATACTTGGTGACAAGGGTCGCGGTGAGGCTGAATTATTCGATACTGAGGATGTCCAGTATGAGGAATGGTGGAGCAAGAAGTACGCGCCAAGGCTGGTCAAGACGAGGTAGAAGAATCATCATATCGTTAGTTGTGATACTGATATCTTGTCTTAGCGATGGAAAGATCCACTTGGATACACCTTTCTCTCGGCTGCTAGGAAAGCCTCCAATCATGGTTGCGGGTATGACGCCCACCACTGTCAAGGCTGGCTTCGTCTCTGCAATTCTTTCGGCCGGCTATCATGTTGAGCTTGCAGGCGGTGGTCACTACGACCCGACGGCGCTTCGCGCCAAAGTTACTGAAATCCAGTCCAAGATCCCCCCCGGTGTTGGGCTCACGTTAAACTCTCTCTACATTAATCCCCGTCAATTTGGCTTCCAGTTTCCTTTGTGGCAGGAGATGCGCCGCGAAGGTTTGCCGATCGAAGGTTTTTGCGTCGCAGCTGGTATCCCTAGTACAGATAAGGCCGCTGAAATCATCGGTGGCCTGCGCAGCGCGGGTATCAAACATGTTTCCTTCAAGCCGGGGTCTGTGGAAGGTATTCGCCAAGTTATAAATATCGCTGCTGCCAACCCCGACTTTCCGATCATTCTCCAGTGGACTGGTGGTCGCGCCGGGGGACACCATTCATACGAAGACTTCCACATGCCTGTCTTGAAGACGTACAGTTCTATTCGTCAGCAAGATAACCTTATTCTCGTCGGAGGTTCCGGTTTTGGTGGGGCAGATGATCTTTGGCCGTACCTCACCGGTGATTGGTCGAAGGACCTTTACGGAACCCAATCTATGCCATTCGACGGTTTCTTATTCGCCAGTCGTGTCATGGTGGCCCAAGAAGCGCACACGAGCTCCTCTGTCAAAGATCTGATTGTTGCCGCTCCCGGTGTTGACGATAAGGATTGGGAAAATACCTATGTCAAGCCGACTGGTGGTGTGCTTACTGTCCGTTCAGAGTTGGGCGAACCTATCCATAAGATTGCTACCCGCGCAGTCAAACTTTGGAAAGAGTTCGATGACACCGTCTTCAATCTACCGAAGGAGAAGCGCGCTGCATGGTTGGCCGAACGCAAAACCGAAATCATCGGGAAATTAAACAAGGATTTCGCGAAACCATGGTTTGGATGGAAGAAAGATGACAGTGTTGCTCTCGACCTTGGTGATATGACTTACGAGGAAGTCACACTTCGGATGATCCGCCTCATGTATGTTGCTCATCAAGACCGCTGGATCGACGTCAGTTTGCGCAACTTGACTGGGGATTGGTTGAGGCGTGTCGAAGAGCGCTTCGCAGGTGTAGACGGTGGCCCTAAGCTCAGTATCCTGCAAAGTTTCACGGAGCTTGACAATCCCTCAGCTTTCGTTGATGCGTTCTTCACGAAGTACTCCGATGCCACCCGCCAGCTTCTTGCCGCAGAGGATCGTGCCTATTTCCTCACCATTTCCCAGCGTCCGGGGCAGAAACCAGCGCCTTTCATCCCTATTCTGGATACCAATTTTGAGGTTTGGTTCAAGAAGGTCAGTTGCAGTATATTGACGATTTCCACACCTAACTGTAGCTCCTCTCAGGATTCCTTGTGGGCTGCAGAGGATATTGAAGCTGTGCTCGATCAAGATCCTCAACGCGTGTGCATTCTGCAGGGTCCCATCGCCGTCAAACATTCAACGGTCAAGGACGAGCCTATCGGAGAACTCTTGGGCAATATCACCGCTAAACTTGTGGAAAAGCTTCTGGAGCGTTCGTATGGAGGTGACGCTTCCAAAGTCCCCACTGTCGACTATCTCGCTCCTGCGGCCGAAGACGTGGATATTCCTGACGAGGTTGATTGTGAAGAATCTTCTATCTCTATCACCTACAAGGTTGGCGACGCCATTCCTGAAACCTCAGAGTGGCTTGAGGCCATTTCTGGCTCGGAGCTAAATTGGCTTAAAGCCCTTTTGACGTCGAAGACAATTTGTCTAGGTCGGGCATATATCGACAATCCTCTTCGTCGAGCCCTCGCCCCGAGGCGCGGTCAACGTGTTGTGGTGGATAATGAGGTTGGATCCCCGACTTCAGTGACAGTTTATGGCGCAGGACGATCTTACAGTCCCCACAAGTCCGGCTTCAAAGCTGTCGAGATCAGCTACACAGCATCCTCCAGCTTGATTGACGTGACCTTCGTCGAGGATCGCCAGGATGTCTCAGTCCCTCTGTTATTCCAATTCAAATATGTTCCGAGTATGGGTTCCATGCCTATCCACGAAGTCTCCGAGGGTCGCAATAGCCGCATTAAAGACTTTTATTGGAGATTATGGTTTGGAGATGATCAGTCACGTCCAGAACTTGATATCCACGAGACGTTCATTGGTCCGGAAGTTGTCATATCCGCCGACGATGTTGAGATTTTTTGTAACGTCGTTGGGAACCAGAACGAAGCATTCAAGACAGCCCGCAGCGAAACCGTCACGGCTCCGATGGACTTTGCTATTGTGACGGGTTGGCAGGTAAGCCCCTCTCGGATGCTGTTATGTAGTGAGAATAACTCTTTGCTAGGCAATCATCAGGTCCATATTTCCTAATGCAATTGACGGCGACCTGTTGAAGCTAGTCCATCTCTCCAATGGCTTCCGTCTGGTTCCTGGTGCTAAGCACTTGGAAGCAGGCGACGTCTGCATCGCGGACGCTCATATCGCGTCTGTTAAAAATACAGATGTTGGCAAGGTTGTTCAAGTCAAAGGCCATGTCTTCCGTGATGGTCAGCCCATCATCGAGGTTGTGTCATCTTTCCTTTACCGCGGACGCTTCGACGACTATGAGAACACTTTCGAGACGGTGGATGAACCCGATTATGTTGTCCAGTTGGCCAGTGATGCCACTGTCGGTGTCGTCCAATCCAAGGAATGGCTTTCGTGGGAGGATGAGACTAATCCTCCCAAGGCTGGTATGACTCTTGTGTTCCGCATACAGTCTCAAGTCACCTTCAAGGATAAAACATCATACCGCGATGTTTGTGTTAATGGTGATGTGTACATGCGCGATCAGCTCAAGCGTCTGAAGAAAGTGGCTTCAGTGGAGTTCAACCAAGAGGGATGCCATGGCAATCCGGTAGTGGCATATCTACAGCGCCATGGTGTTCCTGAAGGTCGACTCACGCCTCTGACAAACGGAGGATACACAATGTCAAACAACGCTGCGACCACCTTCACAGCCCCTCTCTCGAACGAACCCTACTCGATCATTTCTGGCGATTTCAACCCTATCCATGTCAACCCGTACTTCTCGGATTTTGCTGCCCTTCCTGCGACTATCACCCACGGCATGTGGTCAAGTGCTGCTACGCGTCGTTATGTGGAGAACATTGTCGCCGAAGGCAATCCAGATCGAGTCATTGCGTAAGTTATCTTGTGGTCCTGGCTGAGTTTGTGCTTATACGTTTTTCTAGATACGATGTTTCGTTTGTCGGCATGGTGCTCCCAGGAGATGAATTAACGGTAAAGATACGTCACATCGGCATGCGCGATGGCAACATGGTCGTCAAAGTGGAGACATCCAATCAGCGAGACGAAAGGGTCCTCGAAGGCACGGCAGAAGTTGCGCAGGCCACCACAGTGTACGTGTTCACTGGCCAGGGGTCACAAGAACCTGGTATGGGTATGGATCTGTACAACACCTCCCCTGCCGCTCGTGCTGTTTGGGATGGCGCCGATGCTCACCTTCTTGCGGTTTATGGGTTCTCGATCATTGAAATCGTTAAAGATAATCCAAAGGAGAAGACCATTCACTTCGGTGGCATAAAGGGTCAGGCAATCCGCCAGCGTTATATGGATATGACCTACGACACGATGGACAAGGATGGCAATGTCAAAACGCTCCCTCTTTTCGCTGACATCAATGTACGGACCCCCAAGTATACTTTCAGCCATCCCAATGGTCTGCTTTTTGCTACGCAATTTGCTCAAATTGCTCTCGTCGTGACCGAAAAGGCCGCCTTCGAAGATATGCGTGCCAATGGCTTTGTACAGAAAGATTGTGCCTTCGCCGGTCACTCACTTGGAGAGTATTCTGCACTCGCCTCCATCGCTGATGTTCTTCATATCTCCGCGCTCGTTGACGTTGTGTTCTACCGTGGCATCACCATGCAGCGCGCCGTCGAACGCGATGCCAATAATCGGTCCAATTACGCCATGTGTGCTGTGAACCCCAGTCGCATCTCAAAGACTTTCACAGACGCCGCGCTACGTGAAGTGGTTGATACTATTTCCACCTGCACAGGTACCCTCCTTGAAACCGTCAATTACAACGTCGAGGTGGAGTCGCTAACTTGAGTCCGCAAGCTTATATCTAACGAGCGGTTTCAGGGACAACAATATGTTTGTGCTGGGGAGTTGGTTGCATTGCAGACATTGACCAATGTCCTGAATTATTTGAAACTTCAGAAGATCGACATCGCGAAGGTATGGTTGTTTTCTCCCGCCCGCATGAAAAAAAGATGATTTAGTCAATTGATGCAGCTCACCGAGACCTTCACTGTGGAAAAAGTAAAGGAAATGTTGGGCGATATCGTCTCAGAATCGTTCGAGCGCGCCAAAGAGCTGCAAGAATCTGAGGGATACATTAAACTTGACCGTGGCTTCGCAACAATTCCTCTTCCTGGTATCGACGTACCTTTCCACTCGAGGTACCTTTGGGCAGGCGTTATGCCCTTCAGGGCTTGTGAGTTTAGTGCCTTCTCTTGTACTGTGTAACATTGAAGAACCCTCGTCAGATTTATCCAAGAAGATCAATCCTTCCCTGCTGAACCCCGACATGTTGGTGGGAAAATACATCCCAAACTTGGTCGCCAAACCATTTGGTGTCAGTAAGGAATACGCGCAACTAATTTACGACCAGACGTCTTCGCCTCGCCTTGACAAAGTCCTCAAAAAATGGGATCAGGAAAACTGGGCATCTCCGGAACAACGCCAGAAATTAGCGTATACAATTCTTGTGGAGCTGCTATCCTACCAATTCGCTTCGCCAGTCCGTTGGATCGAAACACAGGATCTGTTGTTTACGCGATATCACTTCGAACGCTTGATTGAGCTTGGTCCATCACCCACACTGACTGGCATGGCGACACGGACATTGAAGGCCAAGTACGAAGCTCAGGACGACGCTGTTAGCCGCAAACGAGCAATTCTCTGTCACGCCAAGAACGCTCGCGAGATCTACTATCTCTTCGAGGACGAAGTGCCTGTTCCTGAGCAAGCGGAGCCTGTCGCCACTGTTGCTCCCTCTGTATCCATCCCTGCTCCTACAACTGCTACTGTAGCCACTCCTACGGAGAGCGCGGCTGCCATTGAGGATGTACCTCTAAAGGCTACTGACATCCTTCTCTACGTCATTGCTCAGAAGCTGAAGAAGAGGGTTGACGAAGTTCCGTTGACGAAGTCGATTAAAGACCTCGTTGGTGGGAAGTCTACATTGCAAAACGAGATTTTGGGTGACCTACAGCTCGAGTTTACGTCCGCTCCCGAGAAAGGTGAAGAACTTCCACTTGAAGAACTCGGATCTGCCTTAGGTGTCGGACATTCTGGAACCCTCGGTAAATACACTTCTGGTCTCATCTCACGCCTCATTGGTGGAAAGATGCCCGGAGGGTTCAATGCTTCCGCAATTAAGGGCTACTTGTCGAAGACCTGGGGCCTGGGTTCCTCGCGTGCCGATGGCGTTCTTCTGTTGGGAATCACTATGGAGCCCGCCAAGCGTTTGTCATCCGAAGCTGACGGCAAGGCATGGCTAGACACTGTTGTTGGTGCATACGCTCAGCGTTCCGGCATATCTATGTCCAGTGGTGGTTCCGGTGGTTCCGGTGCTGGCGGAGCAGGAGGGGGCACGATCAATAGCGAAGAGTTTTTGAAATTCAAAGCCGAACAAGACCGCTTTGCTGCTCAACATATTGAGCTCTACATGCGTTATCTCAACCGCGATTCTCGTGCGGGTGAGATTGCTCATGACAAGGAAAAAGCCACGTCTGCACAACTCCAGGCCCGGCTTGATTCAATTGCTCGAGAGCATGGCGACGCGTACATCGACGGAATACAACCCGCCTTTGACCCATTGAAAGCCCGCCACTTTGATTCCTCTTGGAATTGGGTCCGTCAAGATGCATTGCTCATGTACTACGACATCATTCACGGCCGTCTTACAACCGTCGACCGAGAACTCACAGCTCGTTGCATTGCTCTCCTCAACAGGGCCGATCCTGAGCTCCTGACCTATATGCAGTATCACATTGACCGCTGCGACCCGAGTAAAGGCGACACGTATGCGCTTGCGAAACAATTCGCTCAGCAGCTCATTGATAACACGAGAGAGGTCCTTGGACAACCCCCTGTTTACAAAGATGGTAAGCGAGCGGGCCAATTCTGATCTTCCCCGCGTAGTTAATTATGTCTCAGTGACGTTTCCCACTGCCCCCCACACTGAGGTCACGGCGAAAGGTGATATCGTATACACTGAGGTCGTTCGAGAAAACGTTCGCAAGTTGGAGGCGTACGTCGAGGAAATGGCCAGCGGTGATATTATTTCCACTGTCAACATTCAGAAAGTCCAAGAAGACGTTCTCAAGCTATGGACTGTCGTGAAATCGCAACCTGGAATTAGCCAGGATCAGAAGAACCGCATCAAAGCCTTGTATGAGGGTGTTGTGCGTTCTCTTAGAAAAGGTCCGGAGCAAACCCGCACGCGCATGCGTAATCGTCGTTCCTCGTCTCAGTTCCTCCGACCTCAGGTCTCTGCTGTCACTCCAGTGTCTGACGACAAAGTACCACTGCTACACCTCAAACGCAAAGTCGGGGGTAACTGGGAGTATTCAAGTAATCTGACCGGCGTTTACCTTGACATCCTGCACGAAATAGCAACCTCAGGCACGACATTCAAGGATAAGAATGCGCTTCTCACAGGTGTCGGGAAAGGATCTATTGGCGTCGAAATCCTCAAAGGCCTTCTTTCCGGTGGTGCTCACGTTGTCATCACCACTTCTCGCTACAGCCGCTCCACCGTTGAATACTACCAATCCATCTACCAAAGCTATGGAGCGAGGGGTTCTGCGTTGACTGTCGTGCCTTTCAATCAGGGTTCAAAACAGGATGTGGAGGCCCTCGTTGACTATATATATGCCACGCTCGGAATGGACCTGGACTACATCCTTCCTTTCGCCGCAATACCTGAGAATGGTCGAGAAATCGACGGGTTGGACGACAAATCAGAGCTCGCCCATCGCATAATGTTGGTCAACCTCCTCCGCATCCTCGGTGCCGTTAAAACAAAGAAGGCATCACGTCAGTTTGTCACGCGACCCACCCAGGTCATCCTCCCTCTCTCTCCCAACCACGGTCTATTTGGAAACGACGGACTGTATTCAGAATCAAAAATCTCCTTGGAAACGCTCTTCCAACGCTGGAACTCTGAGAGCTGGGGCGAATATCTGTGTTTAGCTGGGGCTGTTATTGGGTGAGAAGTTTATATTCGTTGAAATTGTGTCGCGTTGTATGCTCATTTCGTTATCGTAGATGGACGCGAGGAACTGGGCTGATGGACGCCACGAATACTGTTGCCCACGAGCTCGAAAGCTATGGCGTTCGCACCTTCTCGGCCAAGGAGATGGCATTTAACATCCTTGGACTCATGCATCCCCTACTCTTCAGCATCACACAGGTTGAGCCGATTTGGGCTGACCTGAACGGTGGAATGGATCGCCTGCCAGACCTCGCTGAAATCACGGCTCGCATTCGGCAGAGCCTGAACGAGAAGAGTGAACTTCGTCGTGCAATTGCCAGGGATAATGCTCTTGATTTCAAGATCATCAACGGCGTGGAAGGTGAACGGGTGCTGCAAACCGTTAACGTTGTTCCCCGAGCCAATTTCAAGTTCAATTTCCCTGCGCTTGAGCCTGCGACTACCCTTGAGGAACTTAGCAAGCTTCGAGGTATCATTGACCTGGAGAAAGTTATCGTTGTCACTGGATTCGCCGAGGTCGGTCCGTGGGGAAGCTCGCGCACGAGATGGGAGATGGAAGCAAGGGGGGAATTCACCATTGAAGGTTGCATTGAGATGGCCTGGATTATGGGCTTCATCAAGCACTTTGATGGTCGTCTGAAGAATGGTTCTCTACACGTTGGCTGGGTTGACGCGAAGACTGGGGAGCCCGTTGATGACAAGGATGTACGCGGCCGTTATGAGAAGGAGATATTGAAACACGCCGGTGTGCGCTTGATCGGTGCGCTTGCCTAATCACGTTCTTAATCGAAGGAAACTGAACGGTTCACAGAGCCTGAACTTTTCCGTGGATACGATCCCAAGAAGAAAATTTACAATCAAGAGATCGAACTCATACACGACTTGGAGCCTATCGAAGTCGCCCAATCAGAAGCAGAAAAATTCAAGTATGAGCATGGAGACAAGTGCGATATCTGGACCGCGGAAGGCGACCAGTGGTTCGTGAAGTTCAAGAAAGGCGCTCGCGTCCTCGTCCCCAAGGCGTTCCGCTTCAGCCGTTTGGTTGCTGGGCAGATTCCAACTGGTTGGGATGCTGGGAGATACGGAATCCCAGAAGATATTGTTGCTCAGACGGATCGCTGCACTATTTGGGCCTTGGTGTGCACCGCGGAAGCCCTCAATATGTCTGGTATCACTGACCCTTACGAATTGTACAATCACTTCCACCCCTCCGAGGTTGGTACCTGTGTAGGGAGCGGGATGGGAGGTTCCGAGTCGCTTGCCAAGATGTTCAAGGACCGCCGCGAGGAGAAGGAAGTACAGAACGACATCCTTCAGGAAACGTAAGCGTCCCTGCTTTTCAAATCAGATTCAACCACTCACGCTAAGGTTTAGGTTTATCAACACCGTTGCCGGTTGGATTAATTTACTTTTAATGTCTTCGAGTGGACCTGTGAAAATCCCTGTTGGAGCTTGGTGAGTAATAATGTTTCGCTTTCTCTCTCGTTTAGCTTATGCTCCCGTAGTGCAACTGCTCTTCAGTCTCTCGAAATTGCATGTGACACCATACTTTCCGGCAAGGCAAAGGTTATGATTGCTGGTGGTTTCGATGACCTTAGTGAAGAAGGCTCTTTCGAATTCGCCAATATGAAGGCTACAAGTAACGCCGAGACTGAATTTGCCATGGGACGTGAGCCTACAGAGATGTCACGACCTGCTACCACAACTCGTTCAGGGGTGAGTAATCAATTCAATATGATGCACGCTTTTCTTGATCCAGTCGATCAGTTCATGGAATCCCAAGGCACTGGTATTCAGATTGTCATGAGTGCCAAGACTGCCATTGAACTCGGTGCTCCAATCCGAGGTGTCCTTGCGTTTACCTCCACCTCAACGTAAGTTTGTAAATCAATAATGTGCGAATCATATTTATTCGTTTTAGTGATAAAGCCGGGCGTTCCATTCCCGCTCCTGGACATGGTGCTCTCACGGTCGCTCGAGAATTACCATCTAAATACCCTCTCCCATCACTCGGTCTTGAATACCGATCCCGCCAGATTGCGTTCCGGCGTAAGCAGATTTCCGAATGGCTTAGTCATGAACACGCACAGCTCCGTTGCGAGGTTGAGGAGCAGAAATCAAAGGATGGCACTTATGACGAGGATTATTTCGCATCTCGCATAGCTGATATTGAAAAGGAAGCTTGCCGCCAGGACAAAGAGGTTTTGGCCACGTACGGCATGCTTGAAGGAACCGACGCTCGAGTCGGACCCATGCGTCGCGCTCTTGCTGTCTGGGGTTTGACCGCTGATGACATCGGTGTTCTCTCGATCCACGGTACAAGCACCGGAGCCAACGAGAAGAATGAAACCGAAATATGGCATAACATCCTCGCCACAATGTCTCGTACCCGTGGCAATGCTGTTCCCGTCATGGCTCAGAAGAGTTTGCTTGGCCATTCCAAGGGTGGATCAGCCGCATGGCAGATGGCCGGTCTTTTGCAGACTGTCAATACAGGCATTATTCCCGGGAACCGTAATAGCGAGTAAGTTTATGCGTCCCTGCTTTGCATTAATCCGTAATTAACTTTCTACGTTCGTAAAGTAATATCGATGCAAGATTTGAGGCCCATCACTATCTCATGTTCCCTTCGAGGTCCATCCATACAGATGGAATTCGCGCTGGTGTCATGGTAGGTGAATCATCGCTGCTAATTGTCCGGAACTCACAGTTTTGCAGTCTTCTTTCGGCTTTGGTCAAGTTGGCGGCACTGCTGTCGTCGTCCATCCTCGTTACCTCTTTGCATCCTTGAACCCTTCTGCCTACGAATTATACAGGTCCCGCAACCAGAGGCGTTATAAGGAGGCTTACAAGGTCATGACCGAAATGATGACATCCAATTCCTTGGTCAGAATCAAGGATGGACCACCTTATAGCCCTGAACTTGAGCAACCAGTCCTTATGAATCCCATGGCTCGTGCGACTTTTGATCCAAAAACGCGCAGCTATTCTTATACCGCTAATCTGGACAAAGCCGTACCATTTGATGTTGCGAACGTGAAGACTGTCGCCGAAGCTTTCGCATCCACTAGTTCAGTTATTGGGGTTGGGGTTGATCAAGGTGATTTTTCCCCTCCCTCCGTGCTAGGGGGCATCTTCATATTCTATGTTCCATTTATCCAGATTTGATCGCCTCTGTCCCGTCGTGGAACCCTACCTTCGTCGAACGCAACTTCACCGAAGCCGAGGCCGCTTATTGTCGCACCCAACCGTCACCTCCGTCTTCTTTCGCTGCGCGTTGGGTTGGTAAGGAGGCGGTCTTCAAATCGCTTGGCATATCCTCGAAGGGCGCTGCCGCCTCAATGAAGGATATTGAGATCCTCCCCAACGAGGCCGGCGTGCCGACCGTCACTCTCCATGGCGACGCAGAAGCGGCTGCCCAGATTAAAGGCGTCACACGTGTTCATCTTTCTTTGAGCCATTCCGAGGTATGTTAGACAGTGGGTTATGAAAATATCCACTCACTCTCCTTGCAGACCGTCGCTGTCGCCTTTGCACAATCCACAATGTAATTTCTTTGTCATAATACCCGTGCTTGATGCGGCGTGTATGTATTCCGAGTAGCATTCACTTGTTAAACGCGTATTTCTGTCATAGTAGCATGAACGGAATACCAGAATAGATTCCTTTAATGTTCCCTATTCTAACTTGAATAGATCCCTCGCTTGATGATGTAGTTGGCGATCGCATCTGTGACCGGCCGCTTCCATGTCCCATCCCTTCCTGAGACTTTGGCTCTTACTTCGCTCGAGCTGTAGGTTTGTTCCTCGGCACCAATGTCGATAAATGATATACGGCAACTTGTTATGAATTCGTGTGCTACTTCAAACAGCTTGTTCTGAATTTCCTGAGTCATCTTGTCAGCGCTGGCGCTCCGCCTATAGGCGCACACGATGCGACAATCTTCTTGATCTGAAGAGAGAAATATCCGGACCATCTGGACCATAGCCCGTTCAGAGGGATAATATTTGGGAGAGAAAAGGCGGACGAATGTATCGAAACCCAAAAGGAATGTCAGCTTCGGCGAGGGAAATGAGCAGGATACGTCTCGTTCATCGGATATACTGCTGGGTGAATGAGAGGACTCGACGACTGTAGCCAGCCTTGTCCGGAGGAACCGAAGTAAAAGAGTCGACTTCCCGACGAACGTCGGCTCATCTATGATCCCGATCGCAACGTTGCCGCTCGTCTGTAATGATTCGTCACCTGAATCTGCAGTGTCGGTGGAACGAACGTCGTGAGAGAGGAGACGCATCATTTCGAGGCGTTGAACGAATGTCGCATCTCCTGATTTCAACAATTTGTCTGCGTTCCGGACAGAGAGTAGCAACATGTGCGCATCGTATGGCTCTACAGAAGGGGAGGTCCCAGCAGACCGCCAGGGTGGCCCCGACAGTGGGAAAGAGTTGGCGAGCGCCAAGTGCGCCAGGGTCGGGGGATTGAACGAGGCATCGAGGACGGATATGCGGAGCGTGGGACGGGTGTGGGTGGTTTGTCCGGGTCGAAATGGCCAGTGTTCGTGCGCCGTGTAGACGAGCTCGACGGGTGATATTCCGTGCTGTACTTTCTGAAGCAACTGCAGCGCATGGCTGGCGAAACCAGATGGGATGATGGGAGCAGGAGGGTGGATCATGACAGGCAGTATTTTCTTCCAGATTATGAGAGAGGTCTCGGTACCGTCTGCGACAGTCTGACGTACCTGGTGGTGTTCGAGGGGATGAGAGTCTGCTAGATAAGATTAGATGAATGAGATATGCTGAGTCAGGCGTCCGGTCTCAACAAACGGAACAATCACAGCACACTCCATCTCCGTCAACGTTTGAATCATGGAGAAGGATGCTGAAGGTTTCTACACACCCAAGACGGCTGATGGTAGCGAAATGGGTTTGAACATTTAACCACGATGCTGATTCAATTCGTAGCAACTGCGAAGCCAGAAGAGAAAGAGAGTGAAGCGCAGAAGCCTGAAGCCGTGGTGGCTGCTAGTTCAGGTGCGCATATCAGAATGACTCTCTCATATTCATACATAAAATGTTCATCATTGTAGAAGCCACCGATCTCCTATCGTCTACTTTCGAGGTTACGGTGAGTGGACCTGCCTCACGTGTGCAGTGTGTTGCCCATTCACCATCAATCGTCATAGGTCACGCTAGCAGATCAACAGGCCGATCCAAACTCTCCGCTGTACAGCGTGAAATCATTTGAAGAGTTGGGCCTGTCAGTCGATCAGTAACGATGTCAAGCATATTTTTCAGACGTCTTCCTGCACAGACATCAAGATCTGCTCAAGGGTCTATATGCGTTGGGATTCTCGAAACCTTCCAAAATTCAAGAACGCGCATTACCCCTTCTTCTTGCCAATCCGTGCGTACTGACCAATGCACGGGATGGGTTTCTTTATTCATCTATTCGTCATCACTTGCCTAGACCGCAGAACATGATTGGGCAATCGCAGTCTGGCACAGGAAAGACTGCAGCATTCGTCCTTACCATGCTAAGCAGGGTGGATTTCTCGCTCAATAAGACACAAGTGCGAGACGAAATTACATCTCACAGATGGGTCTGATTTTTTTTATTCTAGGCCATCTGTCTCGCTCCGTCGCGGGAGCTGGCACGACAAATCATGTCGGTCGTAGTGGCAATGGGAAAGTTCACTCAAGTACAGACAGAATACGCTATCAAGGACAATCTTCCCAGAGATGTTACCAGGGTAACAGCACACATCATTGTCGGTACTCCGGGCACCATGACTGATCTTCTCAAACGGAGAGTTATAGACTCATCAGGCATCAAAGTTTTCGTGCTCGATGAAGCTGACAACATGCTCGACCAAGACGGTCTCGGGGATCAGACGCTGAAAGTCAAAAAGTGATCTTATTACACAGTCGCTTTCTACTCTGCTGATAGCTTGTCTTGCTAGTCTCTTGCCTCGGACGCAACCCCCCCAGATCATTCTATTCTCCGCTACCTTCCCCGACCACGTGCGGAACTTTGCCAACAAGTTTGCTCCCAACGCCAACAAGATTGAGCTTCAAAAGGAGGAATTGTCTGTAGAGGGCATTCGCCAGTTCTTTATGGATTGCCGTGACGAGGAGCAGAAATACGACATTTTAGTCTCGCTGTATCAGTTGCTTACGATCGGTCAAAGTATCATCTTCTGTCGAGTAAGTGATCGTTGCCACGGTCCGATCTGCTCAAGCGAATATTTCCATCCCTAGCATCGGCATACCGCGGACAGAATCTCACAGCGAATGACTGTCGAGGGCCACAAAGTTGCCTCTCTTCACGGTGCCAAGGATGCTTCCGAGCGTGACGCTATTATTGACAGCTTCCGAGAGGGTCGGGAAAAAGTCCTGATCACGACAAACGTCATCGCCCGTGGTATTGATATTCTTCAAGTGAACATGGTTGTCAACTACGATCTTCCCCTAATGAACGATCGTGGAAATTCCCAATCAAACGATGTTAGACCAGACATCGAGACCTACATTCACCGCATCGGTACGTCGGTTGGTGCTGCGACTTGGTCTTATCCTGACGGACAATCCAGGGCGAACTGGGCGTTTTGGACGTAAAGGCATATCGATCAACTTTGTCCACGATCAGAAGACATGGCTGCAGATGGAGGAGATCGAAAAGACCCTTGGAAAGAAGATTATTCGCATTGAAACAAATGATTTGGATGCGATGGAAGATGTATGTTTTCTTCGTTTGTCATCCGTTCGAAAGATGACAGTCTTTTGTTTTCTTTCTGTGCATAGAAAATGAAGAAGGCCTTGAAATGAGCTGTTGGAGACGACAGCATCTGTTGTCCACTTCTTTTTTTCCGGTGTTGCGTTTGTTTTATTCCGCCTGTTGGTGTATAGCTCCCGCCTCGGGTTGGAAATCGGGCTTGCGCGCACGTGGAGCGAGCGAATTTTTTCTGTATTCCTTCGAAAAAGTACTATAAGACTACTGGAATTGTGCGGTCTTGCCCGAGGAGTAGGTTCAAGAGAGGTTGCACGCCGAGGCGACTAATGAGTGACGCCCGATCACTGTCATATTCTGGCGTGGCCCTTGTCTTGAATTGTGAATGGAGGGCGGCTTTACCTCACTCTGATTGCCGCCAACGAGACTGTTGCGCTCAATCGATTTTTTATACAAACGATGGTGAACATGGCTCGCGGTGACTTAGTTAAGCTTTCAAGCAAATCCTAAAGCATCGAGCACAGAATGATAAAATGGCCACCGGATAGCAAAGGAAGCGAGGCTGTTCAAGCGACAGATGTGATCCTCATGAGACGTCAGTTGGCTGGGGTTTGATCACCAAGGCGGCAAAAGACATGTGATTGACAGATACCTGATTTTACGCGAGCTGTGTGCAGAGCTTGCAGCAGTAGAACGGCGTATTCTGAACGATGCTTGTATTTCACTTGTAACTGCAAACAACCAACCACCCAGGGTACGAGATCTACAATGAGGAATTCCTTGTGCCATTCAGATGAATCACAGGATTATTTAGATGGTATGAAATTTGGCATGAGTTGTTGCAACAAGGCCAAACCTGGGATTGGAACATGCTGTTGACGGCTAAACGGAAACTGTAAGAGAGTGAAATAAGAGGGAAAGAAATACTCACAGCTCGTGCACTGCGCGATCCGTGTATGATTAGAATGCGATCAAGCTGCAAGAGTAATACATACCACGAATGACGAAATTGACCAGCACTGCCACGAAAAGGAGGGTGCTGACGACGATGGGACCGGCGATAGCATCTGTGAGAGAGCTTATGGTTAGGTTGAACGGAGTAGAGAGGAGCACGGACCATAGTGGCCGGGATCACGCTTGCGAATCCTGGTGATGCGAGACTGATAGAGGCAGAAGCCGTAGATCTGAAAGGCTGTGAGGGATATACAGGCTCAGGAAGGGGTCGATACGTACCAAGACGCAGATGCTGAGGGCGGCATACACATAGGCAAAGCGGCGCGAGATGGCATCACGAGATGCGTTGAAGAGGGCGACGGCGAATGTTGCGATGAGGATGGCAGCATTGAGCCAAGAAAGCCAGGCTGGAAGAAGATGAATAGGGGAAGAAGTGGGGAGGGAGCGAGACGGACTTCGCTCGTTGGCAAACCATACTTTGGCTTCGACTTTGATAGCAGTTGGGACCTTGCGGGGCACGCGAACGACGGGCTGGATTGCGTTGTAGTTCTGTGGGGTGTCGTCCTGCCTGGTGTAGCGAGAAGGGCGAGGAGTGTTTTCTGGGAGGGAGGCGAGTGCAGAGGAGGAGAAGGGGAGGAAGGAAGACCAGGACACGCCGCTGCTGTGTGCCATGCTCGAGCAAGTGGGACAACCAGAAAAGTTCGCACGGTTACACCCCCCCCTGATGTCATTCGAACGCCCCTCCGCTTTTCTGTCCAACCCCAGCATGGGCAAAGATTACTACGAGATTCTTCAAGTTCCCCGTACCGCGACAGGCGATGACATTAAACGCGCCTACAAGAAAATGGTGCGTACCCTGCCCCCCCTCCCACATCTCCTTCTCAATCCTCCTAGGCCCTGAGATGGCACCCCGATAGAAACCAAGGATCAGAGGAGGCATCCAAAAGGTTCAAAGAGGTCCGTCTCTTCGTCCGTGAATAAATCCGACCGCTCACTCCCCCCTAGATCTCCGAAGCCTTCGAGGTGCTCAGCGACAAGAACAAGCGCACCATTTATGATCAAGTCGGCGAAGAAGGTCTCAAGAGCGGAGGCGCACCTCCCGATGCTGGCCCCTCTGGCTTTGGTGGCTTCCCCAGCGCCACTTCATTCACGTTCACCACCAGTCCAGGTGGTGGCGGATTTTCTCCATCCGATCCCGAGCGGATATTCGAGTATGTATCATCTCATCACCCATGTTTTCACACTTTCCAACTCGCTCTTTACAGAGAAATATTTTCTGCAAGTTTGGGTGGTATGGGCGGTATGGGTATGGGTGGAAGGCCGTCATTGTCATCCGGCTTTGGTGACGGCCCCGCTTCCTTCTTCGCAAGTATGCCCGGCGGCATGCCTCGCCGTACATCACAGCGCGCAACATCCGCACCAGCTCCTCAACCTTCTGAGATCACCCGTCCCCTCAAACTTTCTTTAGAAGACCTCTATTCAGGGTCCACCAAACATCTCAAAGTTAGCAGAAAGCTTCTCGACGGCTCAACGGAGGAAAAGGTACTCGAGGTACAAATTCTTCCCGGTTGGAAGAGCGGCACAAAGATCCGCTTCCCACACGCAGGCAACCAGCAGCCAAGCGGCGAATCCCAAGACCTCGTCTTCATCGTTGAAGAGAAACCCCACTCCGTCTTTACCCGAGATGGAGACGACCTCGTATGCAATTCAAAGATACCCCTCGTGGACGCTTTGACTGGCGGTGACACCAAAAAGGTAGTGCAGTTGCTAGACGGCCGCAAAGTACAGGTCTCGTTGCCTCTAGGGGTAGTAAAACCTGGTCAAGAGACCAGGGTTGTCGATGAGGGCATGCCAATTCGCAAACAGGCAAGCCCGAAGACGAAGGGTGATTTGGTCATCCGTTGGGACGTTAAATTCCCAGACCGCCTAACTCCCTCGCAGAAAGAGGCTATTCGGCGTATATTGACATGAACGTTTCGGACACCGAGACTTCTTTTCCCTCTGATATAGCATTGTACTTTTAATACTCACACGTTTTTATGTAGTATGATCCGAGCCAACACGGACGATGTTCTTGTCGTCTCGAAGCATGACTTCCAGATACAACTCAACGACGCCTTATCGACAATAAGTGTCATCTTTATATTTATCGTGCGAGAGACCCAAGAAGCAGAAGCAGGTCAATCAACCACAGCGGCTTCTTGGGACGGCTTCTTGGGTCGTACGCCGCCTACTAGTCTAGAGACCCTTTTGAGAAATCGTGGCATTTCCGGGCTGCTAAACCCCAATCTCTCTCTGAGGCCGCGCCTGAATGAGCATGTGAGACAACAGATCCCGTTCGAACAAGGAGAACCAGGAACTGTTCGGTCTCGAGTTACGGGTTCGGTGAGCATTTGAAACACGCCTTGGTCGCTGGATAAGCTTTGGTTGGCGCCACTGGACACGACCCACAAACCGCAAACTGGCCAACGATCTATGGAGGGAAGGATCAGTTGATAGATGTCACTTGACACACAGATATGAAAGACATGAACGTCCCAAAAAGCGCCGTTCCTCGGCGAAGTTGGTCACTATGACTCCTCCGGACCTCGTGTGATCACTTCTGGCTCATCCAGTGGTTGTATGATCCGACGCATGTGCCTGTGGGGGAAACGAAGATTACCCAAAAACGTCTGCCTTCACGGTTGCCTCCAACTTGCTCATCACTTCCAGCACGCCACGCTGTATGGTTTCATCGTCCTTACGCCACCGCAAATGAACGATTACTCACTCCAGCGCCGGCAAGCAAAACGTGCTGAACACGAGGCCGTCGCGCAAAGGAATGTCGTGCAAGCTTTATGATTGCTTTTGCGAATCTATCTATTGTAGTGCAAGTTGATCGCTCTTGACCCTCGGAGCTCACTATATATTCATCGTGCGTTCAAAACCCACTGCGAGCTTGCTTTCTACTCACTGGCCCAGCCATCTCTTGCAGTTGCATACTCGAAAACCATTCACATCACCCGACCTTCGTTCCGACAATGCCCGCAATGAAACAAGATTATCACGCAGTCCTGGGGCTCACCAGCGACGCGAGCGACGATGTTATCAGAGCAGCATACAAGAAACTCGTGTGTGCTCCCTCGTGTATCAACCAGCGTGGTTCTTCCAGCTAATGTCGGAACAAGGTCCTGCAGTGGCATCCAGACCGCCATTTGGTCGGAAAGGAAGCCGCAGCACAAATGTTTATTGAAGTAGGGTTCTTCGTCACAGATCACCACTTGTTCCGTTCATGATGATCCATGCACAGGTGAACAAGGCGTATCACGCTCTGATGGACGGCAAAGAAAGTACTCATTCCTCATCAACGGAAACCTCCTCGACAACCAACGTTCCTACTGGCAGCAGCGTTGACCCCACTCATTCTGATACACATTCAAAATCTGCTCAGGCATCAAGCCGGCCACCTTCGGCGAGCTCCAACTCAAGCAAGCGGTCTAACCACCACTCCTCAAAATCCACTTCTTCCGTACCATCCGATGGTCATATTAAGAACACTTCCAAATCCGGCACTCAATCCAGGACACCGTCATCTCCACACTCCCCCTCCCATGCTTCATCATCCGAAGACCTGAAACCCAGTTCCCATCCGCGGCCAGCCAGGCCCGGTCCGGATGAGAAACAATCTAGTTCTGACCGGATGAGGAGCGGCCGTAAGTTCTCCAGGTCACACGATCATCTACGCGATCCTCCCCGTTCAGCCGCACCAGATGCATCGACACATAGTCGCAGTTCGGAGGATCGCAGTGGCTCTGTCCGTTCTAAATCTTCTGAGAAGACTACCCGTTCCTCCGCTGCCTCGACCGGGACAAAACACGATTCGCGCCCAGGGAGAACATCCCGCACCGGCACCGGTAGGTCACGCTCATCGAAGCCTGTTGTCCCACCTCCGTCTGGGCGCCTTCACAAGTCACCCAAGGTTGGCTTCGCAGAGTAAGTGTGGACTGCCGTCTGTCTGCATGTGAACAATGCTCACTCTGGATATCAGCGAATTCGTTCACAAGCTCTCTAAAGGAACCATGAAGGATAAAAAAGGGCCACCGCACGCCTTACCTCACGATCAAGATGCAACCCAGTATGGCTCGCCGCTTCGTGCGATCAACACTCCTCGAGGTGCCTCCAAGGAATGGATTTTCCCGCTCCCTTTGACGCTTGACGAGATGTACCACGGAACGTCTTATCGATTCCTCGTGACGAGGGAACTGTTATCGCATCAAACGGAGCAGGTGGAAATCTCTATTGTCGTCCCTCCGGGCATGCGCAGTGGCACTAGGATCGTTTGTCCGCGTACAGGTCATCAACGCAAGGACGGAACGCTCCAAGATGTGGTCTTCCTAGTCGAGGAAGTTCCTGATGAACGTTTTTCTAGGGTCAAGGACGACCTGTTTCTGGACGTCTGCATCCCCTGGGCTGATCCACTCGCTGACCAAGGAGGCGAAATCTGCATTCAAGGGATAGATGGCAAGGAAATTACCTTTACCTTGCCTTATCCGATTTATGACAAGGCCACGGAGGGCCAGGTCCTCGTCAAGGGTGCAGGTATGCCAATCCAGGAAGGCCGCAAGACGATTGGTCGCGGCGATATGATCATCAGGTTTGTTCATCTTGCACGAGGCTTGAGTCTAGTCATCATTGATGCGACTCCAGGTGGCGGGTTGTGTTTGGCACTAACCAATCCAAGTGGCAGACATTGAAGAAAGCGCTTAACATCGATGGCTGATACTCGTGTGGAAGCGAGTTATGGTTATGACCCTATGCTATCTGTAACTCTCTTGAGACTTTCGTACATGGACAAGCACGAGTGTTTGGCAGGCGTCCCACACTGTTCCCAACTTCAGGTTACACTGTACAGTACTCATGACATATGGAGACTTTGGTGGCTTATGTTTATCTCAGGGCTGCATATTCAATACTCGAGCGTCGAGAATTCCGACGAATCCCATTGGTCCGGGTCGGCGCACAGCGGTGTACATGCGGAGCAAGCGAGGCGACCCAGCATGCATACGGCTGTATGGATCGAGAATACGTCAGAAACGAGCCAAGGATGATACACGACCTGTGCAGTCCTTCTGATGCTGAATGTTAATTAGCGTTCGGTTACTGCAGTGCGACCCCATCCATCCATGCACTGCCAGCACCAGTCTTTGCACCGGAAAGAATGCTGGACATAGCATTAGCCTAGTGAACAGAGCCCTTCAGTGCTTCTTGTACAGTGTTGCAAGGTAACAGATGTTCTCGATGGTTCCCTCGTCTTGCATTCCGCTTCACGTGGGTGGTGATTGCGAGGATCCACGCCCTGGAAATGCGATGGCCACGCGGAAGCCGCCATCGCCACTCCATGGGGCCTACATAAGCCCACAAACCGCTAACCTGCACCTCCTCATATTTGAACTGCCCATCTAGCTTACCCTCACCGAAAAGCGTCGAGAGACTCGGATGCCGCTACCGTTCACTTCAGAACGCAACCAGAATCGCTGGTTCAGCCACTTGCCCCTGAAGGTGAGTTTTGGCATTTACCTGTAAGCAAGTGTGGAGGCCCATGTCTTGAATCCAGGTTGCCAACATCATTGGCGCCGTCTTCGTCATGGGCGGAAACGTGTATACGGTCATTTCTCCCTTGGATGTATACTACACCGGGAGAGAAACCTACTTTACGCCTGCCCCATGGTCGTTCTTCATCTGGTGAGTCACCAAAAAACAGATGGCATTCGTCGGAGAGACCCCCGTCAACTTTTTTCACCCCAGGCCTCTGATCCACATGTTAATCATCGGCACGTGTATCTACCAGTTCTCCGGTCGCGGTAAAGAAATCGTTCTCGACCGGATTGGCTGGCGACTACCCCTGCTTTATTTTCTCAATGCCATGTACATTTATTCCTGGACTATCCAAGAATACCGCTATGGTGCGTATCGGATATATGTGGCTCGCTAGGCATCTTCCTTCTGACGTGATTGCCTCCAGCCCTGGTCTTCATCCTCTTCGCCGTTTCCGTAGTGACTGTGCGTGATCCCTCACAAATCTCACCCCCCCCCCGTTTTTGCTGATCCTAACCCATCCCATCCATATACTAGCAAATCTATCAAGAAGTCAAAGTGACCGCGCTCCGCAACTTTTGCGACGAGGTCTTTTTGCACCTTCCTTTTTCGTTGTACCACGGCTGGACTGTCGGCCTCATCTTTCTCTCTGCGTTTGAAGCGTTTGGGGTCGATGCGCTCACGGAGCCAGCTGGCCCTTGGACAAAGTTTTTCGTCTTCATCTCGTTGTATGTGTGCCCCTTCTTTCTTTTTTTTTGGGGGGGGGCCTTCTGAAGCGAAAACTGACGTCACCTTTCACCCGTCTTTAGGCTTCTTCTCCAGATAGTCGACTTTGCGTACGCCTATTCAGCCGTGGAAGGCGACCTTCCAGGATGTCTCGCCATTTCCTGGTATCTCTTCGCCGTCGTCGTTCACCAGAACAAAGAGCGCTCCGAGTTTATCCACTGGAGCGGGCTTGGTTTCGCCATCTTTTCGCTGTGCTGGATCATGCGGTGTGTGATCGGTTTGGAGTTGAAGTTCCGAGGACGCCACAACAGGTTGGGTATCGGCGAAGAGACATCTCGTCTCTTGGGCGGTCACTAGTAGTTGAGGGGTTGTGACGTGTTCGAGAGAACTGCCAGTAGAATCATGGATAGTCTGTCATGCCCATATTTTCATGTTCTATGCCTCTATTGATGGTGACTGGTGTATCATAATTCATTCCACATAATTTGTTCTCAGCAAGTCAGATATCGCCTGCGCTCAGACTTGGTATAACGTGTAGTACAACAGCTCAACGAGGACGACAACGGTCAGAGTAGTCAGCATAGCAAATCACAAAAGGAGTACACCAAGGCACAGGAATACAAATATCACAACGTACAACCCGGGAATAGCGGAAAACAACGAGCGTGGGTGATTCAGAAACTATTCCAACTTCATCGGATCCACCTTGTTTGGAGAGGGTAAACTGATGAAGCCAGAAGGCGGGGCGACCCGCTTTTTAGTTGGAGAGTTGTGCGGACTGTGGCTGTCGCCTTTGCTAGACTTCGAAGGTCTCAACTTGCATAATGAGATCGGAGGAGGGCCGATAAGTCGTGACACAGTCCAAGGTAATTCAAATTTGGCTAGGCTGGCCCACTGAATATACCGTGATAACTCCAAGTGAAGGGTAGGATAGTATGCTGTGGATGCTTTGCGGGAGATCTTCAACAAGCATGAGCACGCTAGCTTGAAGGGGAACGGATCAGCGTACCAAGATGATTCGCTCAAGACCCGAAGAAAACAGGTCCTTATGGAAACGATGGGCAGACATTTCATGCTCCATGGACAGATTGAGGTTATGGACAGATCTCGACATAGCGTTCATGAGCTTTAGGTGGGTTGTCTATTCCAAGTGGTGAGCAACTTTCATGCAACACGCCACTGAACATACAAAGTAGCCCATCGCTTCAAACTCCACTCCGCCAGTCATACCTCCTGGTGCCTTGGGTTTCTCGACCTTTCCGTCATCGACTTCTGAGAGGTCCCAGACGGTGTTGTTCGGGTGACAGAAGACCCAGAAATAGTCTCTGCAAACGTCAGAAAGTTCCTGCAGATATGATTTGTATATCCTTGGACGATGCAGCGATTCGATGAATGCATGCGGGGATACCGGAGCTGCAGGTGATTCCGTGGGAGGAGGAGCCGGTGTCAACAAGACAGCGCGGATAAGCGAGAAAAAGGTCTTGTGAGGCACAGGCAATGTAATGATGTTGCTGGAAGATCCTGACGATTCCCATGCCTCCCGACGGAGGCGCCCGCCAGATGAAGGAAGAGACGATGCTGGATAGAGTTCGAATAGGATAAGAAGTAGTTCAACGATGAGCTGACGGGTCGCTACATCGCCGGGTTTCTTGTCAGAATAGAGCAATGAGATCAACTGGACGAATGGAGTTGGGCAGGAACTTCGGAGGGCGAAGCATCCAATTGAAGACGTGGAGAGAGCTTTGAAGCACCGCAACAGCTCATGGAGCATTTGATCATCATGCTGCTCCTCGCTTGAATTTGAATCAGGGTCTCGTTTCAAAGGAAACGTGGGACTGAACTAACCGCCACTCCACTTCGAGGACTTCATTGAGCCTCGTCAGCAGCGCGCTATAGCCTCCCGAGCGGAGGAAGTCCTCTGTCCAACTGGAACGAGTTAAAACAAGTAAAGCAGCATTCATAAAAAGAACAGGACTACCTTGCTGCCTCATTTCTTAGCATGACTCTCAGCTTTTTGATGACTTCCACATCGAGTGTAGTACTCGAAGACGAGGTCAAGATACTGCAAAACTTTACAGGGGTCATCCCCTTCCCGAACGTCTTCTCTTTAGATTTGCTGGACACGAGTTCCACGGGGATCACAGGAGCTTGTGCACGAGAAAGCGTTTGTGCGGCATCCAACGATGCCCCTCTCCCATGAGATCTGTCTGAACTATCCAAGGCATGGAGGTTGGTAGTGCTCTTGCCGGCAAGAGCGGACCCCCAAAGTCCGCCTCGCCTTGGTGGGCTGTCGGACTCCATTGTGGAGAGAGGAGACGTCATGGACTCGATGCTGCGCGCTTTGCGCACTGTACGAGGGGTTGACGGGGCCGCTGCAGCGGTGGTCGGGTTGACTGTCATGGCCTGAGATGACTTGAGCATGGCGGCTTTCACCGTAGCGTCAATGTTGGCAAGCTTTGGACGGAGAGTAGGCGGAATTTGCAGATCATCCTGTTCACTGGTTGTTAGAATCCGATGGCTTTCGATGGGAATATCACTGACCAGGAGTCTGTCGAATGCCTGGTTAGTGACTACGGGTTCGACCGGGGGGTCCTGCAAGGCTTTCAGTGATTTCGATTTTTCATGTTTTGACTTTTCCTTTTCTTTGTGAGGCTTCGCTGGTACTGCAGAAACAGGATCTGGGATGTTCTCCTTTCCGTTGGAGATGTCACCGAGACTGGTGATCATGGTGAATTCGGAGGAAGGTACTCTTTTTAATGGTAATATGCCTTTAAACATGACTAGTGAATGTGGTAGTAAAGAGCTGAAGAAGAGCACGTTGCGCGGTTCAGATTGTCGACGCGTCGGTCACGTGCTGATTTATTTTCTAGATTTATTTAGCGGCATTGAATTACATAATACACCGCTTATTATGGGCGCTGTTCAAGCCTCTGATTGATGGCGTGCTGCCGACGAGATCTGATTGGATGCGCCTACTGCGCAATTTCCGTGCGCTCGGTATATAGGTCAAAGGCATCACGCTAGACCTGTCTTCTCGCCAGCTCATCATACCATCCCGGGACTCGTAAGTTCGTCTTGTCTACTAATAATATGGCTAATAGGAAACTGCAGAAGCGACTACCGATGTGCTATTACTACCTTAAACGCTTTAACCACCACGATATATAGGGTGGGTAGGTTAAAAACCAGAATGGGCTAATCATCCACGTCCAGTCTCAGACCAGTAAAAGCAGATTTCTCCCTTGAACATGCAACAGGTCGCGCCATTCAACTGCACCTCCTCTCGTGTCCCGCCGCTGCCAGGCTGTTTCCATGACCATCAATGCCTGTTGGACATTCTCAAAGTGGCTCTGTTGTCCGACCAACCTCGCTTTGAGTATCTCCCGCTTCGTAGGGTCGTCCGTCAGGCACCCCGCCAAACATATCGGGAATACCAGTGTCCGATCGAGCGCCGACACCGGCAGTTGACGTATAAGCTGGGTGATGATATTGATGGACTGGACAATTTCTGGTACACCTGCAAACCTGTCAGTCAAGGTCCCACCTTTTTATGCACTGCCATCACCCCTACCTGGAACTGGATCGCTCAATATTGTGTGCAGATACAAGAGTGCTGCCTCCCGGTATATATTCGCCACCAGTTGCCACGTGTCAACGATGGCAGGAATTCCCGGCATTCCCTTCAAGTTCGAGTCCTCACCGACAGGGAGGTCTGGGTGCAGTGGAGTGTGATCGGATTCTCGGGAGTACATCGGCTCGCATGAACGAAGGTGGCTCTCCACGATGTTTCCGCGCCGGATCAGCTCTTTCATGCTTAAGCAACCTTTCCGCATCTCTTGTGTTTTCCAACACGAGAGGGTGGAGATCTCGGCGATACCAAGCAACACTTCATCCGGACACCCAGTGAGGTTCTCCACCCGAAGGTCCGAATCTTCTTTGGCGCTCATACCCGAAGTAGCCGACCAGAAACCTCCTCCCCCCCGATATAATCGTCGATAGAAAGCCAAGTGTCTGGGTATGGTATGCAGGGTAATCGTTGACATGACATCTAACCACTATTAACGATGAATCAGCCAAGGTTGGGCGTTGTTTCAGGTGCACTCTCACCATGGTGGCTTTCAGCGCCACTCGCGCAGCTTGGCTCATACTCATCATGGCCAGTTTGGGATTTTCGTGCGTTGGGATTCCAGTTTGGACTATCCAATCATTGGCGATATCAAGCATCGGCCGCCAGTCAGTCACGCCTCCGGAAAATAAGGAGAAGCCGAGGAGGTGCAACGCTGCATTGGCGTCGCCTTCCGTCAGCATTCCTTCTCGAGATTTATACAACTGTGCATGGGCGGTATCATAAAGTATTATTGCCGGGGAGTTCTCCAGAGTGCCGTTTGCCGGTTCCAGTCCCCTGGTGGTGCGAATCTGCATGTTATGGAGACTGGCTAGGGCACATATGGCGTTCGTCAAAGGACCTTGCGGGTTTTGAGATACAACCTTTGATTGACTCATCAGTTCAGAGCTAGGCAAGTCTGGGTTTTTGTCGGGTAAGCTTACTGAGTATATTGCATTTGCCGCAGAGTTGCCCGTAAAGGCGAACAGTGACTTCCTGACATGCTCAAAATAGTAGAACACGTGCTCGCATTGAAGCGGGTGTGCCGATAGTGCAGTGGCCTCGTGGTTAAATCCGAGCGTCTGTGGGGCGACACTATCAAAGGTGTTGTCAAAAAGCCCAAGGTCCTGTGGTGACGGATGCGAGGAAGAAAGCGACGTAGATGGTGTGTAAGGCGAGTGACTGGTAAGCTGCGGTAATGACGGGTCAATCAGCGGCAAGGTCATATTGAAAGGTGAGCTGAGCGGTAACCCTGAATTTCTGTCTTAGTCGTTGAACACTACTTGATGCGCATTGCTCACCGAACATAGACGTCATTGGACTTTCGCCTTGGCCATGCGTTTGGGCAGTGTCGACGATCGTAAGATTAAGTGCCCCATGATCACTGATGAATGGAGGAATTGCTGATCCACTCGTGGGACCCTGATATTGTTCTGTGGCGAAGACGGTCGACGACGACGACGAAGTGGCCTGTATTATAGAAGAACGTGGTTGACCACGAATGAGGCCGGCTCTGGTCAATTTTGCCTTGATTTCTGCTTTATAAGCCTCCACTGCCCGTTTGTCCTAGAGACTGATCAATAGACGTCGGCAGAAATACGAGGTGACACGCACGCGCATCCAATCTGGACGTCTTGCGCCCCACCCCAGACACTCGATTTGCAGCCGCCTGCATGTATGACAGGAGTCGCCTTCGCGCTGTTCGTCGCATTTCTTCGAGGGCTTCGTCAAGGGGAGAACACTGCACCAAGCGGTCGACTCACTTTTCTGCGTAGTCGACAGGTCCTGGTGGGGAGATGCTTGTCAGTTGGTGGGGAGAATGAAGAAAGGGTGGGGACACGAACCAACATCCGCCCCTTCCTGCTGAGGCTGGCCGGGGAAGGTCTGGGGATATTTTGTTGGGTGTTCCGCGGGAGGTCATGTTCTGTCTGTCTGCTCCATCCGGGTGTCTTGACGTCAGTGGGGCGGCGAGTAGAGCTGGGGATGTGTTGCTGGATGGGGTGTCTGGCGAGGGAGACTGGCTGTCGTTGGAAGAATTGGAGTTCCTAGACATGGTATTGCAGGGTCAGTATCGTTGCGTCAGGGGGATCGAGGGCAGAGGTTGTTATTAAAAAGCGAGTGTAAGAGGTGGATTTTCGTCGGGAAAGCAGTGACGAGGGGATCGGAGAATGAAGAAGGAAAATCGCCGATGAAGGGGGAGGTATGAGGCAGTCGGGGATATAGATTGGGCAGACTCGCAAAGGAGGGTGCGGCGCAATGGCATTGCCACGGGGCAAGTTAAAGAAGCTGATCAAGCCAGAGGAACTGTACTAAGGGGCCGGAAGTCTGTGCATGAAACCATATCGGTAGGTCGTGAAGTAATTGGGTACGGCCCTCGGGCACTAACGCCGCAGAGAGGGCTATGGCAAGTTCCCGTCGGTGCAGATTCAGCTGCGACGACGGGATGATTACGCTCCGTCTGGACTGTGCCCATGGACATGTAACGCCTGCAGATTGTGTCAGATGGCGTCTCGTTGGGAAACATTCATCCAAACCTTCAACGTATTCCCCATCAAGCGTGAACGGCAGCTTTCTCGTTCCCATTAGATAAGCCTCCGAACTCCATGGCTATGACCAGCCAGCAAGCGAGGCACCGCACTTGGCCCCAATCCCTACAGGATGGATGAGAACCCTCCCAACAACAACCCAGGCTGGAGAAATAAAAAGGCACTCGGCTGCGCCCTGCAATATCCAACACAACGACGACGCATGTTCGGGTCCCGGAATTCATTATAGCCGTCACGTCACGGTCTCACTCATAGCCGAGCAACTATCTTTGACTCTACCCGGCAACGGCTGTGACGAAACCCGGATGGCGGCCTACGATCAACGCGAGGCATTGGCCTGGGGGTGGTGTGTGGTGTGTTGCTGCTCACTTTAATACCGTCAGCCATTGTTCGGTGGCGGAGAGGACGTCGTGATTGGATCGGTCGTGCGGATTCTCCGTCGTAACTGTGTGAGGGTTGAACGGACGAGAGTTACTGAATAGAGAAACAATAATAAAAACGGAAACATCCGGAAGATATCACCGACCGACGTGAGAGACTGTCGGACCAAGTGCACCTCCTTGGATGCCGGCCTCAGGACTTTTCCGACTCGTCGCAGAATCGCAGATAGGGACATGAATTATGTGCTTCAACGTCTTTTCTATAACGGGGATCAGAATGTTGCCAACATCCATCCGCTGGACGAGTCCACGATTGCCAAGTGCGAATTCATTTCGCCTCCCAAGCAGCTTCCAGTCCCAAATGGCGTCGCGGGCGAGAACTCAAGGCACCCATAAACAGGCACACATCACATCACGGAAAATGACTGAGCCTATGTCTCATCTCTGGGTATCTTCTTGCGCCAGATCACTTATGGAAACAAATGCCCGGCTCCTTGATTCGGTTCAGGAGGATGCCAGGGCGTACGTAGTGAGGTGTCAACCAACCGTGGTGTTCAGCCCATCTTCTTGCGCCAGATCACTTATGGAAACGAGTGCCCGGCTCCTTGGTTCGGTTCAGGAGGATGCCAGGGCGTACGTAGTGAGGTGGCAAATACGTCAACAAGCAGCTTGACTGCGTCTTGAATCAAATACATCAACCCCCGACAATGACCGGCCCCGGGGTCGGGTAAGCTTCGTCGTTCACGTTCTTCGATGCGATCACGACGACGACGTTGTCTCGAGCACAGGACGGTGGCCACAAACCCAACCACACCGTAAAGGGCCACCCTTCATACTTGGCATTCAAAGGGAACGAGCCCTGATACACTCGCCTGCATCCGATGATATGATGCATTTTGATGCGGATTGCCAGGCAACCGAGTCATTCACGTATGCGGGAAGCCAAATCTATCCTCGAACGACTCTTTCAGGACTGCCGCTGATCTCATCACCCACAGCTTTTTGGTTCCACAAGCCTGTGCAAGGTTCATTTTTCAGAATGGTTCGCATTCGTCCTTCCCACAAGAAGTGGAACGTGGCTGTGGCGTCGATGTTCCGGACACTCTTCTCAAGTTTGACGCACTGATCATATCTTGGGGTTGCTGTATCAAACCCCTGACGTCCGGCATTCGGCAGTTCAAAAAAAAAAAACGCAACAGGAACAAGAAAAATGATTCGTGAGAGTATGTGAAGAGTACAGCTTGAAGTGAGGGTATTTTTCCATGATAAGCCAATCAGTACAAGCCAGCATCCCGGTGTCCAGCAGTCGAGAGAAGGTACTCGCGGTGTAAAACATGCAGATGCGGTAAAAGCCTACAACAAGGGAAAATGGGAGCAAGCCGCGATAGTGATAGCATGACGAAGCAAGAAAAATCAAAGAGCCCAATGATAACAGACAGACATCTATACCAGTAGCATTTCTGCCTCTCGCATGACCTGGCGCCAGTCGACGCCTCCCCGAGACCGTCGTTTCCAGACCTCTCGAATCAGGCATGATACCTGCTGAGAATTTCCGAGAGAGAGGCCTTGTTGCTCTTGAAGGCGTTTTATGAAGTAGGCTTGGTGAGCGTGGTCCTCAGTTAGACAGCCACAGATACAAATGCTGAAGACGACGCTTCGGACCACCGCACGGCCAGTGGGGCCATCCTCGGCCTCCCTCAAGCATTTGACCGTGTCGTCCACCGCTTCGATGATTTCTGGACATCGCGGGAAGTCACCAGAAACGACAGAGTGAAGGTAGACGTGTGCCGATGCACGAAAGACTTCTGAAGTAAGGCGGCGCTGCTGGGCACGTGCTCTCTCCCCAACATCAAGAGTAAAGTCACAGTCGTCCGGGTACGAGCTGGGTTTTTTCAAGATCTCCTCTATCCTGTGGCCGCGCCTGACTAGTTCTTTGACGCTGAGGCTGCCAGCGCTGACATGGGCTTCCTTCCAGTTGGCCAAGCTAGCAATCTCCGCGAGGGCGAGCACGATGTGGTTCTCGCAGCCCATGACGGACATCATCGAGTACTCCGCCATCGGGCGTACGGGCTCATCGCCAAAAAAGGTGGTTTGTGGGCCAAAGAGGTCACGGATAACGTCCAAGAAGTATGGCTCTCTGACGAGCGTGGCAGACGCAAGGACGTCAAACCAAATCGAGGTTTTGATGATGAAGCGGAGGCTCTCCGAACAGTCATGAAGGACTCTGCGTGGACCTCCCCAGCCAGGCTCGTTGAGGACAGAGAGGGAATATCTGCAGGCAGCATCGAGAAAGGTCTGCCATTGACCTTTGCCACCACTGAAGAGAAAGTAGGAGACGATGCACAAGCCTGCGAGGGCGTCTCCTTCTGTCAAAGGACCCTTGAAGGAAACTATCTGCATGCGCCGAAGGGCCTCTACGTCTTCTAGTTCCACGATGGCAAGTCTGTCTCTTTGAGTGCTCCTGCGATGGAGCTCGGAGAGGAGACAGGCAGCTTGGCGAGCATTGTCACTTGTATGGATCAACCTCCAGATGATGTTGTCGAGATTTTCGCTTGCATGAAGGTATTGCATGCGAAGGACGTGTTTCATGTAGTAGTCCAAGGCGGCGTTTTGGCGATCGTCGAGCAGCCAGGGAAACCGATCGACGGCAGGGGCAGAGGTCAACGAGTAGGCGGAAGAGACGATATCAAAGTCTTCGTCGTCTTGCATTGGAATGGTAGCAGTATACAAGCTTGAAAAGCCACTGATATGTGGGCGTTGGAGAGCGATTGAATGGTTTGACCCTGCAAGGAGGGCATTGAGCACTATTATACATACAAATACTTAGTAATGATACGAGGTCTTACATGAATCTAAGCTATTGTTAACAGGAGGCGAAGAATATGCGACAGGAGGAAGGAGGACTTCGGGGTATTCACTTCGTTCCAGAGGAGAGTCGGGGCTTAACTCGTGCATGACGGGTAGACCTGAAGCAGGGTTAGGGAGGAAAGCGGGAGTGGTAGAGGGGACGTCTTACGATCATTATCGGGGTAACGGTCGGTGCGAAGAGGGTATGAGGACGGACGCTCATCGTTGGTAGAGGGGATGGAGAGGGTGGGTGTCTGGGGGCTGTTGGTGGGGGATGGATAATCGGCTGACAAGGTTAATATCTGCGGGTCGTGTTCGGCGACGCGGGGGGCAGCTCCTGAGTGGCCCTTGATCATGCCCTGAGAAGCGAGGAAGGTCTTGATCTTGTCGCGGAGGTCGACGACGTTGCGGGTCTCCTGGGAGATATGAGATGGACTGTGATGGCAGAAAGGAAGAGGGATATTACCCGCAACCATTCTGGACGCTTGGCACCGAAGCCGAGGCATTGAAGACGGAGGCGTACGCAGGTGGAGCAGCTTCCGTCGGCATTCATCTGCTCGTCGCATTTCTGGATGGCAGGGTTAGGAGGGGGAGGGGGAGGGGAGGAGAGAGGGGGACCTTGCGACGGATTCTGCAGGTGTAACAGCCGGACTTGGCGCGTACAGCACCTTTTGATTTTGGCGCACCGGGTCTCCTTAGCTGTGGGGACTTGGGTGCAGTGGGCATGGGAGGGACGCGGGGGAAGGGAACTTGTCAGAAGGGAGAGGGGAGCGGAGACGAGGGTGGCATTGGAGGCATAGGGCCAAGGTATAAGTAACGTACGAGCGGGAAAGGACTTGGTGGTCTGTTAACACAAGTGAGTTTCGGGGTCCCCGCTCACTCAGCACTTGCCGGCACCCCGATTTTCAAACGGGGGGGTCATTTGATTCCGTCCGCCACTTTTCACATCCCCCGCAGTCAGCGTGCTCGTTCTCCTCCCTGCCGCTCGTGTCGGAGACCTGCCCGTATCCCCCCCGGCATTCACTTGGGTTCCCGCACCAGGCCCCCAGAGACAGCTACTATGTCTCGAATTGGTCCGGCCAAGCCTCCGCGCTTGTCGCATCTCTGCCGATACGCCACTTATCAAACCACCTCCACCTACAAAGTTCGCCCTTCATCCGTTTCGCCCCCCACGAAGCCACAGCATTCTCCTCCACAGCCTGCAGTCCCACCTTCACCAATAAAGCAATACATATATACGTACTACCGAGCATCCAACCAGGGTACCCGTGACATGACCCATATTCTTGACGTGGGAGTGACCGGGACAAGCACAACCCACGGTAGATGATGCCGTCACTATCAGTCCGACATGGGACCACCGCTGATGCTCAGGTTCCTGACCTTTTGCCTCAGTCCGCTGCTCGACGTCCCTCCCCCCTGTCCCGCCTCTCCACCTCCACCCCCTGGCCTCGACGCCTGATTTCCGCTCAGATCTCCAGGAACGACCCCAGCCCCCGTTCGCCTCGCTATCAGCGCTCGCACTGCACTCAGCCACTTGATCTCCTCCTCCTCGCTCGGCGCACACAACAGCAACGTCCGCTTCGTCGTCACTATCTTGAACGTATACGGCCCACATGCATGTTTTCGGTTCTCCGGCGAACCCCCCAATCCTTGTGTACTCGTCGCTGGCGGAGGATTCCCGCCACCGTGTTTGTGTGTCTGCATATCGAACTCTAATGCGTCCAGAATATCGTGGACAGGAAACTGCCTGTGCGGTTTCGTGTCCTGCCATCATCCAACGCAACGTGCACACGTCAGCCGTGCGTCCCCGATCAGTCCAACTCCACCCACCATGTGACTTCCTGAATAAATTAGCTTTTCTCCGTACAGCACGAACCATCGTTTGCGCCAATTATGTCGTTTCGAACCGCATTTCATCAAGTAGCCGGATACAACTATCTTTGCAATCGCATCTCTCAGCAGACCTGGTAGCCGAGTAGGCGAGGAACCGATCGTCGGCTGATTCTGTGAAAACGTCGACTCTGTCCGTTGAGCGCTCGGCGAGACATCCTCCGAGTCTGAAGACGTGATGTTTTGATGCAACGGATGAACGGGAGGTGGCGTTATGGTGGCGCTGCGACTGAGCGTTGCTTGGGCCTCTGGTATCATTACCGGCGTATTCAGCGACGTTTGAGTCGAAGTCATCATGAGGGTCTCGCGTGCATCCTGAATGGCCGCCACCCATCGCTGTGCCTCTTCGGGGCTCTGTACCTGAAGATAAAACGTTCTGACAGATGTAACAACCCCGAAAGTGTACGGATGCTTCTTCAACACGACTTGTGTGCACGAGTGGACATCGCTCAGATTGAGCAGTCGAAGAAGTTGGTACTCCGCAGAGGTCTTGTAGTACGCCAGATGCGCTGGCCGTAATACAAACCATCTCTTCTTCCATGTCTATAACAACATCCATATTAAGCAATACATGAGCGCTTAGGATACACTCACCTTGCGCCGCTCGCCCTTTTTCCTGAGGTAGCCAGACTTGATGACGCCTTCATTCACCGAGTCCTCAGTGCGCTGAGACCTGTCCGCCGTCTTCCACGGCCCTCCCTCTTCCTCGTCGTCTTCTTCAGACTCCTCGCCGCTGCCTGATGCACGCTCCGCGATCGAGGAGAGTGGTGGTTGTGAGCTGCTGCCAGACAGCAACGCTCCAGTAGAACCCATCGATTGTGAATGCGTGGGTGACGCCAAATCTGGTGACACGACGGAATCTGAATCTGACTCTGTTCCAGATACATGTGCCTGCGCGATCGTTGGATTCTGTGATTCCCCAGATGAGAACAACGTATGGAGGGTGTGAGTGAGTGATGGATCAGACCTTCTTGGACTTGGCGGTGGAGTGTACAGACAGTTTCCTTTGTATCTCTTGTGGAGATGGCGGTGCTGCTGCCGAGGGCGACATGCTTAAGCGCAGCAGGGCAAGCGTTTGGTTGCAATCAAGAGCTGTCTTGTCTCCCGCTCTGTATATGGGCGCAACCGTTAGACACGGTCGGGCTGTCACAAACGTGACATGTCACGACACACTAGATACGTATGCACCAGATAGCCCTCCGAATCCAAGACCGCGGCGCTCGGAGCCAGTATTTATTCATGCTCTTGCTCGCCATACTAGTGGCAGTAGAAGTACCGAAAAATACGAACGAACGCTGCCAATTGTTTTGAGAGCGCTGCTTGTCCAACTGAAACCACACCAGTGGCAAGATAATGCCATTCCTAATCGAGAACTGGTTATTGTGATCATATAAACCCCGACTCGTCGCATTCGACTGCCCGTACTCTTGAACCTCAACCATGACATTGTCCGTGCAGGAAAAGTTCGACAAGGCCGTCAAGTACGTCCAGGGTCTCCCCAAGGACGGGCCTTATCAGCCTGGCCAGGAAATTAAGCTCAAGGTGAGGGGGCATGGTCTTCGAGATCGATCGCGATCAGCTAAAAGACTCGCCTCAGTACTACGCATACTACAAGCAAGGTTCGTCGTGTTTTAGAAGGGCCGATGGCGAACCTTTCTGAATAATATCGCATTCAGCAACCGAGGGCGATGTGAAGACCGCGAGACCCGGCATCTTGGACTTTGTCGGAAAGGCTAAATGGTCAAAGCGATCTCCGTTTCTCAGTGGCCATGCTCAATTTCACATGTCATTGTAGGGATGTCTGGAACGGTGTCAAGGGCACGAGCGAGGAAGACGCTCAGGCTAAATACGTCGAATTGCTTGTCGGGGTAAGCTGATCTCGTTATGTTACCCGAGTTTAGTTGACGGTCGAGCTCGATTTCAGGACCTCGACAAGATCACGCCAAAGTCCGAGGAGCTCGAGACGCTGCTGAAAGAACTGAAAGAGTAGACGAGGTCGATTGTGGTATAAGAGTGAACGTGCATCCGAGGTAGCTGTCGGGAATAGGGAGGTGAAACGGCCGGTGACATCGTGTGCAGTGCAGTCAATTTCAGTACGCAGCACAACCTGAACAAGGCAGAACTGGACAGCAGGAGAGTCAACATCTGTTCATTGTTTCAACACGAGGCAGATAACACCCCGGCGTCTGTACCAGATCGTTGGCGCTGCGAGAGGAAGGGGTGTTCGAGGACCTCGCCTAGTGGATGGCTCCAGCCGCCCAGCTTTCCTAATCAAGGCATAGTTCAAGTGCCAGGGAATGCTTCGAGTCGGTTCGAGTTTTAGTAGATGAAAACACAGCCAAAATCATTGCCTCCGTTCATCCAGCAATTTCAAGTTGGTAGTAAGGATACAGCATCCACGTCACCCATTATGAGGTAACGAACTCAGAGAACGACTGCACCTTGTCAAGTCGTCAGAATTAGTGTCCGGATCAAGTGGAACGTTGCGCAGCCGTGCAACGAGGTTGAAACGTTGACTAGTGTTTCGCGAACCATGGCACTTGATACACACGAATACTTGGTATGGTTGTCTCTCGATCGATTAATTTGACCATTCCCACACCGGTAAGGTAGAAATGTCGTTCGCAAATGCCAATCAGAGAGCTAGGCCTCTAGTACACTTTTGGCAAACGACCGAGGTGCCTGGATCGCGAGTACCACTCCCTTATCGCTTTCCTTCCAGAATCGCTGTGTGTGCCGCATCGCGCAATTGCGACTCCATCTCAACCCGGGACGCGACAACGACTCGACGGAGCTATCGCGGTTCTGGACATCCAACGTGTGACCACATCATCCTGGCTTCTCTGCAAGTGGCTGCCGTCCTCATGGACGTGCTGAACGTTGAACCCTGGATCTGTACGTTTTTTCCATGCCCTATTTCTTCTCCGGAGCTTAAGCGCCCCTTTTCGGAGGCTCGCTCACCGTTCACTTTTTTAGATTGACAGTGTCACGCTAGACTTTATCCGGACAGCAGCCACATTGCACAGCACGCCAATGGGTCAGAAGCACGTCCCTTTTTGGATATAAACGAGTATGTTAACCATCACACGGCTTCTACAGCATGGCAGCAGGGTGACAGCCGATGTGAATCGCCTTGACGGCTTTTTCTGATATGCGGCTCACACCGTCAAGTTTGGCCACATGTGCAGGTCCGTGTGTAACATCTCCCCACTGGACCCGTGCGAAAAAGGCTTCCCTGCTCACGGAACCCTGCGCCTTCCAGTGCCGTCAGGCCCTTCCTATCTTTTTGACGGTCGCGACTCCTTGACCGCCGAGAGCAGTGTCATTTCCACTCAGCTGGGCAGCGACCATATGTACCGACCTTGACTTGTGCATGTTCGTCATAACAACAAATCTTCGTTCTGTCATTCCAACGTGAATGTGATGTGTTCAACTGGGGGATAAGAGGCAAATATAAATATGTACATATCATGTTTTGATTCTCGAGTCGGCGCGGACATGATCTCCGTCTTTACTTGGCACGCAGGCGCGCATCAGCCCGTCGTAGTCGCTCATTCCGCACGGTGCTTCGCGGTAGAACTGCAGGGTGATTCGACCGAGCCCCCTGGATGGCAGACCCGGTGACTCAGGTTTCGAGCGGTGGTCTGATGACAGGTTTCGCTCCCTGATTTTTGTTTGCCACCCGTTCGCATGGGTGTCCGTAGTCATTCTCCCAGTTGCCAGGTACCATACAATTAGAATGGATATGTGAATAAGTTGGGCGGCAGTGCATCACAGTCTGGGCACTTGGCCTGATTCGTAAATGAGCAGCAGCTCCAAAAAAAATGCGAATCTGATTTTTGTTATTCATTCCGCTTGCTGTCACGATGTCATTTTGATTTACAACTCGGGGTCAAACTGGTATAACGGGTGCTTTCTAGAGGGTATCGAAGCAACAAGTCCATAGAAAGCAAAGGCATACACGTTTCCGTCCGATGCAATACAACACAGCATGGCACGTACAGTAACCTACAATCAAAGGTAAATTCAGGTCGTAGATGTAGAAAACAAAGCGTCACGAAATATGTCCAACATCGGGGTTGGCGATGAACAACGAGGCACGCGGAGTGACGCCGTAGTGTATCGTCGGTCGCGTCTGTGACGGTACTTCTTCACGACGGCGGGTGTTTCGAAGGGGAGAAATTTGTTGTGATTCTAATTCTCGAGACAACCTGCGCTCGTATGCTCGCACTCTACTGGTCACGATGGCACCCTTCTCTGAGGATCCCATAAAGGGTTTTGGTGACATCCGGGGTTCAGAGGGTCTCTCTACGTCCACAGGCGTAGCGGCGCCAACTGGGGCTAATGTTGATCGTGGCAGATCAATATGGGGTGAACCGCTTGATAGGGAGATCTCGGCAAGCGTATGGTTGTCAACAGCGAGCATCCTTTGTTCGGTTATTTCCACAGAACCCAGCGACGGCGCGCGCCGGGAACTCGATCCATCAGATGCGAGACGCTGAACCACGTCATAACTACCCCCAAGGTGTTCTGCGGCATCGGTATTCGCCGTACGTCCGCTGTGAGCGGAGGACAATGATCGACCGTGTTCGACAAGTATATCAGTAGGTGTATCACTGGAACGCCCGAGAGTAGGAGAATATATCTTCGTTTCTTCCAACGGGTCGAGTAGAGGGGCGGGTGTTGGGTCTCTGATATCCAGAAGCTTGGATGATGTGATCGACGTGCGACGATCAAGGAGTGGGGATTTTGTTAAACGTGACCACCAGTTGTCAGGATGAGATAGAGATGGCGAATGAAGCAAGGTAGAACCTGAGACGGTTGAATATCGAAGAGCGGGTGCAACGGATTGTTGATCAGAGAAACATGAAGTAGTAGGACTGCGGGTTGTCGAAGACATGCTGGGTGGGGGGGAGAGCGCGGCGTTGTCCGCATGACCATAAATCAATTTTCCACGCGAAGGTTCTTCCAAAGGCGGAAGCGAATTAGAAGGATCCGAGAGGGATGTGGGAGAAACTTCATCGAGGGAGAAGGGCCAAACGGAATTTTGAGGGGCCAAGGCGGTCCATTTAAAATTGTCAGTTTCATCACCTCTCGGAAGAGAATCGTCACAATCTGCGTCTTTCTCCAGAATGCCAGGGTGTAGATTGAAATCATCATACTCGTAGTCCTGGAGAGGGTCCTCGAAGGGATCAGTATATGAACGAAAGCTTCCGTCCCTTCGATGGGCCGGATGCGAAAAATGTTCGCTGTGAGGGCTTCCTTGGCGAACTAAACCTTCCCCCCCCCCTCCACAGAGGTCGGGGATCTCCTCCCACTCGTGATCCTCTTGATATACTCCAGATCCGCTAGGCTCGCGGCCCATAACCCCGCGTACCAATACACCCACAGAGCGGAGGGACCAGACACTTGCCCCTTCACTGCGCTGCCTCTGTACGGTACTCGAGTATCCAGCCCAGCCAAACGATCTGCTGTCCTCGTCTGCAAACATGTCCTTCCGGGGCTGACGCAGCCTGGAGCTAAACTTGCTAATGCCGAGGTGTGCAAGAATATCCGTTATCACGCCCGGGCTATCAACCCCCCTGATCGTTTCATTGGCCTGACCATCTAGGTGTGCTGCCTCTGGTACAGCGCAGCCCACCCATCCCTCCGGCGATGAGAATTCGGGTTCATCTGCAAGCGAAAAAAAGCTCCTAGCTGCCCTTGTGTTACGATTATGCACTCGTTTCATATAGTATATCGTTGCGAATCCACATGCGATGAACACAAGGATTCCAAATGTCGTCCCGAGTGCGATAGCAATAGCACGGCTGCTTGAGCCAGAGGACGAAATAGATGTGTTCGAGGGAGACGAGCCCCCGGAAGACGCGGCGCCTGTTCCTCCATTGGAATTGGGGTTTGAACCTGTCTGTGTGGGCGCGGGCAATGAAGTAATGGCAGGCGTCAAGCCAGGAGAAGGTGCAGTGTAATACGTAATCATCGAGGACGTCGCCAGATTATATATAAATAAGGATGCGGATGCCGGAGAGGAGGAACCATAACCTAGTATGAATTATATGAGCGGCCAGCGTCGCGACCACGCGATTCGTGCAACTCACCAAAGCAAAATAACACATGACCACCTGCTTGGACTGCAAAGTGGTCTTTCCTTTGACCTAGCTGTGCGAGCGCAGCAACACTATTCCAGACCATAGGGTTCTGGTCCGTGTCCAGGATCCAGCCATCGCTGTACGTCACCTGGAGCTGCGCGTCCCCGCCTCCGTGGATAAGGACCTGGCCACTGGAAAGGACGACCGCAGCAAAGTCACGACGGGGACTTGGCAATGATATGTCTGAGATGGAAAGCTTCTCCCAGATAGGGGGATTTTGTGTAGTATTCAACGACCATACTGTGTCCATAGGCACGAGCTCGGAGCACGACGCGCAGTATCCCCCAATGACCAGGAGGCGTCCGTCTGGTAGTACGAGCGAGGCGTGACCATAAATATCGGGCGGTGCGCTGCTCGAGGAGGGCAACTGGACGAACTCTGGACCGGATGGGGTGAAGGAGTAGTGCTCACTGAATGCATTTCCAGAACCATCCGCCTTCTCACCGCCAATAATCCACACCTTGCCGCTTGTATAGGATGAGGAATGACGGATCCTGCGCATGGGTTCATTCGCCCAATTCTGTGGTTTCATGAAGAAAGATGGACTGGACTCGTCAGTGGTCAAGAGTAGACCTGACGAGTCGTTGAGGGTTGTGAGAACTATCAAAGAGTTGAGGTTTGGTTGACCCCCGAAGATGAAAAGCTCGTTGGGGTTGAACGCGGATAATGTGTGCCAAGCAAGGGCGGGCGATGAGTTAGTGGAGAAAAGCTGCCACGGGGGAGACGAAGAATTAAAGGATGTAGAGAGATCGAGAACTAATAGGTCGGATGTCTCTGGTGCGGAACTATACGAGTAGGAGTTGAACGGATCGCTTAGTCCGCCGTGGACGTATAGCGTGCTCTCCAACAGAGCAACTGCTTGTGCCCACCTATTGCGAATGAGTGCCGCTCGTACAAATGGGCTGGTAGGCATGCTCACCTCGGGGATGGGGTATATTGCGCAAGCGCTACTGGCAAGGTGTACAGGGAGACTACAAAGTAGTAAACCACGGGGTGGAACGAGAGCGATAAGTTACGGGTCATGAGTTTTGTTCATCGGGTTCGTGACGAGGATGGTGGCCGGGTTCGACCTGTTGTTGTTGTTCAAGTTCAACGTTTCAACATCGAGCTGCTTTTGGACCCGGGTTCAACAACGACATACAAGTCTAATGAATCTCGGTGACGACCTCGGTGTAACCCTAACCCTAAAGTGACTACGTCAGTTCCGTAGTCTCGATCCGACCATTCGACTAAGGGAATTCTCGCAATAACGACGCGAAGAAGCACACGCTTTCTGTAGACGCAAATTTACTACCAAGTCACGCGCGAGGACCGAAACGGATCCACCGAGATGATCCAACTTTGGCACTGCCTTCTGTACCACCTTGCCGCTCGGAATTCGTTGGGCTTGGAAAAATAACGCGGGTTATACTCTAACGACGTCAATCCAAACTACTGCCAGGAGAACGCGCTCACGGACGCCAACCATGTCCACCACAACCTGAGCACGCCGTCAGTCGTCGGTTCACAATAGGGCTTTCCGGCGATGACTTACATGGGTACCCTTCTTTACGGACAACATTCTGGGTTCATCGCTATCAGAGATGTCCAGGACTGTGTCGTGTTTTGCCTCGCGTACTAGAAAGACTCCTGATGCTTCAATACTCACAACGTTCAGATGCAGTCGAAGGACACAGCTTTGTTACCTACGAAACATTCGGATCCCTTCGTAGAATGCTGCAAGTACCTTGTCGAGTTTTCCGTAATTTTCTAGCAACTGACAATGTATTTTCCAAAACTTAACGAAAGGAAAGTACTGCTTCACACCAGCATTTACCAAGGTTTCGGCATCTCTCCCTCGTGTCATCTCTTGCACTTGTGCAACGAGTTTGTCTTGTAGGTCAGAATCCAAAGCGAGAAATGCAAGGGTTGTTGCCAAAGTATGGGCTGTTGTCTCTGAAGCTTAAATGTGAGTTTTCCAAGGCCTATCTATAAATGGACCAGACCAAGCGCTTGCCATGACCAGCGAACAACACGTTGCCAATCTGTGCTGAGGTCACCGGTTAGTGGTGCAAGGCAACATCGAGTTTTATTTACCAATTCGTTGTCATTCAGGCCCATCTTACTTCCCGCACCTTCAGAAGCCTGCACCAGAAGTGCAAAGAGATCCTTCGCCCGTTTCGTTAAAGCGTCCTCGGCCTCGGACCGAATAGTCTCTCGCGTAGTGCTGACTAAAGAGCGCATGAACGCGCGCACGGTATCGTATGCGCGACGGGTGCGTCGCATCCTTTTGCAAGTGTCAATATTCAAGGTCTAGTGTTTTCCGCATGGTTGACAAAAACAAAGCTTGCACTGACCGTGCAAACGGCATTTTCCAAGCCCATGCAGGGGCAACGAGCGCAAACGTTTTCGTTTTTGTGATAATCTCTATGCATTCTTGTATGCTCACTTTACCTTGGTGAACAGGCGGATTGGTCCACGTGAATGGAAAGCCGAAGCCAACCGATGCAAATATCATGAGTGTAAACTGTTATAACATGGTGGCACGAATGATCATTCTCGAGATAAAGTTTCAGTCAAGAAAACTCACCTTGAATGTAAGCACATGGACATCGGGAACGTCGATAACGTCCTTCGTTGCCCATCCCTCAGCAGAGGCCATCTCAAAAAAAGCCATACCTTGGGCTAGATTAGCCATTTAAGGAATGCTCGATGATCTAACCACTTACATCTCGTTGTTAAATGCAGGGCTGGCGATCTTCCTGTGCTATCTCCACAGTTCCCCCTCTGCAGAAATGATGTTCGGACCCCAGAGCCTGCAGGATACAAGGTAGGGACATTTCCCACGGATAGGTGTAGCTCTGGAAAGAAGCGGCCCAAGTAATCTGCTTTTCCAAAGGCGCCAGACCTATGTCCGGCAACGTCGATTTGTTTCCCAACTTCCATGGAGCGCGTGTGTATATTGTTGGGGAACCATTCATGAACAGGACAATGGAGACGGTGTCACAACCATAGCGATCGTAACCTAGAGGGAGGTGAGTATAGTAAAACCAGAGAAGAAACACGCATACTGTTCTTGGTCTTTCTCCAGGTCCAAGGGAATAACAGACCTGCAGCAGGGGGAAGGTGAGGAGAGAAAGGACACGTCGTGGGAAGGACCGACCCGGGTTCCACCATGTCTCTGGGTAGGATGATAGCTAAGATGGAAAACGGCTCAAAGGGAATGCGCAAACCAGGAAGGGAGTCGACGGCCTGTCATTGGATCAGTATAAGGATCAGGGAACGGGGTCACGACAGACTTTGAGGCCACGGGCGAGCTTGAAAACGCGTGAGACGACGAGGACGGAAGGAAGAGTAGCAATTGCAGTGGACCAGGAGAGGTCTAGGGGGGGAAAGGGATAACAAATTCTAACTGAGATGGCGACTCACCGGCACCATTGAATATCGCAATGTTCGAGGTCGCTGTCATTGGAATTGGTCAGTGGTCTCGTGCGTGAAGTTCAGGGGTACAAGACTTTACAGGTGTTGTCCTAGTAATGCAACTTGTGGTACGACAACGGGTGCAATGGCACAAGAGATTGGTTGGGACAATGTTCAAATGTTAGTTATCCAGCCCTCTTTATCTTTTAATCGTAATCACGGAAGACTTGTGTTCTTTGTAGTCTGCTCGACGCTCGGCAGTTCGGTGCGATTTTAGCGTGACACCAACAGATGGTGTGTGATGTAGTACTCAAACTTCAAAGTCCCAACACGGCGTCTCGTTCAATAACATTGCCAGAGAAAACCTGGCCAAGTAACACAAACCCCTCTGTAGCATTTGAACCACTTTTCATCAAGTTTTGTGGTTGTGGTATGACACAGGACGGAAGTGCATGTGTATTTTCTCGATTATAGACACTTATGTCGAGAAACTTACATGGACATGGATTTAAATCTATTATGATATGAATAAGAATAACGGCTGGTTGCAAAGGTTGAGCTGTCCATCGACTCATGACACGACTTACTTGAGGAACACCGCTCGGTATAGGGGGCCCAGATCGGTGTTGTGCTCGACGACCAGGCCTGTTCCCACTGATCAACCAATCCATCATGATCACTCGCTCCTACACTTGGGGTTGACCTCCTCGTGTATCCGGTGCAACGCACCAACCGGCGATACATCATTGTCGTCGCAGGAATAGCAGCAGAGACCAGAGGACGCAAAGCGACTGAGAAAAGATAAGTTACATATTGATGTTTGGAAAGCGTGAATAACATTATGCAGCGACTGCCTAGACTAGTCCTACATAATACGCTAAGGCGGTTATATACTATAACCGGTCCGAGGAAAAATGCTCTTATGCACATCCTGCTGGAGCAGGAGGTGTGGGACTCCATGAGCTGTTAGGTGGCCTCAGTGTCATCAGAGGGCCTAGGCAGCATGATACCCACTAAAACCTCAAGGTTAGTTGCCCAGTCTGGGGGGAGGTGACTTTGGTTTGATAGGAGTGGTAGCCAGGTGTTGTGTACTTTTTGTTTGCAATCTGCTCTATGTGGTGATTTTGCTTGTTGGCAGTCTATGGTTAATCGTGACTTGATGCAGTTGAGCCAGTGGGACTCGATGGCTCTTACTGTTGGATGTGTATTGTGTATGACTCATTTGCAGTGGAGTGCCCATATTAGGTGCACTGACTCCAATAAGATGATTCATTGGAGATGGGCTCGTGCATGGTGGCACATTTTCTCAGAGGTGGGTGCATTTTGAGGTTGTGGAAAGGTGTTATGCTAGCAACGCATGGTCGATTTCGGAATTGGTAAAGTCCGAGCAGGCGCACCGAGGGCAACGAAGGATGCAAGGGTAAACCTATCAGTGGAAAGACTCACTGATAATACGAGAGTGAGAGTGTTACAGTTTTACCCTTAAGCGTACCCCGCCACTTGTTTTCCCACGCTTACGCGTT
>JBBPSI010000021.1:0-219666 GCA_038093515.1 Butyriboletus loyo | reverse complement strand
CTGTGGGGCTCGCCTCATGGACATCGTCACTTCGCCTTCAGCTCTTCCCATTCGCTGACGATGTCGCCATCTTGCTCGGAGCTTCGCTCCCTCGTTACCGGCACTTTGCCGCTTCTTCTTTCGACGCTATGACTCGGACGGACTCATAGCCCTTTGCCCTCGCTGCCACGCACAGCTCGGTCTGTGCACGATACCCCATAGTATATATACTCGTACTTAGAGTAGTACGAGTTCTCTAGCTAATTCTACGCATCTACCAAGTGCATAGTAATCTAGCATTATACCCATCTCTTGCCGATAAAGCCGATAAGAGCCTGCTCGATCTCGTCTGGTCGCCACCACACAAGATCTCGCCGACACTTGCTTTGCAAGACACCCGATAGCGTCGTTCACGCGAGTCGGCCATTTCCTTATTAGGCTCGAGCCCCTAGTCAAGTGCTCGCTGCTAGTTATTGTGCGCTATCAGCGTAACATTGTACGGGAGTAAGTCGGACTGCATCGACGTCCATGGCGTTGGGATCCCTTCTGTTGGACGAGGGTTTCGAGGAAGAGGAGAATGTGGGAATGTAGCGCTTCCCTGCGCGGAGGTCGTCAATGCGCTTGTGCTGCGCGTGGAAAGCGGATGTTTTCTCAGCCCATCCGGCAAGCGTGGTAGGTGGTTTCTCGCATGAGAGGACGGACTCAGCGAGGCGGGGGTCGAGACCGCGAATGAACCACTCGATGAGCGCCTTCTCATCTATGATTCCAGATTTGGCGGCGAGGAGCTGGAACTCCGTGACGTATGTGTCGTAGCCGTCCTTCTTGTTGGCTCGGTTTTGGTTCAAGTTTCCTAGGTCGATGCGGGCGCTCTCTCCTACGTCGAAGGGGTGGAAGACTCTGTGGAAGTCTTCGCAGACGGTAGTGAACTCCCTTTGTCGTGGAGTAGGGTTTCCATCTAGGAGAAGGCCCATCCAGCCTTCGGAAAACGTCTTGCCTTTCCCTTCGCTCATTTTCATGAGGAGGGCGTTGATTTTGGACTCGTCGTCGGGGAATGCATTTTGGTTGGCGGCGAAATACGTGCGCATGGCGAGGAGCCATCGTGAACGCCTCCTCTTGAGTCCAGAGAAGTCCTTGGGGACGATCTTTCCTTTGTCGGACATCTCGTTGCTGTCTTCTTCGTCAGAGGGATCTGCGGGTGGAAAGTACGGTGGAGAGGGGGAGCGGGAGTTGTGTGGGGAAACGTGTGGGGTTCTGTCAAGCCAGTCGTCGCTGTAACCGTCGTCGCTGGGTGCCGGTTCGTCTTCCTGCCCTTGACCCTGGTCCTCGGGTTGATAAGAGGGTTCGGGGTCTAGCTGGGGCAGAGGGGAAAACTGGGGTTCAGGGTTTGGCGGGGCGGGAGTGTGTGGCGGTGACGGGTTGTCGACGACGATGGGTTCCGGTTCGGGAGAGGGAACGCGGAAAGAACGACCGACGCGTCTGGGACGTTGGATGGAAATGTTGGGCGAGGGTGGGGCGGCTTTACTGCTGAAGAGCAGAAGCGAGAGGAAGATCTAGTTCTTTTGTTACGCTGGGCGCTAACAATAGAACAGCGAGGAGGCACTCTGGAGTGGCCTCGAGACTCGTAAAGCGTTTCTGAGCTGGGTCTCAGACTATGTCTTAGTGCGCACACTAAGAGTCTGGAGTGAAACTAATTGCTAGCAGGTTACTGCGTAGAACTAGATAATGTACATGGTGGAAAGGCCGAGCCTTTATACTACTGGGGTCTGCGCACAGACCGTGTTCCTAATCGAGACGCGAGAAGGAAAGTACAAGTACGGAAGGAACATTCCAGAAGATTCCGGAGTGTGAGGGAAAGTGCGTCCGTGCGCGGGAAGTGGTGACTAAGCTAGAACGGTTGGTACCGTTCAAAGGGAACTAGCTGTAAGCTAGGCGAATGAAGTAGTCCAAGTGGTAGTGGATGGAAAAAGTATACCACTACCGTAACAACATGGAACCTTGACACGGAACTTTGATGACCACAGAAACATCAGAATAGGACGGAACTCAATATGGAAAGGAATGGAAGTGGAGATAGTTGTGGAGTGGTTGTTTGCGCTGCATGTAAGTGCTGAATTTCAAGGAAAAGGAGCAATTTGCGACCTAGAGGATATGTGTTCTCTACATTGCTATATAGTTTATATACTAGATCTATATATTTGATATGATTGGTCAGTCAGGTCTTCGGCCTGTCAGCTTGTTACCACATGACCATATAGGCTTCAACAAAGGTGCACTCATGTTGAGTCAGACATTAGGTGCTAAGAAGTACACTAGGTGAGTAGCAAGTGCAGAAGATGCACACCACATGTATCTAGTTTATAAAGCACTATTGCAGTGCATTGTAGAAGACTAAATTTAATTGTGATCAGAATTGGTCCAGTTTTACATGCCCAAGGTTCTTGGTGAACATATTGGTGGGGTTGGAAGCCCCTTCAACAAAGAATAGTTCTACCAATCCTTCATGTACAAATTCCTGTACACCATGCCATAAAGATGAAACCTTGGCTGTTGCCACATATAAGTACAGTAAGACAGCCCTGATGGCTTGTTGCTTTTCTTTAGATCTTTCAGTTCTTTCATCACTACTGTGATATCTCTAAGTTGAGCCTTGCTCCTTATACTCTTCATACTCTTTGAAGTATTCCTGTTTGTGATACACACTCTCATATTATCAGTGAGTCTTTCCACTTATAGGTTTACCCTTGCACACTTCATTGCCCTCAGTGTGCCTGCTTGGACTTTACCAATTCTGAAACATATTTGATATGATTGGTCAGTCAGGTCATCAGCCTGTCAGCTTGTTACCATGTGACCATATAGGCTTCAACAAAGTAAGTATCTGACTGCTTGATTTATAATTTTGCATGCATATAGATAAATATGTGGAGATTGATGAAAAACAAGGTGTCCAATGTCACTGTGCTTATGTAAGCATAGTTGTATTACATTTCATGGGGGATCTTACAAAAGCAATCCCAAAGGCATAAATAAGGGTCAGCAAATATGTCTTATCACCAACTTTTGGTAAGACTATTTTGATTGATTTGTCAGTCACATGTCACAATACTGAATTTTGAACACATAATTAAAGTTTAGACTGACAAAATTACCCTTGTGTCATGTCATAGCCCTAGGTGTTGAACCACAGATGAAACCTTGTGTCATGCATCACAGGGGCAGTGGAACTAATTGAAATGGGACAGTATTTTCAATCTGCTTACATAAGTTACAACCTGACCATTAGTAAATTCTGATTAAAATCCACCATAATAAAAAATATGTTATGCTGATTTGTAATTTACTTTAAATTTATTTACATGTGTGTATTTTGCTAATTCCAATTATGGTTAATTAATAAACATGGTTTTCTAAATATTTTTGTCAATATGCTTTTTTCCTTGAATGTCAACATTCAGGATTGATATGTCAAAGGCTCTCTTATCAAAGGAAGGGGTTGTCCACTTTGCACATCATGTCATCCAGACAATGCAGTGTGAATGGGAGGGTTGTACTATCACACTCAATAGCTGGGACACATTAGCAAAGGTGATTAACTTGACAATTCTTTGATTATTTAGTTTCTGTGATTGCCAGCATCAAAATCCCCCCCCCCCCAAAAAAAGACATCACTTTCCCCAGGTGCTATCAAGAATCCTGCAGCTTTTCCTTGCACTCAATGTAGTGGCTGGGTTTGCCCACAGGATTACTTGGTAGTTCTTGGAGGAGGTGTCATTGCATTTTTCATGTTTTATTAACAATTGCTAACTTGCGTGTTTACAGCACCTTCTTCAGCACTGCTCTCGTGTTAGGCAGCAGGTACTAGTGGCGATCTTATGCCTATGGCCAAGTTTTAACAGCCTTTTCACAGGATGGAGTGTATCAATGTTCCTATTCTCGATGCTCTGGCCGATTGCATAGTTCATTAAGGGCATTGAAGACTCACGTTGAACTCAGCCACTTGTCAAGGGTGGCATTAAGATGTCCGGTGGACGGTACGTGGAAGTCGTGATTTTTGCTTGTCATTGCACTCAAGTATCATAACCTCAAGGTTGCAATGAGGCATTCATTCGCGTGCAGCAACTGCAAACTCATTTTGAACATGCGCACCGCGAGCTCTTCGATAAACATGTATCTGTAGATGCCTTAGCGCCGCTTGCGATCCTCGCGCCTCCACGCCCTTTCCGACCACCGCCCCCACTCCCCCACCACCAAACTCGTACAGAATCATTGCTGGCTCCTGTCTCGATGCCGCCTATCCGTCGAGGGCACAGTCAAACCACCACGTCCGGCCTTGAGCGCAAGTGGAGTCGGTTGAACGTACAGGACGAGGAGAGCGACTCGGATGTCGATCCCATTGCATTTGAAGACCTCCCCTCCCTCCAAACACGCGACATCCTCACACCGAAGGTCGTAGACGTCGAGGTACACAAAAAACTACCGCTGGCCAGGCAGCCACTCTTATCCTGTCCTCAACCAGCGATTTATCCGCCTATACGATCCAACGAGCCCGAGCATAGTATTCTATATCCCGCGTTTGTACGCATGGTTGACAGTCTGACCGCGGCCGGGACTCTTGCGGGACACAAGAAAGGGGGGATGTAGAGGAAACTGATGCGTGCTTGGCGGTTTTGATCATGTGTATATACTGTATACCCTGCATGGGCGACTTGGTACACTCGGATTTCAATACGGGTTTGTCACAATTATACTGGAGCATCAGTGACACGCTATGAACGATTCTACCATAGATCTACCCACGAGGACTTGTTCTTTGGTTCACAGGCTTTGTTGTACGGGACATAATAGATGTGCATGCTGATGCATAGTGTGGATTGGCGCTACCCTAGCTAGGAGAGCCCTACGACATAAATCTCACATAAAGTACATAAAAGTGCGACCAGTTGTGTTTTATGCCTATTTATGCAGCATTGCCTTCGGCGAAGGTAAGCAGATCCGAGTCGCCCTGGTCGGTAACAGTCATAACACTGGCCACTGGTCAGATAGATATCCACGATACGGGGTGTGCAGTCGACTCACCCGACGCGGAATAGTTTACCAGCAGCAGTGCCCAGAGCGACGTTGGTACCAGCGAAATGGTGCACGGTTGTTTTTGACAACATGGCGTAGTACTCAATCTCCGACTTGCGTAGGGGCGGGCAGTTTCCGGCGATCAAGATAAGCTTGGCTACGAATGTAGTATAGGGGAGTGACAAGGAAAACGATCGTCAGCCCAAGGGACCTTCTCAGCCTCACGCTCCAGTCCCCGTGAGTTTATCAACGGAAGAAACTCACCCTTGCCACTGCGCATTTGCTTCAACGCTGACTTGTAACCCAAAGTGTACTTGCCCGACTTCACGACAAGAGCAAGACGAGACGCGATGGACTCGGTCGACTTGGAAGCTTTGGTTTTCTTGGAAGGTGCCATCGAGTATGACTTTAAGTCGTGAAGTGGCAGGTGTCTTGAGGATGGTTTTTTGGTGGTGAACAGAAAGAGTTTCATGCCGAGGGTTGCCGGTGAACAACTGCACAGTTTTTGAACATTTTGTAAACTCCGCATTAGGTAGATAACCCCTATAGAATATCGTCGAGTCGAGATCACGAACTACTACAACAACGGGCAACAACTGGCCTGGGCCTTCCCACCCCCGACTTCTTAACAAGTTAAAACTGGATAATAATAATTGAATTTTGCCCCGTACCCTAATTCTGGGGATTACAACAATGCAGGTGACATTCCTATCATAGCGCGCGGGCCTTTCTCGTCGTAATCCGATTTCGATACAAAGTTTTTTCCTTGAGAGTCGTTGAAAGAAACCTGGTTTGGTGACTGTCAATACAGCGCAGAAGAATGGTAGTTTCGCACTGACCTTGGCAACAATGCTGGTTCCCAAGAAGGCTGCAAGACCATCTCCCTTCTCCCGATACTCGGCAAAATACTCGGGAACGCCGACGACACGAATTGACCGGGGTTGAACATCATTATGCTGATCTGGATTACCAAGAATAAATGGTGATAAACGTGACTGCAATGCAGTACCAATCCCTATCCGACGGATATTCAGCATGAGCTAAGGACCAAGCAGGCAACGTACCCTTGACGCGGCTTGCTAGGTCTCCAGTGACAAAAAGTCCTTGCCAAATGTACTGTCGTTGATAAACATCAGCTTGACTAACTGAAAATCCAACGGTATCCTGTAACGAGAGCGGATCGTCCTCAGATCCTATTTCGTCTTTTTGAGGCAACGAGTGAAGGAGTGAAGGATCGAAAAGTGGTTCGCAGAACCGATGTCGCTCCTTCCCCAATGTTATCGAGCAGCCGCGGAACTGTAGTGTGACAAGGTCAAGAGCCTCAATTTCTTTCGCGCGTGCTTGTTCTGCAGCGGATGCCTTTGCAGTCGCTTTCTTCTTTGTTCCAGCCTCAATCACAGCCTTTTCTTTTCCCGCAACTAGGACCGCGGCGATATCTGTAACCCCCTCATCCTCTAGTACTTCTGCGATTTGACCGTCTGACGGAACACGAACGTGACCTTCGGACCAGATGTATTTGCAAAGATCAAGGAGGAACGTTTCTACGGCTTCGGGATCCCTGGAGGAATCGGAGGGAGAGGCGGCGGCCATGACAGATTGATTTGAGCGCAAAAGATTGGCAAAGTACTTTTCGCAGTCACCTATACCCAGGGAAGTCGAAGACCGTGCCGAATGCACGATAAAACCGTCATATATAGGCGATACATCCGTTTTCTCGAATCCTATGTCGACGACAACGCCGCTCAATTGACCTATTGCGTATATTTGTGTCATGGGCCGTTCAACGATCGCAAAACTGGCTACATTGAAGCGTTCAAAGAAGATTTGACATATTCGCTCTTGAGAACCACGAGAAAGCCCCGGCGCAGTGGAGAGCATGACTGGGGATTCGTTTTGAGTGCGTTTTATCTGAAATCTGCTGAAAATGACATGTTTCCTGCATGCTTCCATGGTAAGAATGCGTCCAGCACTGACTGATACATTGGAGTGCGCACCAGATGGCTTCGGCTTGAGCCCAATCGCGGATATCGCCATCTGCGAACGGCCATGATACAAGTACGTCGTGGCCTGCTTCGAGCGCTTCGTCGAGTTGGGCACCGACAAGATAGTCGTTCACCTTTGCGGTAGCACTCGTGTGGGATGGGAGTGAGGAGAGACGGGCTGATGACGCTGGGGGACGCCAGCAGTCACTACCCTCTCCGGTTCCGCTTTGCTGTTTTCCATTTGTGGTGGAACTGAACGAGGATTCACCCGCTGTCTGTCTCAAACCGACGCGTGCAGATATTTCCTGGACGCATTATCCTTGTCAGTACCGATTGGCGACAAGATGAGTGCAACGGACCACTGTTGGAGTTTTCAGAAGTTCCTGGATGCCGAGGCCAGCCCTGACGACTGTTCTGCCTGTTTCTATGACGAGTATCGACGAATCACGGAAGCTGCTCATGGCCAGTGAATGAAACGATAGTTATATATGTCGCGTTGTGGTGTGACCAATCAGCGGTTATACTCGCGACATTCGACAAATGATTCATTTCACTCTGAAGCCACCATCTGCATGTCTGCCAGCCAGCTCGCAAAATTGTACTCTCCACTCGACATTCCAGTGTCTGGCGAAAAGTCCTTTACTGACTATTCTCGGTGGAGGCTGCTTGTAAACGATGGAGGTCGCCACACTTGGCACTACCTGAAGACGGACGAAGGGTGCGCCAAGTGGCCCCAAAACCATATAGACAAGTACTGGACGGGTCAATCCCTTGTGAGTATTTGTCCGTGCGCGATACATGCGATGAACCGCAAATGACCCTGGCAGAACCTCCCCGCTCTTCCGAAAGCGACTACACCACTTGAAGCTGCTCGGAATGGTTATACGTTTTACAAGCACCTCCAGTCGCATGATGGGCACTGGGCTGGAGAATATGGTGGACCAATGTTCCTGTACCCTGGCCTCGTCATCGGCTCCTATGCTGCTGGTATGGGATTCAAAGAAGAAGAACGTCTCGAGATGATTCGTTACCTCATAAATCGCGCGCATCCTGAAGACGGAGGTTGGGGTCTGTAAGTATACAATCCCATGTCAGGTGGGCACCGCGTAATTCCCCCTAGACACATCGAAGGACACTCGACCGTGTTCGGGACTGCCCTCAACTATACGGCTTTGCGAATCCTCGGCATGAACGCTGAACACCCAGTTGCTGTCAAGGCAAGGGCTACCCTTCACCGGCTGGGTAGGTTTCCCATGCTAGGTGGCTACTATGTCATGCTGACTACCATCATACAGGGGGGGCAACGGGTGCCCCTTCTTGGGGGAAGTTTTGGTTGGCAATTCTCAATGTCTACGATTGGGAGGGATTCAATCCTGTTCCTCCTGAGCTTTGGTAAGTTAAACACGCCAAATACTTTGTCGGACTCTGCGTTGATCACTTCTAGGCTTTTCCCTGACTGGGTCCCATTCCATCCCCACAAGTGGTGGATTCATACTCGTAATGTCTATATACCTATGAGTTATCTCTATGGTATTCGCTTCAAGATGGAAGAAAATGACTTGATTCGTTCTCTTCGTGAAGTATATATTCATCGTGCCTGCCATACTCGCACATTTAATACGTTTCTCTTCAGGAGTTGTACACGACTGACTACCACCGCATATATTGGCCGGAACAACGTAACAATGTCGCAGCTGTCGATCTCTACTCACCTCATTCCTTCGTTCTGGATGCGATGAATGCCGTATTATCTATCTATGAGAGCTGCGCCATCCCTGCTCTTCGCAAAGCTGCGTTGGAGCGCACCTACAAGCTCATCATATATGAGGACGAAAATACGGAATACCAAACCCTTGGGCCTGTCTCCAAGATGATGAACTTGTTATGTCGTTTCGTCGTCGATGGTCCCGATACAGAGGTTTACCGTCAGCACGCCATCAAGCGCGCTGATTTCATGTGGCTTGGTGCGGAAGGTATGATGATGTGCGGGACGAACGGCAGCCAACTTTGGGACATTGGATTCATTACACAGGCGTTAGTTGAGACGGGCCTCGCGAAAGAGCCGGAAAATAAGGAAAGTCTAAGAATGGCATTGGGGTGGTTGGATATCTGCCAAATTCGAGAAAACCCGAAGCATTATGAGACAGCTTATCGTCACCGAACCAAGGGAGCATGGCCGTTCAGCACGAAAGAACAAGGTTATACTGTCAGTGACTGCACGGGGGAAGGTCTCAAATCGGTGTTGTACCTCCAGAACCAGGTGGAGTAAGTACGCTTGATTGTCAGAAACGACCTTCCTACTCAGTACAACTCTTAGGGGAACAGAGAAGGTCATCTCGGATGATCGACTCTTCGATGCTGTCGACACACTGCTCTCGATGCAGAACAGCAATGGCGGTTATGCGAGCTACGAGCTCGTGAGGGGACCCAAGTGGTTGGAGTGGCTTAACGCTGCGGAGGTTTTTGGTACGGTGTGCTAGTCACAATCACGTCGTCGAACTGATCTTGATTTCCCACAGGAAATATCATGACCGAGTTCTGTTACCCAGAATGCACGACTTCCGTGATAACGTCCTTGTCTATTTTCAGGAAACATTATCCAAACTACCGCGCGGCAGAGATCGGGTAAGTAGTGCCGATTTCACCGGACAGGATGGCTTTAATTACCGTTGTCTAGACGGACGATTACGGAGGCGATCAGATGGCTCCACGAAGTACAGAAACCCGGGGGTGGTTGGGTCGGATCGTGGGGGATTTGTTTCACTTATGCGACCCAATTTGCGTTGGAAAGCTTGGCGCTTGGCGGGGAGTACTACGCGAACAGTTCTGCTGTCCGACGTGCGTGCGATTTTCTCCTTTCGAAACAACGAGAAGACGGAGGGTGGGGGGAAAGCTACAAGGTCAACTGTTCCTACACCTCTCATACCTGGAAGATGCTGACTCATACTTGCTTGTCATGTGCTCTGTCTGTAGACTTGCGAACTCGGTCGGTGGGTTGAACACGAAGATACTCAGGTTGTGCAAACATGCTGGGCAGCCATGGCTCTCATGTACGCTAGGTACCCAAATGTGGAACCCATTGATAAGGCAGTCAATTTGGTCATGTCCCGACAGCTTCCGGTGAGAAAATGATGGCTCTCAGGATCGCGCATCATCTGAGACTTTGCTCGACAGGATGGATCGTGGCCGCAGGAAGCAATCGAGGGCGTGTTCAACAAGAACTGCATGATCTCGTACCCCAACTTCAAATTTTCGTTTACCATCTGGATGCTTGGAAGGGCACATTATTATTTGAAGGATCGAAAAGCCTAGCGCGTGTGTGAGAGAGCTGTACCTAAATACAAAGTACAATTCGGAATTCATGGATGACGGCGAAATGATGTGCTTATGAGCAATACTGTAAGATGGAGATACTTAATACGCTCGACCTGGTCCCGATGTCCTAGCTGCCCCATCTGATACTAGGTATGTCTTTTCCTCGTCGTCCAACACGTCCAGAACCTTCATCATCCCCGTCAGCCATGGCCGCAATCCCAACAGTCTCCCGGGTAGCGTTCCTTGCCTCGGATATCGTCCTCCATACTCAGCCCTCTGGGCCCGTGTTGTCCCCATTCGCCGAGTCCTATAAGGCCCTCTTAGACATATCCTCTCATCGACCAAGCGTTCAATCCATCCCTGTAGGCGGCGATCCGGGTGTGTCCATACTCCGAGTTGCGTCCGGCGCATCGCTAGCTTCCTTCACTTCCTCTGTCACATCCCAAACAACTCTCCGTCTCGTACTCCTTGCTACAGAACTCTCCTCCCTCCCGCTCGTCCTCCATCTTGCAGTCAAGGACGACTTGTCAGACGTCCTCCTGCTGCAGTCTGCATTTCCATTCTTCTTGATTTCCTATACGCCTCAAGAGGCCCATGATAACGCCCTTCTTGCTTCTCGGCTTGCCCGCACGGAGAAAAAGGCAGTTGTGCACGTCTTTTATGAACTAGCGGATGGTCCAGTCGTAGACATTGCCGAGGAGGACGTACAACCGTTCCTATTTTCCGAAAAGGTCACTCTTTCACCGAGTGACGTTAACAAGGGTCTCGGCGACCTGGCATTGGAAACCCATACCCCAGAGCCCATTTCGGCGCTACACCAATTGTACGAATCCGCTGCGCTGTCCACGTCCACTAGCACTCGTCGTCCTTGTCTTCCTTTGACGATCCACGGTGATGAGCATCCAAGCACCGTCGTCGTCGTGCTTGGAAAAGTTCCCAGCGTTTTGGCAATCGACGGTGTATCGTTCGTTGTCGTCGGCTTACTTGCTCCTCTCTCCCCTTCCCATATCTTGCACGCTATTCCCCTCTCGGCTTCTCGTGTGCTCGTACTTGAGCAGCTCCACCATTCGAGCACCAAATGGACCTCACTTTATCTCGATATCGTCGACGCACTCCAGGAACGCCAGGCGCACTCGCAGGTATCCGTCCAGAGCGTTTGGTTCACTGGTGGCGAGCAAGTCAGCCAGACCAATTTGCTCGAACTTGTTCACACCACGAACAACGCTTCCCTCACATCCCCCATGCTCCTCCAAAACGGGATCCTTTCCTCGCCGTACGCTTCGGTCCCTCACGTTCCAAAACACGAGTCTTCGTACACCAAGATCCTGTCTCACGTGTTTGGTCCTCGCTTAGAGATCTCAAACTCCCCTGATCTGGTTCCTACACAGGGCAACATTGCCACCAGTCCCGAGTACGCGCTGGGTAGGATCAGAGGCCAGCTGGAACAGCGGGTTCAGCTCGTCAGCTCTGTTCAGGAGTTGATGCAGGTCGAGCAGCTTAGCACCGAGTTGCACAGACTTCTTGCTCAGTGGTTACAAGTTAAAGACGATAGCTCGAAGAGCCGTACTATTGGTTCTCAAGTAGCTGCAGCGTTGGAATCTTCGCAGCTTTCCAATGTGCTTGTTGATCGCATCCTCGCATTAAAAGCATTCTTCCCTTCGAAGTCCAGGTGGATACTCGGCTCAGATGCCTGGGCCTACGATCTCGGATCATCAGGTTTACACCATGCCATAGCCTCCGGCCTTGATATCAACGTCCTCATCCTAGACACTCTACCTTACTCCTCCCGAAACGCAGCCGATCCACACCGGCGCAAACATGATGTTGGTTTGTATGCCATGAACCACGGAGATGTCTACGTTGCCAGTGTTGCTGTGTACTCTTCATACGCACAGGTCCTGCAGGCCATGATGGAAGCCGACCAGCACAAAGGTCCATCGGTCGTCCTCGCCTATCTTCCTTACCACGGAGAGAACTCCCCGGCGCTTGAGCTGTTGAAGGAGACTAAACTTGCAGTTGACTCGGGTTACTGGCCTTTGTACCGCTGGGACCCCACCAAAGAGGCTAGGGGCGAAGAACCTTTCACCCTCGACTCTGACGCTGTCAAGAACGACCTGCAGCAATTCCTTGACCGGAAGAACCATCTATCTCAGCTCGTTCGTTCTAGGCCTCAATTAGCCACTGAGCTCGTTAGCAGCTTGGGTGAAAGCGTCAAGGAGGCCCGTAGGCAGAAGGCGCAGCAAGCCTACGATGATCTGCTTGTCGCACTTGACGCACCGCCCCTTCTCGTGTTATACGCTTCGGACGGAGGCGCAGCCGAGAAGTACGCCAAGAAACTCGTCAACCGCGCCAAGGCAAGAGGCATTCCGGTCACCATCGGGACCCTCAATTCGATGACCATCGAAAGCCTCGCACAAGAGGAGTACGTTGCATTCGTGACTTCCGTCGCCGGTCAGGGCGAACCGCCTCAAAATGGACGCCAGCTTTTCAAAGCCTTGAACGCGGCTGCGCTTCGTAACGAAAAGCCTTTTTCCAAGCTGCGATACACCGTCTTTGGCCTCGGAGATAGCCACTACTGGCCTCGGCCCGAGGACGCTCATTATTACAACAAGCCCGGCAAGGACCTTGACTTGCGCCTAGAGCAGCTCGGGGGCGAGCGCTTTGTTGAACTCGGCTTGGGAGACGATCAAGACGCCGATGGACCCGAGACTGGATACAAAGTCTGGGAACCCAAGGTTTGGAAAGCCCTTGGTGTCGACAGCGTCCAGGTTACGGAAGCTGAACCCGAGGCAATCACCAACGAGCATATCAAGGCGGCCTCCGAGTACCTACGTGGTACCATCGCGCAGGGCTTGGAGGATACGACCACTGGAGCCCTCGCTCCATCCGACACTCAGCTTACCAAGTTCCACGGAATCTACCAGCAGGACGATCGGGACATTCGTGAAGAGCGTCAGGCTCAAGGAGCCGAGCTAGCCTACTCTTTCATGATCCGTGTGCGCACGCCAGGCGGTGTTTGTACGCCAGAGCAATGGTTGCAGATGGACCAAATTTCCGACGAGCATGGTAACGGTACATTAAAGATCACCACCAGGTCTACCTTCCAGTTCCACGGTGTTATCAAGCGTCATTTGAAGCCTTCTATTCAAAAAATTAACCGAGTGCTGATGGATACCTTGGCCGCGTGTGGTGACGTTAGTCGGTACGTTGCATCTTCGCGTCAAATGATCTGTAGCTCACGTCTTACCAGCAATGTGGTCTGCTGTGCTAATCCTTCGTTCTCGAGGCTTCACTCTCGTGTTTATGAGTTTTCCAAACTTATCAGCAACCATTTGCTGCCCAGAACGACTGCATATCATGAGATCTGGCTCGACAAGAAGATGGTGGCTGGCGAGGCTGTCAAGGACTTCGAGCCGCTGTATGGCGAATTCTATCTTCCTCGCAAGGTTTGTCTATTTCCTTCAGTGATCGGCCAGCAGCTGATTCCCATCCAGTTCAAAGTTGCAGTTGCCGTCCCCCCTTACAACGACGTCGACGTCTTTTCCAATGACCTTGGCTTCATCGCTATCGTCGACAAGGATGGTGAATTGGAAGGTTTTAATGTCTCAGTTGGCGGTGGTATGGGTGTGACCCATGGTAACAAGAAGACGTACCCTCGCATTGGCGACGTCATTGGTTTCTGTACTGTTGAGCAGGGACCACTCGTGGCAGAAAAGGTTGTGCTAACGCAGCGAGACAACGGGAACCGCGCTGAGTGAGTTGCGATGTTTTGCCAACATAGTTCCTTTACTAATTTTCACCCGTAGTCGAAAGGTGAAAACAATTGATGCACATCCACGTGGTTGAATTCTGACCCCCGGCGTAGAACGCTCGCTTGAAGTACACGATTGATCGTATGGGCCTTGACCGCTTCAAGAATGAAGTGGAGTCCCGTCTCGGCTTCGAGCTCGCCCCGGCTCGCCCTTATTCGTTTGAAACCAACATAGATCATTTTGGCTGGATCGTCGGAGAGGACGGCAGGCACCACGTCACGATCTTCATCGAGAACGGACGCGTCCAGGACGAACCCGGACGGGAATCCAAGACTGGTATTCGTGAAATCGCCAAGGTCCACAAGGGCACATTCCGCCTCACTACGAACCAGCACCTCGTCATTTCTGAAATTCCTCCGGAGGAGGTCCCGAGGATCAAGGCGTTGCTCGCCAAGTACAAGCTCGACAACCTCAATTATTCAGGATTGCGGCTCTCGTCGTCGTCTTGCGTGGCGTTCCCTACATGCGGTAAGCTTTTTTATATATGCCTTGCCATTTGTTCGTCATTCAAATATAAATCAATCTAGGTCTCGCCATGGCTGAATCCGAGCGGGTGAGTTGTTGTGATAATCGACGGAATTCGTGTCTCAAGCTTTTTCACACTTGCAGTACTTGCCAGTGCTCATCGACAAAGTGGAAAAGATTTGCGAAGAGAACGGTCTGCGCCATGACTCCATCGTCATGCGTATGACTGGTTGCCCGAACGGGTGTGCCAGACCCTACCTTGCTGGTGCGCACAGTGTTTTTGCACTCGTCTTTTTTTTCTGATTCACATTTCGCAGAGGTGGCGTTCGTCGGAAAGGCTCCAGGCAGCTACTCGATGCTTCTCGGCGGTGGATACTACGGTCAACGACTGAACAAGATATACCGCGAAACCGTGTCCGAGCCCGAGATCTTGGCGATCCTCAAGCCCATGATCAAGAAATATGCGCTCGAACGACACGAGGGCGAGCGCTTTGGTGATTTCGTGATCAGAGCTGGATATATCGCACCGAGTACCGACAGCGGGAAATCGTGGTATGACAGAGTAGGAGGCGAAGGCGAACACAGGGAAATCAGTGTCGCGTAATCCGATGCGACACGCGTGTACGATTCAGTTGGAAATTGTTGTATCATGAATGGCATTCCGTTTGGAACAATTTAAATTTGCACAACAGCTGCATCCGCACAACGCAATGCCAACACACCACAAGAACATGAATGTGGCTCCAGAAATTCCTCGGTGTCAACGACGGCATTTCATACAACCATCCCGATAGCTGCACGTTTGCCAGACGCATATGTCGTTAAGACGGTATTCGGTGAAACGACGGAAAGCGGACCCAAAGGCGTGTTTTTTGAGATCGGAACAAAATCGGTGTTTGCAGAGCTGCTGAATTCCTCGTGCACTCTATGGCGGAACATCTGCACATATATTCCACCGCAAATATTTTGTCTGATCGCAGTTTATTACCACCCGCCGTGCCGCGCTTCGTGCAATTCACAACCGCACAATTTCTTGCAATATGGGTAGAAAGAATATTATAATACACGTCACATGTATGTAGTCAAAGTTACACCAACTGTATATAGTGAACTGCAGGGGTAAACCCGTACCCCACTAGGGTACAGACCCACCACAGGTTTACCCAAGGGTCTGTCATATAGCTATACTACACATGCATATTTGTTGAGGGCAATGGCGATGGTGACAGCAGGGTGAGGGCGAGTGCGTGAAGGTGAGGGCAGGGTCAAGGGAGGGCAATAAGGAAAAGACAGAAGGGCAAGGGAGCAAGAGGGCGAGGGCCATCCTTCATGAGGTGGTTGCTCAGCAAGATGAGATGAGAAGAATGAGTAGTGTTGCTTGGATACACTATGCTACGAAAGGAATGAATGAGAACTTAGATTGTGCTGGGCACAACAGACAAGTGTGAACAAGGAGATGATGCAGAGAAGAGCACGAAAAATCTAGATGCTAGATTTTGCAAGTATGTGTGGGGAAGGCCAGTCAAGTGGATTGTTGCCCACGAAACATCAGGTCACGTGATCATTGGCAACCAATCAGAGTCAAAAACTAAAGTCACATGACTGGGCGAGGAAACCCAAGAAAAGCGCAAGGAGAGAAAAGGATCAGTGAGAACTGGGGAACCTGACCTTCTGAGCGCTTGGGAGGGTCGAATCGCACTGAAAAAGGGCCGGTTGGAAGACGAAAGGCGGGCGGAAGGACAGGCACGAAGGGTGGGTGGGTGTGATAAAGTGAAAGAGAGAGCACAGGGAAGAAAGGGAAACTGCAGGAAGAGAGACCTGCAGCCCATCTTATCTGTAGCAACCTGAACAATGTCGAGCTCTGAGAGAAGCTCACGGTGTCGGCATCGGCTGAGCTCTCGCACGAAGGCCTAGTTCTGGGTTGGCTCACATCCTACCTAGAACTTCCACGTGGCTGTGTGGGGATGAGGGTGGGGATACATTGAACGCATTGGCCAGTGGTGAGTAAGATATACTATAATTCACTGAGCCGCAACTTCCATGGCACGGCGGGTGCGATCGGATGAAAAAAGTGTGTGTGCGGTTGTGAATTGCTCGAAGCGCGGCGCGGCGGGTGGTAATAAACTGCGATCGGAGCAAAATCGGCGTTTGTAGAGCTGCTGAATTTCTCGTGCACTTTTGCTTTCATGTGGCTTAACTCCGATCACTGCTTCATCTGTTATGCGCGACTTTCTTTTTGGGGTTAGCACTGGTTTATTTGAACGTCGACCAGGGAACATTTCAGAGTCTCACAGCGAGGCTTGGGAAACCAACATTTGTGAGCCCAAAGATTCGTTCAACTTGCGATCTCAAGCACCTACTACTAATTCTGCCGTTCGACCGCTTGCCACTTGGTGGACCACCAGTTCACGTTGTGCATCGTACGAAGACCGGCCAGACCCAGAGATGTGTGTGAGTCGTGTGCGGTGCGGATGGCAAATTTAATAGTCACAAACGGAACGCGGGTGCGAAAGGCACGTCCGAGATATCATTATCGACCACGACGTTAAAAAGTCTGTCCACACGAAGTCAAGCCATTTTTATCACCAGCGTTGATCGATGTCGTGCACGAGGCAGCATCAGTCTTCTGTGATAGCAACGGACGTAGATTGATTACGATCGTTAGCATCATCAGGAAGTATGACCTAATGTAAAAGGCACGTCTCCTCCTGCACTAGCGCGACAAGACAAGACAGCGCAGATTGAAGCCGCTGTGAAAAAGCTGGGTCAGTCGCAGGCCGCTCGATTCCAAAACGTGCTATCATTTCATGAGAGTAACCAGACATGACGATGTAAATGTCACAGGGCTGGGGTCATGTGCGTGGTTGCCTTCGATTTCTACCTAGATGCCTAATTATGCACTGGCATCTCTAGCTTCCTGGAGCGCCTCCGTCAACACCTTCAAGACCCTGTCGATGTCACCTCGCTCGGGGTCGGCGACGCTGACACCCATGTGTCTGTTCGGGAAAACAACCGTTAGTGTATGCGATAACCGAGCGTGCAGATGAAGAGACGTGCCCAACACGGAAATACTTGGCTATGAGAGGTGATCAACAAAGGGTAGAAGATGCCTATATCATTCTCAACGAACCTTTGATACTAGAGTGTATACCACCAGCAACCACGATGTCTTTCCTCAAAAGACGGGGTATGATATCGCCTGTGACAATTCCCTTGGGGAAGTAGAACTGTTCGAGGGAGACAAAGGATGAACAATGGCAGGGAAAGCGAGATGGAGGAAACCGACGTACGGCGGACATGCCGTTAGCTGAGATCTCTTCGCTTAGAGGAACGTTCGTGAACCCAAGAGCCTCTGCGCCTTTCTGGAGGCGTCTTCTGGCATCTTTGTGTGCTTTGAATCGGTCTTGAAGGGATAGAGGACCTTGAGTGATCTGGACGAGCGAGGCACGGTAGGCGTAGATGAGGTTGACGGGTGGGGTAGCAAAGTAGGCGGCACTGTTGCGTTCGTATTGTTTCATGACAGGGAGCCACCTAGATCATGGTCGAAAGGAATGAGACAAGGAGAAGGGAGAGCGATAGCCTTACTTTTTCCAGCTAGCATAATACGACGTCACGGCTGTCGATCTGTCCTCGAAAACCTGGACAGGGTGCGAGTTCGAAGCGAAGAAAGAAATGGGGGATTGACGTACTTTGAGAGCCTTGCGGCTTACTACGACTATGCTGAGACCAGGTGGAGCGCCGAGACCCTTTTGGCTGGCTGTTAGGACGACGTCGATGCCCCAGGCGTCCATCTGAATCTCCTCGCTCGCAACGGAACAAACGGCGTCGACCACGACCTGGAGGAGCTGGATGGAGTCGTAGTCTACTAGCAGTGGATACCACGCACCAGTGTCTCCGGTGACACGTTCCGAACCAGCTCTGCGACGGCTTTGATATCGGAAAGGACAGCTGACATGGATGTCAATGACGTGAAGAACGCAGAGATCACGAAACAACGGACCTGTTGAAGTGTCCACATGGGTGACGGTGATGAGTTTGTACTTTTTCTGCTTGAGAGCGGCTTCGATGTCGGACTGCTTGACCGTACCACCGATTTCAGCCTTGAGCTGGTCGACCTTTGCTCCATACACCTCCAAGCTAATGATGCCAAGGTTATCGTTGCGCTGGGAACCGTGAACGTGGCAGAACCAACCAGTCAACGAACCCCTCGGCAAAGTAGCCGCAGTTCAAGACGAGGACGTTCTCGCCCGGTTCGACGAGGTTAGCTGACACCTTTGGACAAAGTCAAGCCGAGGGGGGGAAAGGGCGACGGAGGGCGAACCTGATCCCAACCCAGGGTACCCGAGCCCGCAATCAAGAAAGGTTGACCATCAGAGGTATACAATATGGACCTGGATCGTCGAGGCATGAACGAGCATGGGCACGGATGCCGTAAAAGGAACGGACCTGGTCATGCGGATGCAGTCTGCGAAGGCGGAGGAGAAATCGGGGGACATGTGGGACATGGCGGGATGGGCATTTGCATAGAGGACCTGGAGGTGCGGGATGAGGGACGGCGTGGAGCGTGGAGCAGAGAACAGACCTCATCGGTGAGTTCGATCGGGCCGGGGATGCTGGGGTCTGAATGGGGAACTGTGCGGGGTCAGATGGGGACGGACTCACAGTAACAGCCTTGACGAATGAATGAGTACGGGGTGGTGAAGATGAGCGGGAGAACGTACTTGTGGGGTTCCTGGACAAAGTGTGGCATGACTGTTCGGTGAAGATGACGAACGGGGAGGGGACGAAATCGAGATGAAATGGACTTGAAGAAGAGGGCAGACATGAAATGGCTTTTAATTGCAATCTTAATAAAGCGACATCAAATCGGCCCTCCGCGACGGAACTAACGTCCAGCAATAATCCGTGTCCCATCCCCATCAGTTGCCCCGTTCGTTTGCCCCGCTCCCGCCAGTCCCGCAATCGTCTTTTGCAGGTCCGTCCACTCCGACTCTCTCGCCAGCGCCATGTCCCCAATATCATACACGTACAGCTTCCCGTCGCTCCCCCCCAGCGCCACCCGTCGTCCGTCCTTCCGATCCCACTCCACCCTGTTGATCGCCCGTCCAGACACAACGCTCGTAGATACCACAGGCACCTGCACATCCACTCAGCTCCACCGTCGCAAAAAGTCAATCCACGACGCACCTCCGTGTCCGTGTTCAGATTCCACAAGTCAAACTTACCCGACCCGTCCACGGTCCCAAACAAGGCTGGCTGTGTGGGATGCCACTTGACATCGTACACGTAATCATCCGCCTCGTCGAACGAATAAATGGGTGCAATCGCATGCGCTGCCGTCGATGGCTTCGCAAGACTCTTGGCCCGCCATAGCTTCACCGTCCAGTCCACGCTAGCTGTGAGAAACAGATCAGAAAAATCAACCGGTCCCACCAGCGGGTGGAAGTGAAGGCCCATAACCGGCCCAGCATGGCCCTTGTAGATGTCATACTGATTCAGTCCTGCTTTCGCCCCAGCGCGATCATATCGGTTCGCCTGATACACATTCCCCTCCTCAGTACCCACCCAAAACGTCGTCGTTTCGTTGTCGGGAAAGTCCAGTGTAGTCACAGCCACCTCCCCCGTCTTGTTGTGGCCAGCGTGAATCAACTCTAGCGTTTCCTGTCCAGTCGATGTCACCTGTCGCTCTCCCAAAACAAAAACAAAAAACGGGTACCTGGGGCTGCGCAAGCATGTCCACGAGCCACGAGCAGACCGTACCATCTGTGCTGCTCGTGATAAGATTGTGTGCGTTCTGTGTACCAACCATCTGCATCGCATACACAGGGTGTGTATGCCCAGCCGCAGACAATGGCGTCTTTAGCACCGGCAAATGCTTTGATCGCGTGTCCCAAAGTAATATTTGCCCCGAGTACGTGCCACCGAATATAAGATTAGAATGAAACGGTGAGAACGTAACGGACAAGACATCCGACTGTCGTTCACGCCACTATTAGCCCAACGATCAAACACGTACAGGGCTTACCAACCTGGGAATGAAACACGAATTCTGGTCTCTCCAACAAGTGCAGATTCCAGACTGCAACAATACCATCAGGCTCGTTCAACGCGGCCGGGTTCTTGTTATACGAAGCCACACTGAGCTCAGGATACTGCAATCGAGTCAGACACGCGTCTCAAACATCACAAAATTTTCACCTTGGGTGACCAGTCAACATCGGTTATCGAACGGTTCTTCCCATAACGTTCATCGTAGAATGCGCACACGCGTTTTACTCGCTTGCCTTCCGAATCATCACTGCAGACAACGGTCATTCCCTCGGGAGCCCGGCAGCATGCAGACTCACCCGTTCGTTTCCGTGCCAATGGTGTAATCACGAATGTAATCATATCCGTCATTCAATGCCCGCTGGACAATCTTTGACGACTGCTCGACGAAATCAAGGAATTCCGGCGCAGTCAAGATGCTTGTCCGTTCCTCTTCCGTCAGGTCTGATAGAGCGAGCACGTGCAAACCAAATGAGTAGGGTCATGCAACTCAAAAGCAGTCAAACCCAACCTCGGATTTCTTGCTCAATCTCTTTCTCGAGTTGTACGCTCTCTTCCTCTAGCTCTTTTTCCCGAGAAATGCGATCCGCTTCCATTTCACGCTCGCGTTCACGTAGTATCTGTTGTCGGATGTCTTCCTCGGAGATGGAAGGAGTTTCAGGCTCGACGGCCGAGGTTTGAACTTCTTTATTGTAGATCACGCGTTCCTATACGCTCGACCGTATGAGATCCACGATTTGTATTGTCAAAGGCGAGGGGACGTACGCGTTGCGGAAGCTCAAAAAGCTCTTGCTCCACATCAATGAGATCTATATACCGGGGAGTCAAAGTCCTTCGATTGCCATCACAGCCTTATTCATCAAAGCAGGGGGGGAAAGGCCAACGACCAACATACCGCTCCATGACATGTTCCGTGGCCGAGTTTGTAGATGCCACCATGGTCGTTCCCATACTGAGCCTATCCGAACCCACATCGCTTTGTCGACTGACGCGACCAGAAGGTGATAAAGCCGAGCTTGAGTGGAGCAGTGCAGATTGGCGAGGCGGCGTGCCGGACAACGAAGACGAGGGAGTGACGTCCCCAGCACTGTCAAAGCCTCCTCTGCTCGCGCCAACGAGCGCGTTGACGAGGTCGTCGACATCACGACGCAAAGCAGTGGATGGGCCGATGGTCTAGGACGTCGAATGTTAGATGGATCACCAAAAGAAACAGAATGGGAGCAAGGTTACCTCGGACTGACGTCTCTCGGTTTCGGCGCGTTGTCTGTCCGCTCTGGCCTTTCTCAGCTCTGCGAGTTTGGCTCGCTTCGCCTCGATCTCTGCTCTCCGCTTGTCGGACATACGTTCAAATGTTGACCGAGATCGTACCAAGCAAGTCAGTGTCGTAGTCGCGACCCGTGGAAAAGTACGATATATGTACTAGTTGTAGTACAATGCATCTTGAGTAGCTACATAAACTCCATCTCGCTGTCGCTTGAATCTGGACGCGCTTCAAGCTGCGTGACAACCTCCTCCCACAGCTGTCCATAACCATGCGACGGTTGTCCATTCCATGCCAGCAGCGCGGTCAGCGAGTAAAAACTGTACAACTCTTGTGACCGGTCGTCCGATGGGCGAGTTCGCGAGCACGAGCCTCGTGATGGCCGTGTTACGGATCGACGACTCGCCCTCTGTCAGCGATGGGATGTTCCTTGCATCGTCGGACATTCCAAGATTACGTAGCTTTGGGCGTCGCGCGACAGCAGGCCCTTCCGTCACTGTTGGCATCCGGATGGATCCCCACCCGCTGTGTCGATTGAGACAGAAAGTCCCCAGCTCAGGCCATGCTTGAACCAACTGAGCAAGTTCGTCGGTGTTTAAGGAAACTGAATTGTCAAGGTTGACTTCGAACGCGTAGAGATTAAAGGTCATCACTGGGCTCAAAACCCGAAAACCAACGTGCTGCGAAGATCTTTTAACTCGTGGAGAGAAACCTGGGCCTGATTCGTCGCAAAATTCCCCGACGCGTAGCTGAACCAAGGGCGGTAAAGAATTCATGAAGCAACCCAGGTTTGGCAAACACACGAAAGGCGAAGGAAGCCTCTTCGAATGGCTGGTGGTGCGCTTTCAAGTATGGGGTAATGGAGGAAAGATCTTCGACATGAAGCTCAAGGACGCGCAAATCCTCGAAAGGAAGGCCATCGGGGGAACTATAACCAGCAAGCCTCTTCGGATGATCTGGTTCGTAATTGAGCAACTTGACTGTGAACTGTTTGAGACGACGGGATCCAGCGATATGGTTCAAGGCCACTTCATCGATGAGATCACAAGTCAGAATCTTCAACTCCGGGGAGCGGCAGATAGCATGCGAGATTGTGGCTTTCACATGCGGAAAGCGACCAAGATGGCCGAAGCAGAGCGACTTGAGGTTTGGGGTAACACTCGAGCAATCCCAGAACAGAACTGTGGTCACCACTGTCCAGCCACACCTGAAGATGAACGAGTGAAGGCCGAGGAGCAAACGGACAGAGCCAATCGCTGTGTAATCTAGGAAAGTTCACGGAGGTTGGGCAGCAGCAGCGTGGTGCGAAACCATAAGGACTGCAAAAATATCACGGATATTTCTCGAGCGTTAATTCTTGGACACGAGGGGCGTAGCGTGATACAATGTTCCACTTTTCTTCGTTGAGTGAAAGCGGGTCAAGCATTGTGTATATGATGCTAGCAAGAAATGCCATTAGTACCTATGCTCCATCCACTGTTGTATCGTCATACAGAGCTTTGGTAGGCACACACCGCACGAGGTGTACAGCCTGCGCTAAAGAGCGTCGAGTGCAGGTTCGGAGAAGGCACGACAAGTTCTTGCAAGCGCCGCTAGAGCCCGCCGACCAGCTTTCCGAGCATAAAAGGATCTTGGATGCCGCACTGTGTCTTCTGCCAGATGGTCAAAGATGGCGCTGAGTACCTCAGAAATCAACAGGGCATCGTGCATGGCTTTTCGGCGGGGAGGATGTCACGATGAGCTGGCCCAAGCAACGATGTGAGTGACGGCCCAATCGAGATATCCTTGTGGAACCTGGCGCTGCTCTGCGCCATCCCGACATTATTTATTGAATTACCTGCACCTGCACCAACACCAACTCGCGTGACGGCCTCTCGGGTGGATGTTGTAGCGGAACCAACAATATCATCCACAGCTGCGAATCTCATTCGCTACCCTCCACCACAAGACTCGAATTTCTGGGTCTTGCAGGTGACCATGTCTGTAAAACGACACCGATCGCCGGTGACGATCTCGACCGTCCCGAGAAGTACCCTCGCACACGTCCATCACAAAGAAATCGATGCCATTCTAAAGGACCTCAGACTCTGTTCGCGTCGTCTCAAATCGGCACTGAACTGTTTCAAGGACGAACTGCGGACGCTCGAAAGGTTATATTACAAGTGCAAAAATCAACATCGCATGGCCCTCTTCTTCAAGCGTGTACCCGAAATGAGGCGTTATGGTCGACGGTTGAGTGAGTTGGATATCTTGGAACGCGTAGATCTTCTCCGCGCTTCGTTTGTTGGTCTGGAGCATACGAACGAGTGGGTAAACACGACGACCTTGCACTGCGCCTACTGAACGCTTTCATCCAGTCAAAAGGCGCTGAGGAGTTCCTGGAGCCATGTACCCGAGAAACCATATATTTACTTTTTGGCGGAGAGATTGACAGCCTGTTCTACCCTGGTTCATAAAGTGAGATTTTTTTAAAGGAATCTTATTTTTGACCCGACTCAAACTCTACAGATGCGAGAGCGCCTCGAGAAAGCGTACCGGTGAGTTCAACGAGCTTTTTGTGGAACTTGGATCAAGCCCTGATCTACCTTTTAGTCATTTCACACTGGCCATGCAAGCTGGTGCTTTCGTCCAGCTTATTATCCTGTTTGCTGCCATATCTTCTCGGATGTTTGTATTATCATCAGAGCTTGAAGAAGCCCTTCAACTGAGCGTATTGACGTGCAACCGCCTGTTAGTGATCATTCATGTGAACATGTCTTCAGCCCACAAGTGACGTGCTCTGACAGACTCACAGCCAACAGGTACGCATGCGACGACTTTCCAGCAACCCCCCTCGGAACCAGAGATGTCGCGCCCCCCACATGTTGACCTCGACGCCCCACCGGAAGACACGGGGAAACGTATTTCTCGTTGTGAGGCAACCGACACCCCAACATCGGCCGGTGAAGATTTAAGCACGAAGACAGAAGAAACGTTGGAGATGCGAGTTGTGCCTCCTTCGTGTCATCCCACAAACGGCATGGATAATGGCATGTGTAATTTCTTTTGCTAATGAATTTGTGATCAGCTGGCGACCGTGACACTGCGCAAGCATCGAAAACCGCCGTTGTAAAGGTAGTTCAGAAGTCTCAGCTCAAGAAGACAATGAAGAAAATTGACGAGATCGACGAAATCTTTGGTTTCTGATACCATGTGTCTATCGTAGGTTGTAGCCGGTGTCGTTGCAGAGGGTTGTTGATTCATTGTAGTACCCAAGTCTTATCGAAGTCCCAAACACTGTTTCTCCGAGAGTGACTCAAATGAGTCTAGACTAACATAAAAAACCTCTTACGGCTGCCGCTAACCAAATGTGCCAATGAGTCGAATACCTACATGTTACGCATCTTGTAGAGACTGTAGTTACATGAACTTTAACTCACCATCGGTCGAATCTGGACGCGGGCCCGACCGTTGATATCTTCAATCTACAGGGCGACTTCCTTCCACAACTCTCGATCATTAGGCGACGATTGTCCATTGAAACGGAACCACTCAACTGGCAGGATGAGAAGGTGCTCGAATAAAAACTACGCAACTCTTGCGACCAGCCGTCGAATGGGTGAGTTCGAGAGCACGAGCCTCGTGTGGTCGTGTTATGAATCGATGAGTCGTCCTCTGTCAACGATGGGATGTTTGTTGCATCCCAGCCGCTGTGTTGATTGAGACAGAAAGTCTCCAGCTCGTGTCATGCTTGAACAACTGAGCGGGTCCGTCGTCGCTCAAGGAAATCGAATTGCTAACGTCGACGTCGAAAGCTTGATGATTGAAGGACATCAGTGGACTCAAAACCCGAAAGTCAACATGTTCTACATCTTCCCAGACTCGTGGAGGAATGCTTGATCCCGTGGCAGAGTTCCCCGACGCGTAGCTGAACTGAGGGCGGTGAAGAACTCATGAAGCAACCCAGGTTCAACAAACACACGAAAGGCGAAGGAGACTTCTTCGAACGGCTGGTGGTGCGCTTGCAAGTATGGGATAATGGAGGAAAGATCTTCGACATGAAGCTCAAGGACGCCCAAGTTCTCGAAAGGAGGGCCATCGGAGGGATTATCTGGTTCGTAATTGAACAATTTGGCTATGAACTGTTTGAGACGACGGGATCCAGCGACATGGTTCAAGGCCACTTCATCGATGAGATCACAAGTCAGAATCTCCAACTCTGGGGAGCGGCAGATAGCCTGTCACATGCGGAAAGCGACCTAGATGGCCGAAGCAGAGCGACTTGAGGTTTGGGGTAACACTCGAGCAATCCCAGAACAGAACTGTGGTTACCACTGTCCAGCCACACCTGAAGATGAACGAGTGAGGAGCCGAGGAGCAAACGGACAGAGCCGATCGCTGTGTAATCCAGCGCGAAGGTTGGGGGTAGCGTGGTGCGAAACCACAAGGACTGTAAAATCTTTGCAGATAAGTAGTAGTTCAACGTTCAAGCGCCGCTGGAGCCCGCCGACCTGCTTTCCGAGTACATTTGGGCACTGCCATGTCTGCTGCTAGATAATCAAAAGTGGCGCTGAGTACCTCAGAAATCAATAGGGCATCGTGCATGGCTTTTCGGCGGGGGGGATGTCACGGTGAGCTGGCCTGAGCTGACGACAATGTGAGTGACGGCCAAGGTTGTAGCCGTAGTCGTTGTAGAGGGCTGCTGAGCCTTGGTGAAGTTGACTTCCCAACTACTGTGCGACCGTCTCCCCAAACCAGGTCTAAAATTTCGTGATCAGAAGACAGTCGTTCTGATCATTGTCTTCTCAACGACTCATGAACCCAGACTGACACCAAAAACCTCTGTTGGTAACCAAAGTGACCATGTCGTTGATCCAGCCATCCAGCCGCTCCAAACCGTCCCAGAAATCGTCCGCACGGCGCACGGAAAACAACCGCATCTATGCCCACCCCCTCCCAATTATCCTCAATGAACCCTCCCAACCTTCGTTCCTCCGCAAAACGCTCAACTGTTTTGGCGTCTCCTACGTGTCCGACATTCTCAACCCACACTGCCAAGGCGTCCTGGACGTCGCTACGCGTTCGGTATGGGTGCTCGACATGAAAGACGCGAAGGTGCTCTGGCAGCGGGGGTTCTTTGGCAAGGGCGATCTCTCCAGGAGCGAACCCAGTTGGTTGGCAAGGCAGATCAACGCGAGGAAGCTAGCGAAAAAAGGTGAGATTGCGCACGCGCTCCTCCGCTTGCCAAAGGGTTTTGGCTCAGCATAAGGGTGTTTGGCTTAGGTGTGATGACGTCTGAAGAAGTCACCGCGAAGCGCAGGGCGGAACGAAAACAGTTCAAGCTTGATCGGGCAAAGGCGATGGCTGCTGCCGCCGCCGAAGCAGAGGCAGCGTTCCAGCAAGGTCGTATCGTGTCTATGATTTACGCCGCGGATGGAACGCGTATGATCCCCTCTGCTGCGACTTGGAAGCCGAAAGACGGAACACAGTCGGGCGAAGACCCCTCCAAGGCGGAAGAGGACGACGGCGAGGGGGAAGACGACGGCGAGGGCGACGAAGAGCCGATAGAGAACGTGGAGCACCTCCAACTCACCGTCCAAGAGGCATTCTTTCTCCTATGGAATCTCGATTGTCTTTCCATCTCGAACCCAGATAACGTGAGCCACCGCGTTTGACGACCCCATGTATCCTCCTTCTCACTTTTCATCAATCAGGGTGATACCCTAACCCTACCACAGATATGGAACGCTTTCCAAAACGTATATTTACCCTCTTTGACCCTCGCACCGTCTCTCGACCCACTCCAGCACCGTCGGTTCGACAACCCGTTCCTGGTAAACTACGTCATCTACCACCATTACAGGTCCCTCGGTTGGGTCATCAAAAGTGGTATCAAATTTTGCGTCGACTATCTGCTCTACAAGCGTGGTCCGATCTTTTCGCACGCAGAGTGAGCCCCCTTCTTCCCCTTCCTTCCCACTCGGTTACAGGCGGGAAAAAGCGACATACTGATGTCCGATGCCCCTAGATTCGCGATCGTGCTGTGTCCGGTGTACGAAGACCCTGCCGACCGAGACGAATCGCCTTTCGACTTGGCCAACACATCCCCTTTCTCATGGTCGTGGCTCAGCACGATCAACAGAGTAAATTCGCAAGTTCAAAAGGTTAGGTTTACCCTGTTTGCCGAGGCTGATAGTCATCTCATGGTTGCACGCTATAGACCCTTGTCTTGTCATACGTGACCATTCCTGCGCGATCCAGGGTGTCGGAAGACGTTTTATCGTCACCAGCTTGTTTCGCACATTACACTGTACGGGAAGTTGTACTGCGACGGTTCGTACCAGCGAGGATGCGAGATTAACACCCACGTCGCATTTCTCTGACACAATGATTCGATAATCAACCAACCCAGCAAGTGCCAACCTGCATTCGACAGCCGTCCAATAATGATGCACGGTCGAATGGCAACACCAATCCATTGCAAGAAAGCATATTTTCAATCTATAGGTCATTACACTAGAGTCCTCCCCCGGTCTTCCCCCCTCTCTCCTTTCTCCTACCACCCTCATGCGCCCGGCGGACCTATCTGCGCTTGACCCGCACATACTCAAGGCGGCTCGTGTGACATAGTCGAGTCCCTTGAAGGGGACCTTGTGGGCTGGTGGCATTCGAATGCAGCATCTGGAGGTCCGGATATCAAAAAACGAGGACATGCATGTCCCTGTGGGCCGTTGTCTTGTCTCATGGATGCATCGAAAGTATTCCTGTTGCAGCGGTGCTGTGATATCCAGTTTTGATCCAAAATGATGGATGTATAAGTGTCACAATAGATGATACGATGATTGTTGAGATGGTCAAGTGTGAACGTTTGAACCATGCCAGGTCACGAGCAGGGATACAGGTCAAAGCGAGGGGACCAGTGGAGTTAGATAAGAGGGGAAGAAGAGAGGCAGAGCAAGGACAGAGCGAGATTGGGGTGAGAGAAAGGACAAACAAGAGGGAGAGACCAGGAGCATGGGAACACGACGAGGAAAATGCATACAGTCTGTGGATCTTCATTCCAAGGAGCTCCAAAGCCAAATACAGGATCAAGACCAATATCCAGGTTTTCCAAACCGGTTGGTCTCATACGGCGCCCTTGATCAGGACTTTCCGGTACTTCTCCTCGTACGCTTGTATGATCAATGGGGAGGCAGCTTTGCAGTCTATAACCTTCTCGCGATCAGGGCTGTCGGGATTCGTGAAAACCGCAGCTCGATGGGTATGTAGGTATGTTTGGGTTTCCGACAACGTATCGAAAGCAAGCTCATTTTGAATGAAACTCAACGTTAGAGTGCGGTACCTGTGAGCGAGAATTGAGGGTGAGATAATTAAAGGGAGACCAGAGTTCTCTCACGCTTTCGCCATGATCATCAATGCTTTCGCCCTCTCCCGGTCTATGAAATGATCCATGATATATGCACCCATGTTCGGGGCATTCAAATACATCTCAAATAATGCATGATAGTTGCCCATCGATAACGCTCGTTGTACACGCAAAGCATGCTGAACGGCGGGGTTCATTTTCTGTCCTGGGGTTAGTTGACCTACGTATAAGTTTAATTCTGAACGTCGAGTCAACATAACAAGAATCGGCGCGGGAACGAAACGACGCACCGCTCTTGTTTCTGCCATGCAGGAGCATGAGTATGCGATATGCCGTGAATTCCTCCACCTTTCCTGGTATACCGAGCTCGTAGAGTGTCTTTAGCGTTGCTTGACACTGATTGTATTCTACCATATCAGCCTGTAAAACCGATACAGTAACCTCATCGAATATCAGACACAGGATCGCGTACACTCTCAAGCGCCATGCGTGCATGGATCTCGTAGACTTGAACGGTAAATTCGTTTTTTATTCGTTGTACCTAATAAAGGAAGAAAAAGGGATGTCAAGACGAGCTTGACAAAAAAAGCACAACATACCGTCAAATCCTGGCGCAGGCTCTTAAACTGGTTACATATCCAGTCGTATGAAACCCTTTCTCGCCAACGCTTTTTCAATTCGAGAAGTGTCTGTTGCAACACTGGATACGGCCGGATCGTTTCGGATCTCGGTTCCTAAAAGAACACCGTCAGCAACTGCGGGGGTGCAAAGCACGAATCTCACCGATGTGAGTCGGAGGTAATCTTTGAACAGCTCCCGGTTTGTCCCAACGATGGTATGACGGTCCCAGTTGGGTACATTCTGTAAGAAAAATAAATTATCAGTCAGTGATAGGACCTCGGAGGAACCAAACCAACCGGATCCGCCTCGGGGTCGTCCGGGTTAGGTCCAAACGTAGACGGGGAATCAGCTCTCCATATTCGATTAAGAAGATGTGCACCCTGAGAATTGGCTTTGAGAGCACTTTGACTGCCGTTGATGCGTAGACTCTTTTGACGTTCTATTTCATGTTCACGGTGGAAACGTTCAGCACGTCGGTTGAGCGCTGCTTGGTCGCCCAGATCGAGGGTGGTGGTTGCGTTCTTTTGCATGGCTGCCTTCTTTGCCTTTTTGCTGATTGCCTGTGGTTCATTCCTGCCGGTACGTTGTTAAAGATGCGGACTTGTACAGGAACCGAAAGACATCGACCCACATCTTACGCTTGAGCGTCAGGGGAGGCATTGGCATTAGACTGCATCCACGAGCAGAGCAGTCATTGGGGACAGCACAGGGACTAACACGGAGAAAAACGACACCTTTGTAGTTGTACACCGACCCAGTCTGTGGTCCAGAGCGTCTTGGCGGTGAAAGCGTCAGCAATTACCTGTCTCAACTCTGCCTGAGCTTCAACTCTGTTGGCGTCATTCATTTGTCCCAGACATTTTGCAACCCATTCTCTACGGTATGAGAGATGCAAAGCGGGTCGGATGTAAAATGAACGACACTCACTTTAACTGGGGCGGCCACGAGTCGGAGGACATGGCAATGGATAATCGGTTGGAAGAATTGATGATTGCAGTCTGGCGGAGACGTATGTAAATAGGCGGGCTGTGGTGGCCGCCGAAATATTCCCACGGGACCGACACTACAGACTAGCGAATCACACTCGGCTCTGCATCACACCCCCGTAGCGATTGCAAAACGAGTCTCATTAGCAGATGCCGACACATCGCAGCACCATACGACCGTAAGCATCTAGGGACCGCTCTCTCCGCCCATTGTACACCATTACTCTAATGCGCCTTGTCTACGGGCGGGTTGTACACTGCAATGCCATCGTGCGTCAACAATACGAAGAATGCGTACAGAACGCAAACACTGACAGATTTTCCGGTTCTTAATGACAGTCCATTTAAAGCGTTTGACGTAAATGCTGATCGCGAACAAGGACGAGAACAAGATGACGGCTTTCAGACCGAGTCGCTTACGTTCGTCGTGCTCGGGTTCAGCAGCCCAGTTCAGGAACGTGACGACGTCCTTGGCCATCTGCGACGTCGTGGCGGGTGTGCCTGCGAGAACTGGTATCAGCCCTGCAAATATCGTCCTTTTATGACCGTTTACCATCGTCATACTCTACAACGCCATCAAACAATACTCGGGCCATGGAAATGGCACCACCAGGGAAGTAAGGGTTGTAGTGCATGCCATCACGGATCTCAACACCGGCAGGAGGATCCATGTAGCCGGTCAAGAGAGAGAAGACGTAGTCCTACAAAAAGAGGATCAAGCACGCGCTGCAAATGTGACGAGATGACCTACCGCGCCACCATGCCGGGCCTTGATGATCAAGCTGAGGTCGGGGGGGAGGGCACCACCGTTGCCGGCACGAGCGGCCTCCTCGTTGGGGTATGGGGCAGGCAGGTAATCAGAAAGCTTTCCGGGGCGTTGGAACATCTCTCCATTGTCGTCGGGACCGTCGGTGTATTCGACTTCCTCTGCCGAAGCTCTCGTCTCATCGGCGGTATGGGACACGCCAACCAAGTTACGCCAGGCAATGCGGTCGAGAGAGTGGCAAGCAGCACAAACCTCGCGATAGACCTGGAAGCCACGACGGATGCTAGAGAAGGTGTGTGGGAAGACGAGGTTGGAGGGACCACGGGTGCGGACATACCTGGCATGGTCGAACGTGTCAAACCAGCCCTTGTGAGGCCAGGGATACGACGCAGAGTGGAGACCGTCATCAGCGAGCGAATTAGCATGAACCTCCCCGATGAAGGGGAGGGTACCGTAAAGATGGGTATACCAAGCTATTGACCCGGCGGAGATGAGCGAGACCGAAAGGAGCGACGTGCGCGAGATCAGAAGGGACTAGAAATAGGCGTGAAAAAATTAGCGTATGGGTGGTGCGGACGAGTGCACCGACCTGGGTGCTCGCGGAAGAGGTGGAGGATGCGAAGCGTGCCTGCTGTAAGAAAGTTTGAGACGAGTCGAGAGCTTGCAAGAGCGGACGCACCGACGCGACACGGTGTTTGAGGGTGTCAGATGTCGAACGGGATGCACGGAGAGCGTTCTGGCTCTTGAGGATGGCCTGGGGCAGCCTCGACAACATTTTTGAGGAATTTGAATGAAAGAGCAAGTAAGAGCGTGACAAGCGAGCGAACTATGTGCGTGGACGGAACGAACCGGAGACCAAACCGAATTATCCGACCTTCTAGATAATTTACATGTAGTCCGTAGTGAGGCAACACCATCTCAACTACATAGCACTTCATACAAAATAGTCGTCGAATCGGTCAATGTCATATATCTCGGTCGTATGGTACGGCATAACATCGTCTCAACTAACAAGGGCCCTAGAACAGACAATCACAAAGTGCCTCTGTAAAAATCGAATCGTCAGCCAGCATGATCCCAAACCGAAACCGAGTACAAACCTTCGGCGCAGCAGCAGAGACACGCTCCAGCTAGACAGGCGAGGCAGCCCTGACCACCACTAACACCACCCCGCTGTGGGGGTTGTTGTCTGCAAAAAGAGTGAGTCGGACGAAGCCACCAAAACGGTGCGAACTCACACGTAGACGGTCTGTGGGGGCGGTTGGGGCTGATAGCCTCCTCCCCCTCCTCCTCCTCCGTATGGTTGACCATAGCCGGGATAAGATTGGGGGGGTTGCTGGGGGTAGTATCCTCCTCCTTGCGGAGGCCCTGGAAAGCTGGTCAGCGATATGAGCTGGCAGGCGGCGGGTAGCACGAGCACACACCAGGGGGAGGGTAGTATTGAGGTTGCCCACTGTAGTATTCCTTGTTTGCCATGATATCTGCTAGTGATGGAAAGGGAGAGAAAGGATGAGGACCGCGTGCCCGTCGTCGCTGCCAGTCGGCCCTAAATGTCACGAGAACCGCATTCCCACGGTCGAACATGCTGCTGCTCTGGTGCTGCGGGCCACACCACAGCCTCAAGGCAACCGCGTGCCATGTCCCTGTTCCCGCACGCTCAGCCCCGTGCTGTGTTACGCTGTGTTACGCTGTACTTGGGCTACCTCTGTGCCTGTACCGGTCAGGCTTGCATTCGCTTCAGCGTCAGCCCGCGCCAATTCCCAGGCATGTCAGTCTCCGACCGCACCTCTCTACCATGCCACGTCTGGATCTTGTCCTCGGTCAGCCTCGCAACGAGCATGTGGATCGGATCCCCACAACCATCATCCCTACTGAAACGTGTGCGGTTATCACCAAGCGAACCATCTGTCAAGTAAAGGTGGATGGGTTTGGGTTGCCAGAGCCAACGGTAAATAATTACTGTAGAAGATCGAAAGTTGTATCGAAACTGCAGTGATGTACGACATTGCATCAAAAGGATTCAAAAACAGATTGTGCGCACGCGTCCTGGGTCTACGGTCTAAGGACTGTTGGGCGTAAAGGCATAAATTCGTGCCCCTTGTCGTAGGAAACTTTGTGTTAAACGTGTCGTAGCTGTTTAGCCGTCGGGAGGCCGCAATCAGTAACAACGAACTAGTCTTGAATCAGCTTGATGATCCTTACCCGGTGCAACGTAATTTTCATGGGTAAGAACATCAAATGGTCGTGTACGGGCTTGCGCGAGCACAGTCCCTTGCGATGCAATGCTCATAACCCCAGAAGCATCCGTCCTGCAACCGGTGCCCAGTGTTCAGTTCCCGAGGCCAGCCCCACGTTCCCGCGCGTACTCACTGTGATATTCGCAGCAACGATATCCCGAGCTGAAAGCGACCCCGCCAGCGAATACTTACATCGGAAAACAGAAAATAGAGGCCCAGGCGGCCTTGCAGGTCCCGTAACTTCTGGGGAGAAGACACGAGGTTTCCGTAAAGCAGCCGCCGTGGAGGTGCCTCTCCATTGGGCGCCGTCCCCATGTCCAGCGGCCGTGTTCCGTCGTCCGAAAATAACGACAGATGCGCGACCAGGAAGGGAAGTTCCATCTCACTGCCAGGCATTAAAAAAAACATATATATCTCCAGGATCTCTGTCACCCTGGAGGCTGACGAACACTCACGGTATAATAACATTCCCAAAGCGATCCCTTACGATGAGCTGCACGACGATCGGAGGTGCTAACGGTAGCCGGGACAAACTGGCAGATCCAAATTCGGCTGTTCTTTGAGGGTGTTGCACGACATCAAGATGATAGGACCTTGTATTGAATGCTCGTGAGTTATCAGTGCCTTCCGTGACAGCGGTTGGGATACCTAGTTTGACCGTCGTGGAGAAACGAAGAGTATCCGACTCGCGGTTGGCTTGGTTGGAATTGATTTTGAAGTGGACTGGATCGGTCGATGGTGGACGCTTGAGTCCAAACGCTGCCCTGGCCATGAGCCGATGTCCCAGATTGCGGCGGCAGACTCCACGCAGGAGGTGGCGATTGGGTTCGGGACTGATCGCTACTGGCGACCGACTGGGGTGAGGCACAGGAACTCTCGCATGATGTATCGTGAAAAAGCTTCTTGTAATTTCTGGATGTCACCCAGAGCCGTTCAGCCAGACATGACCATAAGAAACAGTAGCGATCTTACGATGGTATGTATTCAATGGGCGTGATGGGCGTGATCGGACGTATTTGCCGTGTGTGCTGGGGAATGATAGACGATGTCAGTGCCACTCCAGCGGCGGATGTGGTGGTCAAGAGTGCGTACCGAATGCTCTCCCTCGCTGCTATGGGACGGGGATTCGTGGTGCCAGTGATGGCTATGAGTAGGAAACATTGCGCAGTCATGAGAAGATACTAAACCATTCTGAGCGAGCGCCCTGTCCCATGTGGAAGCCCTTGACTGACTGTCACAGTCGGGGGAAGAAGCTGGCATAGGCCACTAGAAATGAACGGCCTGCAAGGGAGGCAAGGAAATGGCGTTATGTGCTGCCTGGAGGAGGAAGTTATAATGGCATGGAGTAAGAAACTTGGCATTTATGCATTCGTGTGTACAGATCATGATCATATACCCACTCATTTCCAGGGAGCGGAGCTCGGGGTCAAAGGAAGACACGCAAGGGGGGTGTCAGAACCTCTGTAGCCAAACAGTCTGACAGATCTACCATAGACCGATATGGCCACATCTATTCAGGCAATATACGAGAACTTGTCGTATATCTGCAATCATGGCCCGCATTCTGTTCGCAATCTTATTGGAGCGCTTACCAGCAAGGGCAACGATTTCAAGAAACCTACGCAAGAATATTATAGTGGTATATCATATTCCACGAGTCAATCATACGCTCTTCTTAACGTAGCTCCATACACCTGCCATTCCAGAAATCAATGTCGCAGCAACCAAGGCCGGTTTCACTCCAGCTAACGGTTCAAACAAACAGTCATAAGCAAGACGTAAACCAACCGTGGGATCCGTCCGTACCAGTAGACTTGTACAGCACACCCGTCAATGCGCCTGCTGCCATGCTGCCGGCCGTATCGTGTTTTCCGCGAAAAGAGTCTATCGAGGAGTTGATCCCATTGTAGGCAAGCGCTGTGGAGCGCATCAGTCATACACCGGCTGACTCACATTGCCGACGGGAAGGTGAACGCACCAAGTACGCCAGCCGAGTTACCTATGAAAGTACCCCTTCTTGTGATAGAGTTGAGGATGCTGTTGATCCGAAGGCGTGCGTTCGACACGGCTAGAGGCCGTCGTCCGCCCTCATTCACACCCCAGATACCACCTACGGCCAAACCTTGCGGAAACATGTATGAGCATGTGACAGGTCGAAAACAATAAGAATGGCCCAAGTTGGCGATGTGGCGACATTAAGATAAGGTGAGAAGAAAGAGTCATCGAAAACACACGAGTTAAACGTACAAAACTCGTGCAAGACTCGTGTCAATGAGCCGATAGAGAGGGAGACTTACCGCCGAGGTACATAGTGCCTGTTCCGTAGCACAAATCGTCACTCCAACCCCGAGAAGGGATGGCTGTTCCGGCTCCTGGCAAGTCGCTAACCTTGTCGTCATCTAATACGAGATAGTCTAATTGGTCCCCGAGCTGGGCGAGAGGGTGCAGCCTGGTGGGGTCATAGGCACCCAAAAGGAGGTCGTTTGCGGTGACTGGACTATCGCCCGAGGAGGTACCATCACGAGAAAGCTGGTGGGCCGCATAGTCTTGAGATCCCGAGGGCGAATTCTGGGATTCTTTGGAGGCCATAGAGGAAAGATCGGAAGGGTCTAGTTACGAATGAGAGCAGCGAGCGGAACAGCTCAGAAATTTTGGAAGAGCGCGAGACCGGAACGCGTGGGAAATACTTACCATATTCATACTTGTCAATACGTACCTTCTAAATTTGCCAATGTTGAACAGAAACAATTGGAACGATGTTGCGCGCTACATCGGTTCGGGCTACAGCGCGTGCGTTCGCAACACCCTCAGCACCGCAGCTGCGGATAATCGCACATCGGTCATTGTCGAGCCGAGTTGCCCGTTTATGCCCACCTGCTAAATCCACCGCCCGCGTCTCGTCGCGTTCTGCCACCGTCCTGTGTGGGTCATGCAATAATGTCCCGAGACGTGAGTCTGCCTGTCATAATTCGTGCTTGAGCTGAATACACAATTATCATCAAGGTTGGGCTGCTTCCACAACTCCGCACTCCACGGCTTTCGACCCTGCAGAAGTCGAGGCCATGCGATGCCTTGAGCAGGGCACCCAGAAGCTCGAGGAAGGGGACGTCCAGGGTGCCAAGGAACTCTACAAACGCAGCGTCGAGATCAAACGGAATGCCAGCTCCCTCTTCAACCTTGGTGTTACCCACTACCACCTGAGTACGCCGGATTCCTATCTTCATGGTTTCAAAATGCATGTCAGGGGCAATTTCGTCCAGAGGAATTTGATGATGCCATCGCGGCCTGGAACGAATCGATAACACTACAGCCCACGAGCGCGGACGCACACACTAGTACGTGTCTCTTCTCCGGCTGCTCCCGCCGCTGACATGAATATCCCGACAGACCTCGCCAGCGCATACATAATATCACCTGTCCCACGACCTGACCTGGCGCTTCATCATTTACAGCACGTAACCCCATCACGACTACTATATACGACCACTGACTATTGTTTTCCAGTATAGCGGCCTCGCTCTCACCGGAAGACCCTGAGATTGCCTTCAATCTTGCCGCAGTTCTGGAAGCCAGTGCGTGATAGAAACGATTCTTATTGTTCCTAAAATTATCTCATCCGACGTGGGCAGCGGGCCAACTCGAGGAGGCCCTGGAATATTACAAACGTTCCAAAGAAAACGGCGTCGATCGCGCCGCAATACATATCCGGAATGTTCGCAATTTCTATCTGGATCCATTTTGACGATATTCTGATTATCATTGCTGGTTTCCTAGGTTGGCGCAAAGATTTTAGGGAAACAGATGCAAGTGGCTGAAGCGGAAGACAAGTCTAAAAAATCCGATTCGTGACACCGCACGCCAACTTTTGGCACGTCGCGAGCTTCAGCCGCGTTAGAGGATGAGCGCACGGTTTGTCATGCCGTTATGTACCTAGTCGCATGTAGTATGTGCACCATGGTTACAAATAGAATTGACCTGCCTGGCAAACGACGTGTGGACTTCCGCCGTCCTGTACTGTGACAATAATTATCTGATCCCTTCAATCTCCTGGCCCGTTTACCGAGGCGTTATTCTCTTACACTATTGTACGGACAATAGGTATTCTCCGGCGAACAAATTGTACGTGACGATGATACATCGCATCAGAGCGATCCGAATTAGGAACTATTATGGGATTCCTCCGCCGACAAGTCCCTCCCCTTTGAGCTTTCCATTGGAGGCACATTTGCTACTGCTGCTGATCTCTCCCGATTGGTGGCCACGCCAGATTCTGGACGCCTCCAATTAGACCTTTTGGAGCCTCGGGCCCTGCTCGAGAAACCTCGGTAGCCATCACCACCGCGGGAGCCACGTGCTCGATCTATACGCGAGCTACCTGCGCGGTGTCCGACGTAGGACTCGATGCGACGCTGCGTGACGCTAGTTCCGGCATCCCCAGTGGATGCCTTCAGCCGCTCCAGGATCAATAAAATGTCATTCCGCGTGTACTCGGGACGCGGAATGTCTGCCGGCCGAAGATAGATGATATGGTCATACCCTTCATCTGGTGATGGCATCTGAAAGTCCGAGGCGAATTTCTGCAGAACAGCCACGCCGCGCCGCGCATCCCTGATTGTGGGGTGCGAAGTACCTTTGGATACGAGATAACCGCGATATAGAGGGGCAAACGTTTAGCAATTCGAAACGCGCGCAAGGGAAGAAAAAACGGCATGTTTAGGGACTTACGCCGTTGAAGACGAGAAGCACAGACCTACAATGAAAAAAGGGAGGGAAACGAGAGTCAGCAACGTTTTCTCGACGTGTTCGTTGGCGGATTCCCGTTCTCACATGATAGGGGGTATCGAAAACAATAATGCTGATAGACGTTCTCGTGAACTCGCGGGCGATCGCGCTCCAGTAGGACCGTTGTCTTTTCGAGAGTATTAGAATGAGTGTGCGCGAGTCTGACCGACCTACATGGCATTAAAGTTGGTTCGGTCGATGCAAGGCGAGCGACCTTCGCGAAGCGTGTGGTAGGCAAGTTCCTCAACTCGCTGTCTGTTACCCAGGTCATCCTGGTTACAGCGGCGGAACTTGGGGAAATGGTCCTCAAGAGCATCTGCGAAAGTAGACTGGTATATAGCAGGTCTGTGATCCATGGCTTCATTTGAATGGTTTGGCGCTCTACCTTGCCCGATGCAATCAGTCCCACCAGAATCAGCACAGTTTGTTCTTCTAGGAAAGGATCGGGAGAGGTTGGTGGGGGTGGCCTCACTTCAACAACATCCTCTGACGCGGACATAGGTGGTTTGAACGAGGCCAACATATTGTCCATGAAACTTTGAAGAGGCAGTTGTGGCACCAGATTTCTAGCACACGTGTGATTTGAATAAAAATCATATACATACCAGTCCCCAGAGGATGCACATTTCTCGTATAATGCTACAACTACACAAAATTAAATCATACCTCTTGGCCCACAATACCGGGTGGCCCGAATAAGAATCGCACAGTACCCTCATTCTTTCCGAGCAAAGCAACATCTTCTCCACTGTACAAGGCACTAGGATCGGATCCTGCGAGTGGTTGATGCGGTCGAGGCGGATACTCATTCTGTCGCATCGCAATCTTCAGATGAATCAATTGCTCGGCTTTATAAGGAACTGGTGGTGGTTGCGGAGGACCAGCAGAGTAATGTTGATTTCGCGGAGATGGGTGTGGGGATGGTGAGGAGGGCGTTCTAGGTGACGTATTCACAGACGTGTTTTGCGCGGCCTGGATGAGAAGGTCGATAATAAGATGTGCGATTTCTGTCATATTTTATTGCAGCAAATATCAATATGCCACACGTAATACCAAGAGATGAGGCACTGACCTTGCAAATCTTCTGCCTCCACCATATATATTTGTTCCCATTCAGCTTTTTCCTTTAAAAGATTGACTATATGTCGAGCAGAATCGTCAATTGGACCAGATGGCGGAGGGGTCTCCGATGTCAGAAGGAGGGCAGAGGTATACAGGCAGCCCAAGGCTACCGTATTGGGTGGGTGCATGATAGGAACAAGAGTCCGATGGCTATATGGGGGGTGTTGAGATCATTCACCCAACGGAAACGCAAAGCTCCCCCGTACCAGTCGATCGTTAGACGCCATGCAAACTTGATGAGCGTCTTGGATGCTAGAAGTGAAAATCGATATTTTTGAACGAGTGGACAAGATTAAGGAATCACCTGCCAAATTTCGACCTAATTTGATAACGTAGGGAAAAGGCATCTTCGAGGTAAAGTTGAAACAAATTGTCTCCAATATCAAACGTTCCACGGCAAGAAGCCGCTGGCGATCGTGTTCGACTGTCTGAATGACCTAAATACAACTCCTAGACAGACAGAGCTGAGACTCACCATAGGATCCATGTCAACTTCACCACCCAGTGTCTTCGATTTTGCTGCCAACTCCGGAAATCGGACAGCATAAGAAACCATGAGGATCTCCCGGGGCTTTTTCAAAGTGTCATGCATCTTCGTTGATACATACAGCGCAGCAAGAGTTGCATCCTGTCCCGCGGTTAGTATAGGAACACCATGGATCCACAAGACGCGCGTACATAGTAACTGAAATCTTTCCTCGGAAAGAACAGATGAAAGCGGTGATACAGGTTTTGGGCAGTTGCAATCGTCCTCCGAGGACTGTAATAGGCGGTCGGGAAAATGTGCAAGCTAAGGGTTGAAACTACTCACAATCCAATTTTCGCACCTACGACCTCCAAGAAACCACACGCTTGCTGCCTTACCTTCTCTTCCTGGCTGACGGAGAGCTTGCCCCGCTGCTTCTCAGAAAGATAGTCGACCTCGGACATAGTGAAATAAGGGTGGTGATACTTGGAGGACGATGCCGGTAATTGGGACGGTGGTCCTTGTTGTTCCATCATGAAAGTAAAAGGTACAGCTGTATGATATGACTTGACGCGGCTAACCTATGATTTCGCTGCCACGTGATCACAGGAGGTAGCTATCTACGTTCCATACTGGTCCGTCGTCGTAAACAAAATATGCGTATCTTAGCCAAATGTAACAACCCAAAGTCCGTCTGGAGAAAGAGTAAGAAACGATTGTGATTACAAATAAATCATCGCGGTAAACCGGAGAGCCAAAGTACTGCATCAACATGCAGGAACGGTCAGCGGGATCTTGACCGTGGTCTAAGTTGCATCGTCAGCACCCTATCACTTGCAGGCGGGACACTTTTACTCACAGCGAGCCCCTGTGTCAAGTCCCATATGTGAAGCTCAAGCTCAAGTAAACAGAAGGACAGGGAAACGTACAGAAAGACTCGTTTCTTTGTACTTGACGCTCATGTCTACGGCCGTAAGACGCATAGCTTCAATTGCTTCGTCAAGTGTGACTCGATATATACCATGACTGGCCATGGAGAGTTGCGCGGCAGTGACCGCTTTCACGGCTGCTCCGGAGTACAAGGAGTTAGCTCACCCAAGGAGTATGCAATGAACTGTCCGAACCTCCCAGACTGTTGCGTTCCTGGACCACAGTACGTTAGAGTGTATCAAATACAAAATTGAATACATACGATACAAGGAACCTGCACAAGCCCATCAATCGGATCACAAGTTAAGCCGAGGTTGTGCTCTGTCACATTGGTCAGACGAACTTCACACATTTTGACAGGTACGCTATACCGATACCGATCTCTGCAGCCTACACAAGCATTAATCATCTGTGACGTATAAGGTCTATGGCTCACCTGTAATATCGTCTCGGGAGAAGCACCCATGCACGCTGCGAAACCAGCACTGGCCATGGAACAAGCCACTGCGTCGATACGTGTTAATATTGTGTCGAAAAGTGCCAGGTAAATGATATACCTCCAACTTCAGCCTGGCAACCACCTTCAGCAGCAGAAATGGTACTTCCACGCTTGAACAGCATCCCAATGGCCTGAAAATACCATTCATCAGCCATACGTTATTACCCAAGGTGAGGACGGACGGACTGAAGCGGTCAATAAGAACGTCTTCACAGACTTCTCGGGGTCATCGCTGACAAACTCAATGATATATTTTAACACAGCAGGGATAACGCCAGCGGCGCCATTGGTGGGGGAGGTGACAATGCGCCCACCAGAAGCATTTACTTCATTGACTGCAATTGCATAACAGGAAAGAAAATCGACAGCTGGAATCATTGTCTTGCGCTTAAATCCAGTAATGATAAGTGGCATATAGTCAGATTAATCGCAAACAATACCAACAGGGGGCATAGGGAGAACTGGGTGATCAAATGACCCAGTCACGCGAGGGGCACGAGCTTGCATGACTTGATGTATGACTGGTTCTTGCTGTTCTTGATTGGAAGACGCAGCGGCCTCCGTGCTTTCAGGAGTGTCTATAGCACTTACAGAAGTTAGGGATAAGCCAGGTTCAATAAGTTGTACGGTTGGTGTGCCAATCCCTGGGTAAAATCTTTTGTTCGCGAGGGTTCTGAATGGACGGATCTCGCATAGGGAAACACAACTCACCCTCGCATGAGACGCCTGTAAAGCATCGGAGCGCGTCTTTGCAACCCCAGCCTACCGGGTAATGTCTTTTCGGTGGCTGCCACTCCAGTGCGAATGCAATTGTCCATGACACCCCAGATACGCGTGAGCTGACAAGGGAGGTCATCAATTTTCATTCGGACATTCTAGTGATATCGTTGACCAATATACCTTGTCATGTATCTGCTGCTCGGAGAGGCCGAAGTAGCGTTCGTTGTCGTGGACGATTTGGGCAATAGTCAGCTAGCACAGGGATCAGGCTGACGGCGTCCGAAGGGTCGAACCGACGGAACCCACGTTGTGTTTTCTAGTTAGTGCAAGGAGACTATTCCCTGATTCAAAAGGGTATGGTGGCTGGCCTGGATCATTGGCTTTAGGTTGTGTAGGAATAACATCGCCTTTCTCTACGCTATAGGTCTGATGCAGGCGAGCTCCATGTACAGCACTTTTGTCGACACCCTTGTAAAACAAGTTTTCATCGACTGCTGCGGAGTTAGTGAGAACAGATTGCGGCAAGGATACCACGAACCCTTGGTGTTCTCGTTGACGACGAAACCGCCACCGACGCTGGGGATGGTTGGTGTGGCAATCATAGGCAGAGAGGCAATGTGAGACTTTACCTGAAATACTCATTCGTGGCCAAAAGATCCCCGTGTTCGTCAAAACAGGAGAAACGCATACCGTTAGGGTGCGTTTTGAGAACCTGATCCCAGCGCCACAGCATATCTTGGTCCATGTCAAAGTGTATGCGCCGTTTTCCACCAAGATGCAAGGATTTGTTGAGCACGATAGCCTCGTAGCGTGAAGGAATGGTGCCGCAATCGATGGTCTCGGGATCAGACCCTTCTAGACCGAGGAGGATTGCTTGGGGCGTGTGGTGGCTAGAGCGAGGTTCAGTCTTACGATACAGTTTAAAGGCCCCACAGCGTACCCTTTACCTGGGAAGGAGAAGCCCAAGAATGTAAGTGGGTGGCGGATGTGATGCATATGCAAGACTGACCGGTTGCCGCAAGTGAACCATAGCTAAGGTGGGAGCCAGGTCAGCCAAGCAATATGTAATAACGTATTGTATGACACTCACAGGATTATTTTGATGGTCTTGACCTTGTAATAGGTGTTAAACGGACTTGTAGATGAAGACGGGGTTTACATACCTGATCAAGCAAGCCTAATTCTTTGAGATCCGCAATGAATATTTTCCCGGCGCGCATGGGCCCGACTGTGTGTGAGCTGCTTGGGCCAACTTGAAAACCCAGTTAAGCTTGTCATGTAGGCAGTACTGGGGATGTACCCACCACCGATGCTGAACAGGTCAAATGTTGAGATAACAGCATGACTCGACTTGAAAGAGTCAGGCTCGACAGACAGATCGGATTCCGTGGCTTGGCTTAGGGCAAGATTGTTTGTAGGAAGGTTGCCAACTACTGGAGAACGAGAGATACAACGAATGTGGTGGCGTCGGAAAGTCCTGACAGCGTTGGCAGTGAGACTGACAGGCGTGCGGAGCCCTGCGCGGACTGTAGAAGAGAGCATGACAATGATGAAGAAAGGAAAGAGTACATGACAGTCCTGGTCTACCCGAGCTATGCTATGTACAGGGTCGGCGATCTGGATATGGAAGGGGCAACGCTGCCAGGCGTGTGCGATCGGTAGCACAGTTACAGTTACAGTTCGTGTCAATTGTCAGAGAAAAACCAGGACCAGGTCGTTCGTGCAGCCTTTTTGCTTTTCTTTTTCTTTTTTTCTGCAATCGTGGAGGTTTGCCACGTTCATTTCCCCAATCAAATCTGAGAGCTCAGCATCCTCACAGCCATTCTGTTACTTCTGCGACGATCTTGGCACGAAAGTCCCAGCCATACCCATCACGTTCACTGCAGTCACTTTCTACCATTCAACGTGGAGATACAATCGCCCGCTGCAGTCACCATGAGCTCCCCCCTGAGCTCATCCTTCGACAGTAACCTCATTCGCGAGCGCCATTCGTCATCCAACTCGAGTTCTTCCCGCCCGCACGCCTCATCCTCCACGTCCTCTTTGCCACCCTCATCCTCTGTCACCAATCCGACTACACATCCAATCTCCCTCGACGCCCTCCTCTCCCAACATGCCAACGCTCCAAACCCTCCTCTCGCTGCCCTTGACCAGGCACTTTCCGAACGAAACTTATTCTCCACCCAGAACACTCAACTCTGGAAGTTAATCGAGAAGCAGCGCAGTGGTTACAACCAAGTCCTCAAGGAACTTGAACGCATGCGGGCCGAACGAGATGTCTACAAGGCCTGTCTTCAGGCTGCTGGTCTTAGTCTCGAGCTCGCCAAGAAGGATAAGGACAAGCCCAGGCCATTAAGACCGTCTGCGTCCAACATTACCATGTCCACCACTTCAGAAAATGGCTCTCTTGATCCCCGCGCAGCCATGGTCCGGCATCTGTCTGATACACCAGGTGTGTACTCTCTTCCCCACCCTCCAGTCTCATACAATTCATCTTTCCCTGAAAATACGGCTCCAGGTTCCCGCGCCGACGATCGTCCTATCACTCCCCCTCACTCGCAAGATGTAAATGGCCGTGATCTTCAAACACCCCATCCCAATGGGTCTGCCAACATATCCCTGTCACCCGTCGTCGTGCCTCCTAGATCGGTGTCTCTTCCCCACGGAAACTCTAGCACTCCGTCAAATCCATTATCTTCTCCCGCCGTACTTTCATCTCGTTTAAACGAAGCAGAAAAGGCATATACTCGTGTACCCACCTCTGTCGCCAACAACTCAGGATCGCCAATACCACACGGCAGGTCTTCGCAACAGAATACCATTCCATCGAACTTGCCCATTGATGCCAATGGGTTTCCGGGATCGCAACCACAACCTCCTTTCATTCAACACACTCCCAACACTGCTGTTTCACCACAGGCACCCGTACCTGGTATCCACCATACATCATTGGCGGCTCATTCTTCTTCCGGTCTCAGCTCTGGTTCGCTCAGTCCAATTCCGGAAATTTCGAATCCTGTAAACAGAGACTCGAGCGTTTCTCTCCCAGATGAGGCCAAGCGGTACATTGCTAACATGGCTGAAGGTCCACTGCAACGTTCGGGGTCGACTGCAGCCCTGTTAACGTCTGGACCAGCCCAGGCGCAAATGGGTCAGGGCGCCAATGGTGGTAGAGACTCACTCAGCACATTAGGGCGCGCTGGTCCACGTCCCAAAGATGATCACGAGTTTTTCGACACGGACGAAGAGGAGGATGGGTTTGAGGAAACTGAGCAACAACAACAGCCCCTGTTGACCATTAACAGACATGACAAACCTGCCAATATGGATGATTTATCCATGTCGCCTTCGCCCGGCCCTATTCAAGTGCACCAACCAAGTCACACTCAGAGTGCCTCATCGCAATCCATCCCAAACTCGGGATCTCATCTGCCTCCAGCTTCAGAAGCAGTCATATTATCGCAGACACGTTGGCAGGCCCAACCCGATATTTCAGTGTTATCACAATCACAATCGTCTTTGGAATCTACACCATTGACGCCCCAGCCGGACTCTCCTTTTCCGGAATCTTATCTTTCACTAACGAAATCCATGGGTGGTACCTCGAGCGATGGGCCCAATCCCTCTTTCCGTGCACTCCCTCTTATTGCTGATGACCTCAAAACTACTCGTGTCATGGTTTCGCATTCCTCTATCAGGCCGAATGATCGGGGAAAGGAGGTATTGTCTTTTCAGATTGAAGTAGATCCTGGGAAAGGCAAGGAACCCTGGAAAATAGAAAAATTATACTCTGACGTACTAGGACTTGACCATCGGCTGAGGGCTGTTGTTGGGAAGAGTGTCTCCAAGAAGATTGCAGCCCTCCCGGAAGGTAAACTGTGGAGAGATCACGCACCTGCAAAATCCGATCAGCGCAAAGTAAGCAAGACTCGTAAATCTAAGCTTTATTTTTTTTGGAGGCTGAGGGTTGTTTGTTTAGGTCGCTCTAGAAGTATATCTGCAATCATTGATTGAGCTTCCAGTCAAGAACAGGGATGAAATAATTGCATTTCTGACTTCCGACATTGTCCGCGAGGCAAAGAAGCCAGTAATGCAGGCCGGACACAAAGAAGGCTATCTCACCAAACGAGGTAAAAACTTTGGTGGGTGGAAGACCCGGTACTTCGTCTTACAAGGACCTGTTCTCGAATATTATGAAAGCGTGAGTACTTGTAATATAAACGTTGCTATCCCATTTAATACTGTAACAGCGTGGCGGTGCTCACCTTGGTTCCATCGTCATAACGAATGCGCAAATAGGTCGTCAACAGCGAACAACAGAGAACGACGACGAGAAAAATTATCGGCACGCGTTCCTTATCATTGAAGCAAAGAAGGGGCCTGGCGGCTCCAATCCACGTCATGTCCTATGTGCTGAAAGCGACATCGAGCGGGATAGTTGGGTGGACATACTCGTTCGTTATGTGACGGGAACCTTCAATGAAGATTCGTTTACTCCGGTCTCGATTGGTCCAAGCCCCATTTCGGTCAACGTCTCCCAAATTCAAGGCCCTGGATCGGGCCAACCTCGTTCCAGCGTGAGCTCGAATCAAGATACCGTCGCCACGCCAAATGGAAAACGCGGAATGAGAATTTTGTCGAAAGATGATATCTCGCGAGCCACAGTAATACCTGTATCACAACTTACGGAAGACGCGAATAATTCGAAGTTCTTCCAGTCAGCACCTCTCCCAGGTTTTGCCTCGATCGACGAGCCCTATTCCTCAAGTCCAACTAAATCTGTGTACACTGTCAACACAGACCGGGATCAGTCCATCCATGAAGAATACGCAAAAAGGCTTGTCGACCGCACAGAACTCCCGTTGTCAAGTTCTCTACCTACAACCTCACCGCTTGAAGTTGCTGGTCAGGGCTTGGTGGCGGTCAGATCGAGCTCGGAGCTTGGTCATTATACAGACATTGATAGACGAGGGGTGTATCCCAAGCAAGAGCAGGGCACACCTGAATCTGGTCGGTCCCGGGAAGCCCGACGGGACAGGAAGTCGTACCACCCTGGCCTGGCAGCAGTGTCTGGTTCGCCTACAACAGCCGCATTCCCTGACCGTGTCTCTTCGCCCGATCTCGGCTCCACACCTTCGCGCGGCGATCCGAGCGGGAAGGTAAAGATTTCAGGACCCCTAAGTGGCGCCCCCATCCCCGCAGGCTACAAGTTTGGCAGCAAGGATGCACCAACGGAGGGGACTTCGTCGAGTGATAGACGAGAAAAGGCAAAGTCAAGGTCATTTTGGAACTTCGGAAGACCTGCCGACAGGCCCCCGACGTCTGCTCCTCGAGCCGTCTTTGGAGTACCCCTGGATGAGTCTCTTGACGTTGCCGAGATCGCTCGTCTACCAGCAGTTGTCTTCCGATGTATACAGTATCTGGAAGCAAAAAAGGCCGACCAAGAGGAGGGTATTTATCGCCTAAGTGGGAGTTCTGCTGTGATCAAGGGTTTGAGGGACAGATTTAATGCCGGTATGTTGGACCTCCCATCCTGGCACTATGGTGCGCTAATGATCTGTAAAGAGGGCGACGTAGACCTTCTAGCATCCGACGAATACTGGGACCCCCACGCCATTGCTGGCTTGTTGAAAAGTTTCCTTCGAGAACTACCTGCTAGCATTTTAACACGCGACTTGCACATGAGATTCCTCTCCGTTATGGGTCCGTGTGTCTCCTTGTCTTCGTGTACCAGAGTTTAGCTGACACCACTTGCAGACTTTGTGGAGCCGCAAGAGCGCATCCTCGAACTATCACATCTCATCGCGTCGCTGCCGATTGCCAACTACAGCTTACTTCGCGCACTAACTGCCCATCTGATCCTCATCGTACAAAACTCAGCCGTCAACAAAATGACTATGCGAAACGTCGGCATCGTCTTCAGTCCTACGCTTGGTATACCTGCTGGTGTCTTCAGCTTGATGCTTGGAGAATTCAATCGGGTTTTCAATGTTGATGCCGCCAACGACATAATTGAGGATGACGTGGACAAGGAGGGTGAGCTCAGCCGCCGAAATAGTCGACAGTATTCAGACGCAGCGGCCGACAAGCTTCTTGGTTTGGCTGGGAGGACATTATATGGTTCGTCGTTGCCTCTTTTGTTCGGGGTACCACTCACATCCGTCGTATTCTTAGCACCGTCGGAAGAGACCCCTTCCGAAGGTAGCGACAGTCTTTCCATCCAGTACGAGAGCGGCAACGAGACAACAGAAAATGATGCGACAGTGGAGTCCAGTCGGACACGCTCGAGCAACCCATCTCAACACCCGGAACTCCTCTCACCTACCCGAGCTGAGTTCCCCCCTATGCAATCGAGGTCGCATGCGGCCCATGTCGCTGCCAGCCGCGGACTAAACGTCGCTGTTGATAAGAGAGGCAACCGACACAGCCGGGTAATCGGGCTTCCGGTATCGCCACGACCACCAACGAGTTCAGTTCCTTCCCCGGTTCTCTCGCCCCTGCAGACCGCAAGACAAAGTTGACTAGGATCACATTCATTCATTCATCCTTACTCCCTCCGCCAAAGTCGCCCTCTTTCCATGAATATCTGTATCATCAAATGTTCCTTATATCTATACCCGACGTTCTGCACGAGCACGTGAACAATAGTAATAGTACTAGTAGCCATATTCAATGGTGACTCGGCGGCTTGGCAAATCGTTTACTATTATCGACATCAAATGTGTGCGCTGCGCGCGTCGTCCGAGTAGAGGATGTATGTAAAAACTTCTTGTTGACTTTCAGCTTTCCCTGACGAACAGCAAGTTTAAGCGGCACTGTGCACCTGTCAGATCATATGGAAGCGCAAGGCGAAGTCAAACAGATACCATTCTCGTTGTAAGTGAATCAGGCGTTAACATCCGCAAGGGCACTAGAAGAAGGATCTAGCTTTGTTTCTCTGCTGCGAGAAATAGCCAGCATCCCAGCCAGAACGACGTTGTCTCGCGCGCACAAGTCTACTAGTACATCCTCAAACCACTCTCCTCGTACTGTCGTCAATAGGTGGATAGAAGCTTTGAGAAGAAATCATTCTCCTCTTCCACGTGGTACTACTGCCTCAGTGCTGCGTCTTCTTTTTCCAGAAGACGATACCCCAAGGAAGTTTGGTCTGCAGGAAACACTCCTCGCACAGTATCTCGGCCAATGTTTGGACTCGTCCACGGTCTTTACTGGTGGTGCGAAATACCTGAAAGCCTGGAGTCAAGGCTCCGCTTCTGGTTGCCTTGGCGAGGAGATACTTAAATATGCCGTACCTGGAACAGAGGTACCTTCTAAGGAATGATCTGTGAGTTGTGACCATGTTGACGCGTTGATTCAGAACGCTATTGGACCCAAGAGCCTTCAAGAGATAGACGCGCTCCTGGACGAATTGGCATCTACGTCCCTCTTCTCTGACAAGTCCTTTCACGATGGGAACGCGTCCACGTCCAATAATAAGCGTTCTAAATCCTCGATATTACGATCCCTTTACGATTCCCTTCCAGCTACCGATGCCGCCTATCTCACTCAGATCATTCTCAAAGACTTACGTCCTCTGCTTTATGCACCCCCCTCAGCAGTGACCAGTCACGTTCTGCTCACCTACGATACACGCAGCAAGCAAGCGCTAAGAAGAGAGCAGTTCATGAAGGCATGGGATCCTTCTGGATCTATGATCAAGATTTACAAAGTACGTGCAAAGCTAGATGAGGCTGCCGTGGGTTTCGAGGCAGGCGGTACACTCGTAGCTGCTCACCTGCGCTGGGGTGTGCCAGTAGAGGTCCCCAAGTCAATAAAAGGTCGGAGCCCCCTACATGCTCTCGAATTCTTAGACACCGACGGCGAGATCTGGGCTGAGACGAAATATGACGGCGAACGGGCACAGATCCATATTCGGTTTTGCGGGGACGGAGAAGCGAAGGTCGTCATATTCAGCAAGAGCAAACGGGACTCGACGTTGGATCGCATTGCCGTGCACCCGTAGGTGCTATGGTCTCGACGCTGTAACGTCGAATTAAACATTGAGAGTAGAGTCATCAAAGCGGCGTTAGCAGGACTAGGAAAGCAAGACATCATTTTAGATGCCGAGATGGTTGCGTTCTCAAATGAGAGGAATGCCATAGATGGTCAGTGCGGATGTTCGACTCTGTCATTTTGAATATTGAAAGGTATGTACCAGAGTTCTGGCGGATACGGGGCCTTGTCACGCGTACGACCCAAGGAGCTCGAGCGACTATGAACTTATCCAAAGGAGAGTCAACTGATTCGCAGCCCCTGTGAGTACTTTGAGTGGATTTCTACGAGGCCAGCTTTTTCATACATAAATAGGGACTCGTGTCCTTCTCTTCATTCATCCTCAACGGAATCTCTTCATCTTGCTCTCGTGTTTTTCGACGTCCTCCTCCTTGGAAGTGCCTCGCTTCTTAACGTACCATACTCAATACGGCGCTCCATGCTCGAAGGTGTCATCCAAGAAATACCGGGCCAGGCCATGATCGCTGAGCGCTTCGTGGTATCTAGTGGCCCTGAGCTATGCATGGAGAGCGCTGCCAAGAATCTTCGAGAAATATGGGCACAGCGCATAGCGGAAAGCCAAGAGGGTTTAGTTCTCAAATCCGGGGAAAGTGTGTATGGAGACTGGAGGTTGCCTTGGGTCAAGGTACACGAATATATCGAAACAGCCACACTTCTGACCCTTGAATTCAATGGAAACAGTTGAAGAAAGACTATGTTCCGGGATACGGGGATACTATTGATCTTGTCGTGATTGCTGCTTCATGGGAAAAGGATCGTGCAAGGGAGCTCCGAGGTAGGTGCTGTCCTGGTTTCGCCGGAGGCAATGTATTTCAATGTGCCCTAGTACCTCCCTCGATCCTAACACGGTTTTACGTTGGCGCAGTTGGTAATTCTTCTCAATGTGCAGCTCATGTAAGTTATCTTGGTTGATACATGTCCATCCAAGGATGATCAAACACATATCGTAGCCCACAGTCAAACCACATTTTGTTGTTTATTTCACTGCTTCGTACGGCTTGTCCCGAGATCAGCTAGAAGAGTTTAACTTCTGGGTGCGAGCAGACGCAGTCGAGCCATCGGTAAGAACGCTAGTCTTCATACCTCAAACCATTCAAGATACTCAACCACACACATTGACAGGGGTCTCGTGATGAACTTTCATATTCGTACTCGATGCTTCAAACGCTTCCCCAGCCAACGGTCCTTCTCCGAACCCCAATCCTCGTTGAATTATGTGGTGCCGGATTCACGAAAAGTCCGAGCAGCAAGGTTGGTGTACGTCTTCGGATAACATTGATCCCTTGCTTAATTTAAGAAGTACTATGAATTACGCTTCCCCCGAATCACGAAGATCTTTCGATCATCGGAGCGCTCCTTCATGGAATGTCTCACCCTTCGAGAACTACAGACGATCGCGTACGAATCCACTGGTCGTGAGATTCGGGATGCCGATACATACAAGGGTCTCGATAATTGGGCAAATCGTTTGTGGGGAAACGGATGGGCCACGAGTCAAGAACGAGATGAAACTGGAGAGAGACGATCGAAGAAACATGCTAGTCTGCGAGAGGAGTGGGCATCAAAGTTTGAGAACCTCGATATGCAACGGGAGAAGGGTAGAAAAAGAAAACAAGAAGACGTAGAAATGTCGCCTTGAGTTGTACAACAAGCTTGCGTGCTGATCGGATTCACTTTGACTCGTTGGAATCAGAACTGGATCATCGTCGTCGATCTGATCCGGTGGTGTGCCACCTTTGATCAATGATTCGTCGACTTAGCCTCGCAAGATACGAATGCCTGGTTTGTCGCCCTTTCCCTTCCCTTGAATAAATTCAGAGACTGTAAGAGGGTACGCCTCAAAGTTGCCTCGAATGCCAAGTTCGAGTGCTGCAAGATGAAAGACAGAGAGGGCAGGTTCAAGACTTCGTGTGGCCCGGCGCCGGTAAGGATGTCCAATGGCACTGTCAATTTGGATTCGAGGACAGCGTAATGAGCGCCTGATCAGCTTGTGTATCGGGACATGCTGGGCGATCGTCAACGAACAAGGTACGAACGTGCGGGAGGTGTAGAGAGATGAGGAGCGCCTTCTACACCAGGCCCATCCTGCAAGTTTGGTGCCGGCAATCTGTGCAAGTAGTAACATGTCATGCGGACTGCGCAAAAAATGTTGCAATAAGCACGTCAACTTCATCCAAAGGTACGATGCAAGCTAAAATACAAATCAAAATCTCCGTCTTTCTAGCACATATCATTTCTCTCTTCCCCTCCACCTACCTTCCCATCTACACCTTGAGTATCCTGTCCACCCCATACGTGCCCGCGAGTGTTTGAAACAATGCGAGTCGGGACGGGTGATGGACATACAATCCTTGAAGCCGATCCAGTTCGAGAGTGTCGCGACGCTCGGCCTTCTGCGGCGGTGCCTCGTCCAGGTGTACTGCGGGTGCTGCTCCAGACAACACGACCACGACCATCCGTCATAAAAGGTGGGTCTACGTCATGTTCACATTGAGGACGGCTAAGCGATATGTCTGTGTGAAGGTTTCCAACAGACTGGAGGGCCGTTGGTTGTTGCTCCAGTGACGATCGGCGGACAGGTGTGCTTGCTAAAAGGGGGGAGTTAGATGATTCGGTGGAGTTGTTGGAACCGGCAACGAATGTATGCGGAGCAGATTCTTCCTCATCCTCATCTTCATCGTCATCCGAGATATCAATGATGAACGTCTGCCGACTTTGAGTACTCATTACCGTGCTGAATCGCGACGGGAGACGTGCAGGTTGGGGCTGAGAAGGTAGCGGATCACTGGATGACAGTGCGGTCGGCTGGGGGGCGGCGCGGGTTTCTGGAATAAGTGGCAACCCTGTCGGTAATGGTGCATGTTCTGGGGGTGATTCTACCGGCGTAGACTGTAGGTTATCTCCCTCCCCAGCTGTAGAAAGGGAGATTGCCGCTTCGTTGTGCATAACCAAATTGTCTTCCTACATTCGAGGTACGTCGTAATGGATGGCATGGCAACAAGTGGGAAAAGTTAGAGTTACATCTACAAGGCGCTTCGTAACAAGGTGGAGGAGGGAGGGTTGGTTTACATACCAATAGTTCAAGGTAGTCAACAGAATAATCCATGATCTCCTCATCCTCGGTTAAATCATGACTTCCGGGTTCGCTACTCGATGCAAACCTCTCCATGAGAGCCGGAAGGCTGGCTCGTATGACATCAAGCGTAGCGTGAAGATTTGTGATTGGATTTTCAAAGATGTGTTGCAGGAACTCGATGGGGTCATCATAATCAAAACGCGCAGGAGGGAGATTCGCACCCCTGAGGCGATGTCTCCGGTAGACCTACGAGCATGGTATCAGTCGTCTATGTAAATGATCGTAACGTGGAAGCCTACCTTCATGGAATCTTTTGCGCCATGGCAGAACACATGCGGCGTACCATCAGGATTGGTGTGTTGGTAAAAACAATCTACTCCGAAAGGACAACACGGCTTCCCAGCACGGGATGTCTCTTCAAAGTACCTAGAAAGTCAAGGTTGGATGACAGTGGCAAGAGAGAAGCCATTGACGTGCTTGCAGGGCACCTTCGCCATGCTGGCTTTGTATGCATCAATCGTTTCTCTTTTGCTAGAGATACCATTTGGGAAGAAATGCGCAGACGGGGTAACGAAACTGGAAGGCGTGCGACAGAGGGGACAACACTTGATCGTGCCCGAAGAGACCATATCGGGTGATTTGCCTGCGGGAACACGCCACTGACGGATACACTGGCTAGGCAGTGAGTAACATTAAATGGCAACAATGTGTTATCGGAGTGACCTCGAGACAGAATACATGACTGCAGTCCGCTGTGCATGATTCAGTGCTACTCGACCAGTAGCCACGCTTGAGAGGGACTCACTGAGTAAGCCATACGTGGTTGGTTTCTCCAGGCAGATACAACATGTTTCCGCATTGAATTGGATCCTTTCGTCGTCCGGGGCTACCTTTGGAAGGACATGCCGGAACCAACACTGATCTCTGCGAGCACAATGGCCTGGAGTCGTGTTAGGAGAGACGGTGGATAGCAGAGGCATCGAACACACCGCTGGCATAGTACTTGCACACCTTCGCTTTGTCATACGGGGTCAGCTTCTCGTCAGCGCCGTGGAGGAACTTGCAGTTGTCTCCGGCAAAGCAACCCTTGGGAGTGGAGTAGTAGCGACAGATGCCCCGCGACTTCGATGTCACAGGACGATCCATATAGGCATCGACGATGTGGACAACGTCGCGGATAAAGAGCAAGATGCGCGCGTGCCAGCAGCGCCGACGATTTGAATGAGCTCATCACTCTTTCCCACGGCACACTCAGCATGTCGCTCTCGTCAACGTCCACGATCAAAGGCCAGCTTAACGTCGCCTTAGGTCCAAAGGCAACTGGCTACTTCAATTCCCTCAGCCAGTTCGTGTCTGCCCGAATATCGAGGCAGGAATTCGAAGAGTCTGTTCGCCATGCCCTCGACGCACCAAACCTAGGTCTGTCTGTCCCACGCGTCGCTATCGACGCGTAGCTGAGGCTTGTCGCAGTCCAACTGCACAATTCCTTGATCATCTCTTTGTTTGATTTCACAGTTCATCGCAGACCCCCCACGCCACCTCCAGATGCCCCGAAACAGCCCCCTCGCAAGCGGCGTAGAATTCTCCCATATCAAGGGCCTGACGATATGGATGGTTCATTACGATCGAATAGACTCAAGCGATGGACTGTCTCCTTGGGCAGACGCGAACGAGACAGGGTACGCAACCTTCCCTCGCAGTCGAGTGCCCTAGAACGCCCGCGACCACGCAAAGACACGGATGAGATTGCACGAGACAGAGGCGTGGTTCTTCTTCCAGAACGCGGTGGTGAGTTCAGTGCCGCATTCGTATTTCCCCCGTTTCAATTAGCACCCTGCATGCCAGACCCCCCAGGCAGTCGTCTGCCGCTTCATCTCGCTTCTATATCCAGGGCTCCAACTTTGCAGCATATATCCGACAGGGTCAATCTTATATCTGCTCAGCACAATTTAGGCGCACCATCTCGCAGTGTGGCATCGCTAATGATGCTTGCATTTGAGGTGGGTTTACTACATTTGGCCTAACGTCACTAAAACCGCGATAGGCAAAGCTGAAACAGCTTATCACTCACGCCTTGTCCCTCACTTCTACTTCCCATGCAATAGCATCCATCAACCCTTCTGCCCCGCGGTCAAACAATCGAGTTCTCACCGCATCTTCCTTCGATGCACTCTTCACGCTCTCCCCTGCCGTGCTTCCAAACCAATCCGCAGCAGCCATGAGGCTAGCAATAGGTGAAAATGAGGTGATGGATGATGAGGATGTTGTACTTCTCAAAGATCGAGAGGTTCGGGATCAACGATGGCAAATTCTTGCCCTCCTGGGCGAACGAAGTACGGTGAAAGAGGCTCTCAGGCAGCTGCGATGAAGCGTTAGTGGCACAGTAGCAAGGACTATGAACCCAAGAACCATTATATCATTGCGAGACTGCGTTTATTCTTGTAAGCACCCATCCATTATAACATGTTTGTTTGTTCGTAGGGTTGCATGCAGACCAAAGAGTCCTTATGTTGGAGAGGTCCTGATCGCCGCACGGTCGAAGCTATGAATGGGGTAGATCAAACGAAAGTGGAGCCTCCTCTCGTCAGCATGTCACAATCTTGCAATTGTAACCGTCATATCGGTTAATTTCTAAGTTCTGACAGGATTGATGTAACAGGTCCTAACCGAGCACTTGACACTGGTAGTTTCAAAATTCCTTTCGGATTATAACATGTGTCACGACGAGTTTCGAGCTTGTGTCCCCTCTTCCACTGTCAGCACCTTCCGTCGGTCTGCAAGTTACGGCGGATTCACACCCGCGACCCCTGGCCCGGCTTGATTAAGATTACCTCTCTCAGCAGTACATCAATGTCTAATATTCCTGTGGATTGGGCCCCAGGGCTGATAGGTAAAGAAATCACTGCGGATCCCCGATATCTGAACACTCACCGATTTGTACAGGGTTCACGGTCTCTAGTTTGTATGTGAATTCGACCTCATTCCACTTCCCAGAGCCTGATGCTTCCATCAGATTGTACGGTACTACATTGGGCCAGACGATCTGTTACACATATTGGTTTGCGGATGATCCTTGGCTTACTAAAGTATTCGTATGGGTATTCAGGTTTTTTTTCCCCACCACGTATCTGACGTGTTTATACTTAGGTGTTTGTGATATTGTAGGTCGTGCGGTATTTTTTCGTGCATCGTCAAATGCCCTTTCCCAGTTTGGCAGACACTGCTCATGCGATAGGGAGTGCTCAACTTTTTTGGGAGATGCTCGTGTCATGTCATCGAAGTTCTTCGTGGAGTTGTAGCCATGACATAGTATGGTAAGCCTTAGATTATCCGAGATGCGGTTGATCTGTATTTATACGACTTCCAGGGGTGCGTATGTAAGTGCCTCGTAGTTGATGATACGCTCACCGATACTTATTTATAATCTCCACTGGAGGTTGTGATATCTCTTAATGTGAGGAGGTCCTGTGCAGGGCCATCGGTTTGGTGCTGACCACCAGCTCACCAGTACACCATCACCTTTGCCATTCAATGGTTCGTAGGAGTTTTCAGCATTATGCAACATACTAAAAATAACTGGTCAGTTTTTACTGTCGTCGCATATGGGCGAGTGAGTCATTGCCGTTAAATCATTACCTTGCACGCAATAATATCTGCATAGTCAGCGAGAAGAACAAGCCTCTCGCTCTTGCTATTGTCAGTCCCGACACTATCGGGATATGTGTTTCAAGACCTCATGTTACTTTCTTGCAGGTTTCCGCAGCGATTTTGGGATTTGGTAAGTCTATCACTGAAGTGGCGAGCCTTGTCTGACTTGCCAACGTCACAAGTTTTCGGCACATGTATGTACTCTGACAGACTGGATTGGGAATGACTGAATGCATGCTTCCTTAGGGTTCATGGTTGACGTGTTTGTACACACCTTGCTCACGTCAACGAAAGTTGAAACAAGCCTTTTGTAGCTCTCGGGTTGGAACCATTGATTATCTATTCAATTGTCCAGTGAGGTGCACGTGCTGTGTTGAGGCGTTCTCTGATCTCTCTGCGTCGTCCAATTATATTCTCAGTTCATACTGCCCTTTTCTTTGACGAGCACTCTATGTGACTTGCTCATCACATCAGCCGTCTTCAACTATATGTGGAGATCTGGCTTACGGAGGAAGCGCAGTGTAATTCAGGATTTGGCAGTCGTTTGTATTAATACGGGTGCGTTGACTTGGTATGCCCCCATTTTTATATTCACCTTCTGTATCTGATTGTTATGTTTCATTCAGTGTAGTATCAGTCACTGCTGGTATCGTGGTATGTTTGTAGTCAGTGCGCTTCATGGTTGCTGACTGACGAGCACAGTACCTCATTCAAGGCAACAGCTATTGGATAGCTTCAGTAGGCATCGTGATTAGCCGGGGCAAGTGCCATCCTTCCAATGGCAGGTGATACAATGCTGACTTTCCATCGTATGTAGGCTATGTGAACTCCATGCTGGCTGTGTAAGTCTCCTGACGTTCTCCTCATAGCCAACATGGACTTGACTATTTGGACAGGCTCAATGCGAGAAAACCGATCCGTGACCGGGACCGGGACTGGTACTCCTTGAATGCCACACTCACAGCGCGTTGATCCTTCTAGTTGCCTTCAGTCTCACTGAACTCACACCGCACCTAATTCACATCAATGCAGATTCATTATTTGCGGTTTAGTCTTCCCAAGATCTCTGCTAGTTTTTTTTTTTTTTCAAAATTCCAATTTCTGTCCTGTGTGGGGTAGACTACCCTATGTAAGACATGCTATCTAGTCTATAGGGACCCTGCCCCTCTGCATCTTTGATCATGCACATGCGCCGTCGTGAGGTTGCTCGACGGTTCGCCGTTCCCGCCGGCCGTTTGAGTAGGTGCACTGATCTTCCAATCCGCAGCGACTTTTGTGGTTCGAGTTTGCGTTTGAGTACGATGTAGGTAAACAAATACTCGGGCCGTCCGAGGACGACCGTTTGTACGAAGGAATATGGAGTGCGAATGGAGATGTTGGGTAGGGGGATACACCAATAATTAACTTGCCTACGAATTAGGGCACCAATAGGATCAACGACGTATCGTTCCCACCCAACTTCAACGTGGTCTCCCGCCGTGCGTCGATGAGTACATTGAAACTACAGCTTGATCGCATTGAAGTACCGACTCTCGCAATGCCTTGCTAGCGCTGATCAAACTGCTTGCCCCATTGCATATGATAGTCTGGTCACCAGACTATGCACGTGAGGCCATACTAGAGTTTTGTTGCATGAAGACTATATATAACTGCATTCCCTTACACTGGCATGTTACTTGAAGATTGTTGTAGTAGTTGGGTATTGTGACATTCTAGCCCTACACCAACGATTCAAATGTTAATGAACTCAGCTTCACGATAAACCCGTTTAGTCCACCTGCACTGGGACTAGTAGGTTCGTTGCGCATGTCCGAGTCATTCCAGTTTAGGGTAATCCTAGGTCGTTCACACAAAGACCACGCTATTCGTCATTTGGAGAGGTGTCAAAATATCATCCCGGAGTCCCACTTTTGTCGCGGAAACCCGTCCCGGCCGAACGCACTCACCGGGTTCTTGTCTCGATGGGATTTCGACACATCGTTCGGACCCTTCCCTCGCGCCTTGGACTACTTCGGGGACGGAAGCATCGACACACCAGGTGCGTGGGAGGTTGAATTTTAGCTGTAAGTGCGAGCGACATGACGATATCTGCCTGGACACGCCAATGTACTTGCTCGCACTGTGTATGGACGGGGGCACCCCACACCATTTCCATCTTTTAACGAGGAAGGGAAGGTCGTACTATACTCTGTCAACACGGTGGTCGCCCGGTGTGTGCACTGAAGAGAGAGGTTACAGAATAATCGATTAGAGCCGCTGGATATCCCCAGTATGCAAGTGCCGAGATGGGCCTTGAGCAATTCCCGCAAGATATCATATTGTCGTAGTCGGGATACATTTGTCACAAATGATTGAAACAGGATAAAATTAGTAGAAATCGTCGGTGGCAGGTACCAGGAGGCGGTGAGTTGGGAACGTACTCCTGCACTACCATTATGTCTGGTGAGATAGCGCTCCCTCCACCGGCTCCGAACCAGGCGTACATAGATGTCTCCGCGCTCGAAGCCGGAAACATAAGCCTTCCTATCGACATGCTTGTCGCAGACACTGAACCGGGAATCGTGTCATGTCCCTCCCTTGCCTTCTCGCTACGCCATTCCAAGACAGGCTTTCAGATCGTGTTCGACCTTGGCACCCGTCGCGATTTTGAAGGGTACCCACCGGCTTTGCAGAAGCGCATCAAGACCTTGGGTTTCTTACCCAGAGTAAAGCAGAACGTCGCAGAGTCACTCCAGAATGGCGGTGTTCCGCCCGAGGAGGTAGATGCTGTCATCGTCAGCCACCTGCACTGGGACCAGTAAGTGGATGGTTTCAGTCCGCGAATCCTCACAGCACTCGATCTGATCCGTCTGTGCTTTGCGCATACGATAATGTAGCATCGGAGATCACACCCCGTTCGCAAAGGCGACGTTTATCGTGGGGGAAGGGTGTCGGGAGCAGTTGGCTAATGGGTATCCCAAGGATCCGGATGCGGTCTTCTCGTCAACTGCCATCCCTGTCGAACGTGCGCGGTTCATATCTAAACCAGACCTGAGCACGTCGATTGGCCCGTATCCACATGCGCTTGACTTATTTGGGGACGGGAGTCTGTACATCGTAGACGCACCAGGTGGGTGAGCTCGGAAAAATAAATGGATGTTGAGACTGAGATGGGCGCAGGTCATGTCGCCGGCCACATCAACGTCCTCGTGCGCACGTCCGCAAACGGGTCTTGGATCCTCCTTGGTGGTGACTCTGCGCACGACTGGCGGCTCATGACGGGAGAAAAGGCATTTGCGTGTGTGGAGGATACGGCGACGGGAAATGTGCGATGCATAATGCATGCGGACAAGGACGCTGCAGAGGAGAACTTGGGGCGGGTCAGAGCGCTGCTCCAAGCACCAAAGGTGCAGGTGTTGATTGCGCACGACGTGCCGTGGTACGAGGCCAACAAGGGAGGGACCGCTTTCCTACCTGGAGTGATACCGGCGTTAGTGTAGTGAAACTTATACTAGATATATCACATTCTCGAATCTCACCGTCACGTCCAACGCTGCGAATGGCGAACAGTCCTTCAAGTGATTCGGCCATCACCGTACAATGGACTCCTCCTCCGTCCTCAGCGACGAAGACTACGATGTCATCTCAAATCCCGGCCAACGCTCTCTCGAGTCCAGCATCGCAGATTTTGGCCATATCGCCACGCAGGGCGTGCGCGAAATCCCCCCCATGGATGCTGCCCGCGAAGCCCTCAGCACTGCGTCGCTCTCCTCCACCGACATTCAGACGTGGGTCCGCAGCGTGATAGACTCTGCCAACGGACGGAATAGTGGGAGCTACCCACTCGACCACCGAACCGTCCGCGTTTATCTCGATGGTGTCTTTGACGTATTGACAGCAGGGTATGGACACATTCGGACAACACGACGGTATTATACTTGCCACTGACATACTCCCATTGAAATGATCGGAACAGACACATGCTGCAGCTCCGTCAAGCCAAACTCGCCTTTCCCTCCGTATACCTCATGGTAGGGGTCTTTCCGGACGAGTCTTGTCAACAACATGGTACTCGGCCCAGGTTCCCTCACGTGGAGCGCTGTGAACTCTTGCGTCACTGTCGTTGGGTCGACGAGATCGTCCCTGACGCGGTATGGACGCTCACAGACGCGTTCCTCGTCGCGAAACGCATCGACTATGTGACACTCGAGGAAGGCTCCTCTGTTAACCCTGAATTCGACAAGACGAGGTTGAAGGGGTATGACCATCTCAAGAAACTGGGTATGTCTTTCCTTTCTGTTCAATGTGACATTTTCGTGGTGCTCATTTCTATTTTGTGCATTACAGGCCGTGTCATACCTACGAAGAGAACCCTCGGACTCGCTCCTGCACCTGCGGTACCACCACGACTCCTCACCGCGGAAGCCACACCACTAAGCAAAGCTCCTGAGCTACAACCGGAGGTTTTTGAAGGTGACGGCCAAGTCGACTTCACTCGTGGCATTAACAAAATGGGATTGGATGGACAGTGGTGAAATTATCTATGAATGCTTGTTTTTCCCCCCTGCTTATCAGTCGACTCTTCCATACCTCACCCATGTTATTGCGTGCATGTATGCGCTTGGTCAGAGATAAGATGTAAACATTAGACTATATACTCTATGATGCTCACGTGCAAAGTCATTTACAAGTTATCCTTTAGAATTTTTTTTCGGTGTACATTCGTGTGTCTAGCCAGCTGGTCTGGTCTAGCAAACGCCTTCTTACACCCCTTTTCGGTACATTCATATGGACGCGCGCCGGTGTGCGTCCGGCGCTGTCGACCGAGTGAGTGGGATGGAATAGCCTGGCAGGTATGTCGACTCACATGTTTGGATAAATTGGAAGACTCTGAGAAAGCTCTGGGGATGGATTGTCAGGGGAGAAGGCTGAGGACATCGTGGTTGGCAAAATGCTTACTTGTCACAGAATTTACACTTGAATGGTCGTAACCCATTGTGAGTGCGTTTGTGAATCGTCAATGCACCCGTAATAGAAAAGGCTTTTCCACACCCGGGGAAATCACAGACGTATGGTCCTGCGGACGGTTGGTACGAAAGGCGGAATGTACCGGAAGGATGACTCACTCTCTCGTGTGTGACGGCGCATGTGTTGCTGGAGGGTTGCCGCCTCAGAAAAATTTTGGTTGCATACCTGACATTGAAAGGGGCGGTGGCCGGTGTGTGACTGAGATGTGTGATGAGCGAAATGTGATGGAATAGGATGAAAGACGGACTTGGAGATGCCTGGATATCTTTTGCTTGCTGGAAAAGCCGTTGGTACCGTGCCTATTACAACCCTCCCAGAAACACTCGTAATGAGCTTTTCCGGATCCGATATGGATGGATCCAATATGTGCTGTGAGGTCATCACAAGAGGGGAACAGTTGGGTGCACGCTTTCCACTTGCAGACATGAGGGCCTGAACAATCGTGCGATGGTGAATTGGGAGACGTGGGTGGTTGACCGACAGTATCGGATGCGTCGTGGAGGTCAGCTGGAGGAGGCTGGAGGGTGGTGGAAGGACAATTGAGACCAAGGTGATCTTGCATGAGGTGTGTCGCGAGGATATTGAGCACATCGTGATCTGAGGTTGTGGACGAGGAGCTTGGGATAGAAGAGGGGGACGGGAACATTGCACAATCGCCCCAATGACAGGAAAGGGCGAGATGGGATAAAATGCATGGATCATGCTGTGGTTGAACAGATAGAGTAGAGGAGTGAATTCGAGTGTCTACGGTGCAGAGGTGTTGCAGGTTGACATGGTCTACGAGATCCGATAGGCTGCTAAAGACAGAATCACAGTTTGCCCACATGCAATGGAATGGCTGGGTAGAAGTGGGCTGAAGAGCGAAGGGAGAAGTAACATGGAGCTGTGGTGAAAATGGGGGTAGAGAGGGAGAGGAGGAAGCGCTGGAGGAGATAGAAGAGTCGGAGAAGAGGGAGTGTATTGACTGAGGGAGGGAGGCTGGGGGATAGGTTGGTTGCGAGGCTTGGGTGCATTCGCAAGGCAAGTCGGAAAAGGAATGTTCCCAGCGGACGAACGGCGGAGAGTCATACGAGTTTGGGGGTGCGCAGTAGGAGTGGTAGTCGGTGCAGCACTGGAACTGCGGGGGAGGTGAGGCGACGTGTGCGAGGATGAGTAGAGAGATGCTTACGATTTCGTCCAAGCCTGTGCAGTCGTTGCAGGCTTCGGCGGTGACGCAGGCGCCATCGCAGGAGGCGGCGTCGTTTGTGATGAGGCAGGACTGATCTGGGACATCGCAAGTGAGGACGAGACATTGGTCGGTACAGTCTGCGGTGAATAGAGAGGACGTCGACGGCGAGCACTGATCGCACTGCTCTCGCTGGGGGTCCATCAGACTTGGGAAAGCTAGTCCTGCTCGCTCTATAACATAACCGGTGCGGTACTCGATACGTCACGTGGGTCTCTTCACTCATCATGTACTGGATCGCGCAGGTGGCACTTGGACTCCTCTCGCTCCTCCCAAAAGACTCCCCGCCCGACTCTGTCTGTCCGCAATGGCGCCCGCTGCACCCAAATGTTCACGCGCAGATCGCCGCAGAGCTCGCCGTTGTCTATGCCTCTCCCGACTTCAAGCACAGTGTTTATCGCGCACTCTCCGGTGCAGTTCGCATCCCGTCTGTCCTCCCTTTTGTTATTCCTCCGCTCCATCTCACCTTCGTTGCAGTACAGAGTCCAGAGATAACAGCGGCCCTGTCGACCAAGATCCCGTATGGCACCCGTTTGCAGACCTACACGACTATCTGCGACAAACCTTTCCCCTCGTGTCAGTACCCTTCTGCGCTTCCTTTCCCTGCTCATCTCGCTGCCAGATACGACAAATTGAACGTCACTACCATAAACACCTACGGACTCGTATTCCACTGGCAGGGCTCCACTGATGCAAAACCATTCTTGTCAACTGCCCATCAAGGTTCCTCAATTGCCACATCTCCCCGTCATCACTGACAATCACATACAGATGTCGTCCCTGTTGATCCTTTCACTCTATCCCACTGGAAGCACTTGCCATACTCGGGCAATTATGATGGTAAGCCTCTCACTCTCCCCTCCAATCATACTCATCTCCATCCAGGCACTTGGATTTGGGGTCGCGGCACCTGCGACGACAAGGGCGAGCTCATCCAGAAACTCGTCGTCGTCGAAGCCCTTCTTGAACACGGCTTTACTCCCGCTCGAACCATCGTACTCGCTTTCGGTTTTGACGAAGAGACAACTGGTCGACAAGTACGTCCACCATCCACCTGCCTTCCCATATTTGATCCTTCCGCAGGGTGCTGGTCACATTGCTACTTACTTCCAACAAACATACGGTCATGATAGTTTTGCCATGATCCTCGACGAAGGCGGTTCGCCTTTTTTTCCTCTTCTCCGTGATCCATATTCTTTCTCATCCCCATCCAGGTTCCGTGGAAGACCATGGTAATGGCGTGTACTTTGCCCTCCCTTCCCTCTCTGAAAAGGGCTATTTCGATGTCCGCATTCAGATCACTACCCCAGGTGGTCAATCCAGCACACCCCCAGAGCATACCGTAAGTTCCTTCGTCCATAACACGCGTGACACCAACAAACGCATCCCGTCAGAGTATTGGATATCTTGCTCAGTTCATCACTACGCTCGAGGAAAACCCTCACGCCCCTCAACTATTCCGTAACGGAACACCCTTCTTCTCCACCATGTGCCTTGCAGAGTACTCTCCATCTTTCCCCGACCAACTCCGCCCGGTCGCCCGTAGGGCAATATCCGACGATGCAGCTCTGGAGCGTCTCAAGCATGGCCTCCTTGAACTGTCGCCTTCCGCTCGCGCCATATTGGGAACAACTCAGGCTGCCGATATTCTCGAGGGGGGCGTAAAAGTCAACGCTCTTCCCGAACGTGCTGCGGTCATTGTCAACCATCGTATTGCAGAACATAGGTATGTTCACACACGACACGGGTGCGCTCGCTCAACATACATCAAGCTCTGTGTCCGAGCTCCAAGAACACCTCATCCAAGTTCTTCACCCAGTCGCGCGCAAGTATGATTTGACTTTAAATGCTTTTGGGCGGGTAGTCCACACCGGCCAGGTAGGGGAGGTATTCATCTCCGATGAATATGATTCCGCCCTCGATCCTTCGCCTGTAACCCCAATTGGTCATGGTCCCTACTCGATTCTCGCTGGCACCATCAAGGCGACCATGGAGTCCTCCAATTTTTACAATGTGACACAAGTAGTCGTTTCCCCGTCTCTATCCTTGGGTTTGCATCTTGCGTGTTCGTCGTCGCACCCCAGACTGATTCACACTTCTAGGCAATACTGGTGGGATCTTATCGGCTATTTCGTCCGCCTACACGCAGGGTTGACTTGCATCTTCCTAGACACACGATTTTACTGGAACCTGACGAAGCACATATTCCGATTTTCTCCATTTACTTCTGCAGACTACTATAACGGTTTCCACACGGTGAACGAAGGTGAGTGGTCCTCATTTCGGGCGGGCACATATCTGCCAATACCATGTAGCATTACGAGCAGAGGCGATGATCGAAGCCATCAGGTTCCACACCAATCTGATTCTCAATCTCGACGAATCTTCATTACCTTGATAGGCAACATGTACCCCCCGAAGATTTAGGAAATCGCTGTTTTTCTTGTTTTTCAGAGTTCGAGAAGAGTTGTGTCAGTATGCATACATTTACAGATCCAGTTCTATCGCTGGATGAATACACGAATTTGTTTTCGCTTCGTCACTGCCCGCCTTCGGTGAATTCGTCGATTACTTCGCAAGTGCTTCAATGATGACTTTGACCCCCCACGCGCCTGGGTCCGGGACCCTCTGCTCTTTCAACCAGTCACCCTCGATGTATGCACTCCTCCCTGCCTTTGCTTCAATATTCTTTGTATTCTCTGCAGCATCCCGCACCACCTTGACAGCACCTTGAAACCCATCGGGAAGCGCATCTACGAAAGCAGTAAGAGGATCGATGAGTGTGCGCGAGGGTGGCCGAGCACGCGTGTAGGTGTACAGCCGGACAAGAGCGGACTTGAGAGCATTGCTCCAGACCTCGGTCGTGGCTACTGTGGCAGAGGAACGTGCCAAGGCTTGGGCGAGCGAGGAGAAGAAGATCCTACCCATGCAAGGAAAAGCCTTCAGTTGGGGGCGAAAGAACGACGTTTGGCAGTGATACGAACGAGTATAAAGCGCCGCTCGTCCCCCCCATCATTTCCTCGGCCACTCTGGATATGGCGATCATGCTGTTGACCACATCATCTCCAATGACGTTACCCTGGCTGAGAGCTTCAAGCACACCTTTGGATCCATCAGAATCCAGTAACCATGGTGTAGAAAGAAATATGGTTAACTGACCTGATGCACCTGCACTGAGGGTAAGCCCACAGTCTCCGTCTCCAGCGATCTTGTCCATATCTGTGATCTCGCCCTCAGCTAATAAAAGTGCATTACAGGCGCGCCCAATGGCGATCTCAAAGGCACGTATGTCCAGTGCTCTGAGGGAAGATCGGCTGCTAAGAGGGGTGGTGTCGATCGATGCCAAGGTTTCAGTGATGACTTTCGGCTCAGTCTTTGAGGACCATTTCCATCCAGGGGCATTGGTGGGGTCGTCGAGAAGGGAGAGTAAAAAATCCGTAGAAATGGCATTGTCAGATGCAGTGCCGGGGAGGAGCAAGAGTGTGATGGAGAACCCTGGCATGTTAAGGCTCGTCTATTCCGATGTCAATCACTAGTTTCACGCATATGGGAGAGACGAACAAACCATGAACGATCCGGCCAGGACGCGCATCGCCTTGATACCCTGCTTGTCTAATGCACTGTTTGCCTCGCCGACAATGGCTCCAAGCTCGAGCTCACTCAGACCACCGAGGTTGTTTGCGAGGAGCACGACGCGGTCGGTGCCGTCGTTCTTGAAAGGTACAAAGGATCGGTCAGGATCGGCAGTAGAGGTGATCATCCGAATGAGGTTTGGGACGAGTTCGTTGAGCGGGGGCACTGGAGAGACGCGGCGATGACCACTTTCGTTGTGGATACCGAGCCCGATCTCGAGTTCGTTGGTACCCAAATGAGTGTCGGGTACCGCAGTGCCAGGAACCTACGCATAGTGCGATCATTCGAATGGCGTGTGTATGCTGAGAACAGGATCGCGTACATGGCAATGCTCTAATCCCACTCCGATCGTGCCGAGGTGAGAGGAAATGTATTCGGCGATGGCATGAACCTCCTCGAGGGAGCCTCCTCGAGCAGCGAGTGCGCCTGCGATCTTGTACACGAGGCAGACGCCAGCAAGCCCTCTATCAAAGGGTCAGTGAATCGATATAAGAGAGCTCGAAAGGAGAACGGGCCTCCTCCCAACAATCTTTCCCTGCTCTCGTCCAACGGCAACGTCATCACCAACGATCACAAATTTGACACGGTCCGACTTATCGGGGTGAAGGGCGGCGTACTGCTCTCTGGCGAGTCCGAAGTTGAGAACATCACCGGTATAGTTCCTTGTGTGGTCAAGCTGTCAGAGCGGGTGTGGAAAAATACTGATGGGTTTACTTTACGATGATGACCGTGCTGGGGGAGGGTGGTTAAACGACAGAGACGAAGAGCGAACGACAAGACACAACGCACCCTGCATCATTGCTCACCAAGTCGATCGCATGGCGGACCTGGCCCGCGCTTGGCGAGGCGAACACATTACCGCAGACCGCAGCTGGTGTGTGAGATGAAACCTCAGTAGCCCCTAAGGAGTAAGGGAAAATCCTACCTGACAGTATTCCTTGTCCTACGATTAATGGATAGGCGAGATCCGACAATAGCGAATACCAAGGCACCCACCGACGAACGCAGAGTGGGATGGTTCGTGGCCAGAGCCACCCCCGCAGACGAGTGCAACCTTTGAACGGTCTGGGTTGGCGAGGTGAAGGACTGGTTCGAAGACGTGGTCAACATTGCACACGGAATTGGACAATGTGGGAAAGAAGAACCTCTGTTTGCAGGATCGATGGCGAGATGCGGGTTGAGGACACACAGCCCCTTGAGGGAGTCGAGCACAAGGGAGGCGGGGGAGTTCAAAAAGTGTTTGCCTGATAGAGTGAGGGGGCTTTTGGGAGCTGCAGCATGCGACACTCACTCTGCACGACCATGGCGATGGTGCTCGGCGCTGTGGAGAACGTCGAGGAAGGTGGGCGAATGTTGGCGACCCCCCATGACCCCCCCGCCACTGTAAGCTTGGTCTCTTACTTCTCACCGCGATGAGCCTGCCGTCGCCAGCAGCGTCGCCGTCGTCCAAAGTCACCGACTTGGATGCGGGACTGACACGCCGCAAGAGACAACGCTCAGAATCAATGCAATCAGACTCATCTTCCCTCAAGAGGGCCGCCTCTGAAGGCCCCGGTTCCGCGACCCCCGTCCGTGCCACCCACGACGCACCCACGACTGATGCCGCCAACGATATCGATGCCTACATGATAGAACAGGGCGAACATGTTCTTGCCACCGTCACTCTTATGCCTCCGCCCACACCCCCGCATGAACCACCTGCAAATCTCACCCCACCACAGAAACTGGACTACGTCACCGAGCGCCGTCTCAAGCAGATGCAAGTTGGCGACACGTGGTATATCGTATATCGTAGATGGTATAAACGCTGGGAGGCCGCATGTCAGGGCATCGCCGACAAGTCTGGTCCTCTCGAGGAAAAGGATGTCGGCCCTGTCGACAACACGCCACTTGTCGACCGTGACGGCAACCTCGTATCGAACCTGATAGAGGGTGTCGATGTCGAGTTTGTGCCTTGGGACGTTTGGAAAGCCTTTATTACTTGGTGCGTCATCGACGTCCGTCGGGCTATGTAGTTGATCCGAATCTGTGCAGGTATAATCCGGCGACATATCCACTCCCTCGTTCCGTGATTGCGAGAGGTCACCTTGGGGAACCTAGTCTGGAGCTTCGTCCTCCCCGTCTCAAAGTACTTTCCCTCGTGGATTCCCAATTGGATGGGCCGATTGGTCCCCCCCACGGCTACGTGACGCTCTCGACAAAAGATACAGTGAAGGCTCTCAGCAAAGAGCTTGCAGCCAGTGTATCAGCGCGTTCCAATATTCCATACAGGATATGGAAAATTCAACCGGGAGAATATTCAGGATCGCAATTTCCTGCCTCAAAGCTTGCCGCGCACGGAGCAGAACTCTTGGAGATAAATGACAAAACACTCGAGGACGCATTGATCGAATTTGACGACCCCTTTGTTGTCGAGTTTCAGCAGGACGACAAATGGATAGCAGACCAAACGTCGACGGTGCCGGCTTCAGCAGCCCCATCTGTTCCTCCTCCCTTATTTGGCGGAGAAGACTTCTTCAGTCGTCTAGTAAAGGGCTCTGCGACAACGAGTGTCACTCAGATTCAACCTAGACAGGTACCTTCACCCGCACCATCAGTGGGAACGTCCATCAAAGCTCAAGATTCACAAGTCGTTCCTTTCAAGTCGTTTGGATTCTCAAAGAATAGGGTACCACAAGAACCAGGGACACTTGGCCTCGGAAACATGTAAGCGATTCCTGTCATCTTGTTCCCTGATCTGACACTAGTGCAAAGGGGCAACACTTGCTTTATGAACTCTGCTCTTCAGTGTCTTGCGCATACAAAAGAACTTACAGATTATTTCCTTTGTAAGTTGTTAAGTTGTACTTGCTATTAGTGTGGGCTCACCCACTCAACCTTCGTAGCTGGTGTTTACCAGAATGAGCTCAATCCTGGTAACCCACTTGGGATGGGGGGTGCTATCGCCGAGGCATTCGGTGCACTTTTACTTCGTATTTGGGCCAGAGATTCCACTGCAACTTCTTACCCACCACGCGAGTTCAAAATGCAATTGCAACGTTTTGCGCCACAATTCAGTGGATACCAGCAACATGACTCGCAAGAACTTGTGGCCTTTTTGCTTGACGGTCTGCATGAAGACCTCAATCGTGTGCTCAAGAAACCATATGTAGAGAAGCCAGATTGGGACGGTGGTGGTGATCTTGAGCTTGCGCAATTGGCACAAAAGTCATGGCATGGATACATGCAACGGAATGACAGTGTCATTGTGGATTTGTTCCAAGGACAGTACCAGAGCACTTTGGTGTGTCCCGAATGCCAGAAGGTATGTTGGCGGTTCAACAACCACGGATTACTTAACCACCTCCCCCCAGGTCTCAATAACGTTCGACCCATTCATGTACCTCACTCTGCCTATTCCGGTGACAAAGAAGTGGACACACGTTGTTGAGTATGTTCCATGGGATTCGTCGAGACCCCACGTCAAGGTTGAGTCGTTGCCGGCGTTTTGAATCAGCAACTTAACGATAATCATGCAGGTTTCTGTTGAAATTGGTCGTGATTCTACTTTCAAAGAGCTTCGTGCACTCCTTGGCCGATGGATGAGTGCACCCCCAGAGAATGTGCGTATCCCATCTTCCCCGTTTCCCCTCTGCTGATTCCTTGTTTTAGCTTTTGACGCTGGAGATATTCAACAACCGGTTCTATAAGAACCTTGATGATAACGTCCTCTGCGGCGACATGTCGGACAATGACATCATCGTATGCTTCGAGCTGCCATGCAACGCACGTCAAAGCCGATTGAGCAAGAAAAAAGAAACAGATCCCTTTATTGTTCCGGTGTTCGTGACCGATCTTCAGACTTCACAGCAGTCGTACAGCTATCGTAGCCAGAGCAATTTCGGTCACCCGTTCATCTTGGTTATCGATCCCAAACACGCTAGAAGCATGCAAGTGATATACGAGGCTGTGGTGGATCGTCTTCAACGGTGGACTAGCCATGCTTGCGATCTCTTCACGTGGGAGGAAGTTCCGTCTGTGGATGTCGACTCAGTACCCATCCCAGTTCCGCCAATGGAATCTCTAACGGAGATCAAAGAGAATGGAGAGGCTGTTCGTGTTGAGGACATGAATGTCGATGAAGGCGACATTGCCGATGAGAAGACTGTGATCCAGGACGATGCCACGATGGACACCGCAATTAATGGCATTCCCCAGATTGTTGGAGTCAAAAAAGATATTTTCAACCTGCGCCTTGATGCCGGCCAGAAAGACTATGGGACAGCGTTCGGTTCGTACAGCTCCTCGAGCCAGCGCTTCGAATCCTGGGACGCGCGTCTCGAGGAGATGGAAAAAGGAGCACCGTTGCTCAAGGAAATGGATGCGCTCTACTGCGAGTTCGACGAAAACCTGAAAACATATTATTTCGGTGATGCAGTGTCGAACTGGGAGCACTCACGATGGACAAATGCCACTTGGACTACGTTCTTACACCCCGAGTATACCAAGGCGAAGAAGGCGGCTTCGGAGAAGAGGAACAAGGGGCTGTCCATTGACGATTGTCTGACGGAATTCACAAAGGAAGAACAACTGGGTGAGGATGATTTGTGGTATTGCCCTCGATGCAAGAAACACCAGCAGGCCACGAAAAAGTTCGACCTTTGGAAAGTGCCGGATATTTTGGCGGTGCATCTCAAGCGTTTCAGTAACAGCCGTGCACTCAGAGACAAGATTGATACGTTTGTCGACTTTCCGATCCAAGGTCTCGACCTTACGAAACTCGTTGGTGAACGGAAGGTTGGACAGAGGTTGGCCGAGAATGGAATCGATATCGAGGAGTTAGGAATTGGCAACGTCGAGGAACCTCTTATCTATGACTTATACGCGGTCGACGAACACCTCGGGGGACTGGGTGGTGGTCATTATCGGGCCTATGCACTAAACTACATCACCGAGCAGTGGTACCATTTCGACGACTCTTATGTCACAAAGAGCGAAGCACACCAGGCAGTGGTGAGTCTAGTGCACTGTTGTAAAGATAATGCGTTTACAGGCCTTCCAGAATGCAAACGCATACCTACTATTCTACAAGCGACGAAGCAGCGAGCCCCTTGGTGGTAAAACTTACCATAAGATAGAAGAAGCACGACTATCGGTTGATGAGGCTGTTGACCCTACCCTATCTATGGATACCCAGCTCCCCACACCTCCCAATGAAATTGTCGCACCTACTTTTGTGCTGCCCCAGAAACCACATAACATTGGATGGCGGACACCACCTTCTCACAACAGATCGACACCGTCATCTTCCCCCCCACCCCTCGATGAGCCGCCGACCTTTGAAGAATCACAGCACGACCAACTCCTCCCCAACGCCGATCTGAATTTACTTCTGATGGATGACGAGCAGAGGTTCCCTTTCTCGTCTTCCTTCAAAGCATCGCCTACATCGTCCAACGAGGTCGAGGCCAGCCCCATCCAACTCATGGAGGGAGAGTGGCAACTGTCCTCCTCGTCACCTTCACCGATTGACTCTGATTCCAACCCGTTTTCTGACGCAAATTCACAAAAGAATGAAGTTGTGGACAATTATGAGATACCAAGAGCTTAGAACTCAACCGTAAACGTAACCTACTTGCATAATCACATATTTCGTGTAGTGTCCTCTGCCACGGTCACTTTACAGCTGTTTACTTGAAGTAACTCTTGATTTTAATTGTCTCCACATGAGCAGAATTCCTCCGTCTCTGCTATACCTGACGATCTACAATCCTACCCTTCGACCCGACATCTCAGTGACACATGAAGACGACGAAGATGCCGAGGAACAGGCCCAAATTCTATTCTACACTTCCCGCGACCGAGCTGCATCGCGTGACAAGATGTTGAGGCAGGTTGGGCTTGCGAAAGCGCTCGTTAACTTTGCAGAGTGAGGGAAACAATGAAAGCGGTGGCGGGTGTGTGCAGAACTAAACGTTCGCCAGGATCTTCCATTCAATAGATCCATGTCAGAACATTCATTCGCAGTCCAGAAGAATTGTCATGGTGAGCCCGGAGCCCAACTTTTGGATGCACGTGGTGAGTGCGCCCCCCGTCTGCACTGGTGTCACCTTTGAGCAGCTCAATCATTCAGGCCATCGAACTGGCAAAGACACCACGGGCTCCAACCGTAAAGCCCAAGACCCGAGATAAAGGTAGGGGGAAAGCCAAAGAGGAGGAACAGAGTCAAGAATTACAGTTTGAATATCATGACGGCACCCTGCATGACTCTGCGATACGGGCGCATCTCATGCGAGGCTACGAACAATTCAAGGTCGGTTTTATGTTTATTTTTGGTCCTCGGGGGGGGCTGATGTAACTCTCAGTTGACCCACGGCTCCTTTTCTTCAATATTGTCTTCGTTGGGACAACAAGCTTTGGAATTGCAGCTCGAGCGATTCTTTACCGTCTGGGCATGGACGTGGGATCTAGATAAGGATTTTAGCATCGGCATAGACCTCGGTGCGCGCATGTCTCCCGAGCAAGGTCGCAATCTGATCCCCCTCAGGCCTGCCTCTCCATCCATCATATCGATTGATCCTTCCCACCATCGATAATTTCTCATCACAGATACCCGAGGGAGTTGCTGCGCTTGTATTGACGCAAAGTCATGTCGCTCCTTCCAGCAGATATAGAAGTTCACAATACCCCGTTGCATTGGCACGACATCTGATGAACCACCTTACTCCAATGCTTGGACCGGCTACTCTTTCCGCCTCGACAACTCAACCAGAACGATTGGACGACGTAAGCCACGAATGTCACGACGACCGACGGACAGCACCGAATACGGAGTTACCTCCGTCAGGTGGTTTTCTTGGTGTAAGCATAAGTATGAACATGGACGTCAGGAAATGGGCCTGGCCATCATTCGGAAAAGGTCCTGGCCCCAAGGAAGTGGTTACAAATGTGGGCGATGATGTTATATCCCACTCTGCGTCCGGACGCGAGGTGCAGGTTGATCAAAGCGCGTTGGAGGACGCAATGGCGTCTGATAATCCATTTTGTTCACCTGCAGAGAAGCCTTTTGCGCTCGACGAGCACGCAAAAGATCCAGTAAAACTGGACTCTGACGTATCAGAAGCGGATACACCCCGTCCATCAAAAGTCCTTCCACTCACTTTGGACTCTTCAGAGGCTTCACTGAATGGCTCACTACCGGGTGTAGACACTCCGACGATTGTCTACGGCGAAGAACCGCAGTTTACTTGGACAGACGTGTTCCTTGCCCCTAGTCACGAATCACTGGCAACCTCTCGGAGGAGGGTATACTTGCTCAAGGTCAGCGCAGATGACGTTGTTACTTAGCAGTCATTCAGTCCATTTCTCAGCGCGGCCAGTACACTGTTGCACTGCTCAGTCATGACTTGGATGATGTGGAAGCTTTGGTGAAACCAACTCGTTATTTTCTCGAAGATGTGGAGAAGATCGTAAGCGAGGACAGCCGACGGTAAGTGTGGGCTCTTGACGTAAGTCTACACCCAACTAATTTGATGACCCAGCAATATGGCGGCCTCGCTGCCGTCTGCGGCAAAGATTCTACAGCCTGAAGACAGCCGCATCCTCAAAACTGGAGACTATGTGGATGCGAGCGGAGAAGAGCTCCTCAACTCGGATCATCTATTTGAAGCAAAGAGACTATTGGAGAGGTAGAGAATCTTGTCAATTGCATGCTGCACGACGATTAACAACCCATCCAAGAGAGCCGACGGTGATCGAAGTTTTTTCCAGGGGCTTGCATCCTCAACACTGGCACGTGGCTTCTCGGGTCACCGACCCTGTTGAAGACGAGAAGGGGGAAGCATATCTGGAGGTATCCCGTAAAGAGGCGACGTTATCAGACGTTGATAATATATTGCGTGGGCTATACAAGACCCGTGTCTAGAGGAGCAAAGAGGCCAAATCGGCCCGATCAATTATATCCTTCCGAGGATCCGACACTATTGTGCCTCTCCGAACTCGTCCAAGTTCCCGAAAGCCTGTTATTCCCATCATTGGCATTTGTGATCCAATGGTTGGTTTGCGAGGAAATCCCAGGCTTGATTGCATCATTTCCAGCCTGCCATCATTGGTATTTGTGATCCAATGGTTGGTTTGCGAGGAAATCCTAGGCTTGATTGCATCATTTCCAGCCTGTCATCAAACAAGATTATGTTGCCACTCCGAGTGCTAGCTTCAAAAGTCATGCAGATAGGCTGTTTCAGATCATTGAACGTTTGGACAGACTTGGTTCGACTCTTATTATGTCGCCATTCCTCCAAGTGGTACGCGTCGTTAGCTTCAAAATTCATGTAGACAAGCCGAAACGTTTCAAAGGTGCTTCACTGCGTTCGGACGAACTTCAATCGGCCCTGCCAAGGCCTTGAGGTTTGGTCTGCCTGATAGGCGGGGCTTTGGTTTATTTGTGCACTGTGGTATTGACTTCCTAGAGCGTGTTGTACCAGCCTAAGAACGGGAGGTCGGCCGATTAATGAAGCGGAACGATTCGAATATCCACATTCCGATCATGTATGGACTTGACCTATGGTTACTGGGCAAGACATGACCTCAAAAATCATTGCACGCCATACTTGGTAGAACGTTTCGCGCTTAAATTGATACAATATTGATTTTTTAGGGTCCTTTCTCCGTGCGAAGGCTCGGGTATTGTCCTTTCAGGTTTAGGCCATCTGGGTGTGTGTGGTCCGCTTCTCGGGTCACGCGACAGAAGCGGTCAACTCACGTTTTTTTTCCTGATCTGACACTTGATACCAATAGGATACGTTTACAAGACTAAAAGCTCGGTTCTCGTCAACTAGCTCATGATTTTATACCCCGCTGAAAATCGATTTAACCCGTCACTATCTTGCATCACTTTCAACATCTCAAAATCCTACTCAGCACTATGTCGTTCTTCGTGAAGGCCTCCCTGAGGTTAAATATCATAGTCGTAGGCGGAGGTGAGCGATTCCGAAGCTCATCGTCTGTGCTCATCCAAATAATCTTGTAGGCATCTCTGGCTTGGCCGTTGCATTCAGGCTGTGTCAAGCAGGACACGCTGTCCATGTCATCGACAAGTCAAGACCCGAACAGGTACGGTCCCACCGTTTTCAGATCTAGCTCGGGCCCCACGTCCCTTGACGCGCAAAACGTCGTTGTGAATCACAGAAAGCGTGCGGCATCCGAGTTCCACCAAATCTCACAAAGATTCTAGAGGGATGGGGTCTGGGAGAACAGGTTGCTCGGTGGGGTAAACCGACTAGGAAAAGCCATTGCCACTCGAGTGAGTACACGGATGCGGTAAGAATGATTATGATTGATGATACGTTGCAGTGGAGACAGGCGAGTTTATTGGGCACATTTTGTGGCCTCAGACGGAAGTTTTGGAGGAGCTTGGAGCCGAATACCTTCTGATGCATGTGAGTACTCCACCACATGTGTCATGCATTTGTCATCGAGCGTAATCATTAGTACCGAGACCTTCACGCAATGCTGCATTCCGCGGCAACGTCGGCGGGTGTGAGGATATCTTACGACACACTTGTCACCGAGATCTCCGCTAAACCCCCGAGAGTTGAGCTGGCTTCTGGTATGTCATTGCATGCAGACGTGATAATAGGTGCGGACGGGCCCAGTGGTATTGTCCGTAAGGCTGTGGACGGGTCCTCAAATGGCGGTCAACCCAGCACGGACAACTTTTCTGTCTACGTGTAAGCGGGCAGGCATTATCCGTGCACGTAAACTCAAAGGGTCACCTTAGAGCAACCATTTCCCGGGAACAGTTGCGCAAGGACCCCGAGCTTGACGTATTCACAAATCCAGAGCTTGGTGGTGTACAGGTAAGATTCCGCATCCGCTGGCAGTTTCGGTTGGAGAATTGACTTTGATCAGTACCCGATCTGGATGGGCACATCTTCCCATGCGGTCGGCTTTCCCGTGGTATGTACATGCCGGTAACTTCTTCGTGATATTCACGAGGTGACCCTTCCAGCGAGACAACAGCGCGTATACAATACATGTATTTTGGCCAGACAGATTGGTAGATCCAGGCGATGATTTGTCTGAGGAATGGGATTTCTCGGTACCAAGGAAAAAATTAACCTTCTCCGGGGACTCAACGTAGGAGGTTCGCTCGGGTGCTCGGACACTTCTCTCATCATCACCTAGGCTCAAGCGACTGCTCGATCTTTGTCCCGTATTGCAGCGTAGACGCTACATCAAAAGAGATCCCCTGATAGAATGGACGGACGATTCGGGAAGGATCATCTTGATGGGTGGAGCAGCTCATCCGTCGCTGGTAAATAACCCGCGTTCAAATCTTGGCGCCTTGATTGTCTGACATTCAGGATAGCCTTGCATCACTCATAGCGCAAGTCTTCAACTGGAGGACGCGGAGGTCCTCGGAGGGCTCTTGTCTCGACTTACAAACTGGGGTCAACTACCTCATCTCGTGGAAGCGTTCCAAGAGCTTCGAGAAGAGCGCTGTCAGGTTGTGCACGAGAAAGAACTGATGGGCTTTCGGCTTGTGTGGCTCCCCCCTGGTTCGCATCGGGATCAGCGAGATCAATCGCTGCGGGCCATGGTGTCGTTGGGACTACAAGGTTGGAGTGAGGACAAGATGAAATGGCAATGGGAAGAGATAGGTGAGGTTCTTGGGTACAGCGCTCGGGAAGCTGCAGAGGACTGGTGGGTAAGCTGGGGCATACTCCGGGAACGGAGTCTATCAATTTTTACTCCACATGCCACCGCTATACCAGTTAACAGACAAGGACAACAGATGGAAGTAGCATCGTGATGTTCTCCTAGATTGATTTGTATTGTGCCACTTTGTAGAGTGTTCATCTTTCAGGTCAAGCAAATGTTATACATAAAAGTGCATGTTATGCGGAAGTCGTACGTGCGACAAGTACAAATTAGATGTAGAACTCGGGCTTTCTGGCGTTGATGCCATACTCGGCAAGTGCTGCAGTGAGGTCATCCATGGTTAAAGTCGTCCTTGTTTTGTCCTTTGGAGACGTCAGAAACTCGACGATGGAAGCGGAGTTGGCAAGGACAAACCTTGGCAGCTCCAGGACCTGCGACAGTTGCGCGAGCCCGCCCACTCGCTGCACTTGTACGTATACGAGCATGTTGGTATGCATCAGAGGCAATGTCAGAGACGAATTTCTGGGCGGCAAGGGAAAGAAGGCGTTTCCTTCACAAAGATGAAAGATGAGTACACGTACGGCGGGTAAAATAATCTACTCACAGACGGACATCTTCGCATTCGAACCCAACCCTCTGGAGATAGTAATCTGTGACCTCGTTAGGGACCTGTGATGGACGTGAGTTGAAAGGCAGGCAGACTGCGAGGGTCGACACACTAGAGGCTCATATTCGTCAAGCATGAGGAGGAATTCTGCCAAAGTGCGGTCCTTGCGTGCGTCTTCTGCTGCCTGACGGGTTTGGGGTGGAGGTGGTGCGGTTGCAGAGGAAGAAGTGGTGGTGGTTGGCTGGGACGACTGTGGATGTTGGTGGGATGCATCCGAGTAGGACTGATAGGGATACTGGGATGTCTGAGGTTGGGGTGTTGGCGAATCCGAATATGTCGTCGATGCAGACATGACTGAACGAGTGCTGCCGTCGGAGTTGCCATCTCCGGCAGCCTCCAGCTATATAACCCTCCCGGTCTCCCACACTTTTTTCTTCCCCACCTCCACTCTCCCATCGTGAGTCTCTCCCGTCCCATCGACGCTCCAACATGATGTTTGAGGCATTTGGCTTTATGCAGGAGCAATCCTGCGCTGCAGAAAAACCATCTCAGCTACCTTCGGAGGACCAACATCCTACCGCTCTTTCTGACCTTTTTCTTTTTGTCTCCACCCTTCACCATCAACGTGCTGACCACATTCAATTACAGTCATGGCCCACAATAACTACGACTCGTATGCTTTAATGGTGTCACGTCTGTATTCGTCTACAAATTCTACATCCCGATGATCAGACCTAGTTATGACGGCCCCGTAAGGGACCTCCGGTACGATGAAGACACTACGATCTTTCAGCTATGAGCTGGTTTCAACCCGTATCGTCTCGCTTTGAATAGCTACACAGTGTCCATTTTGATGAGATTGGCGTCGTCAAGCGCAGTCGCACTGGTGTCGGCAAGCTCCATAGAAGCTAACAAGACGTCCAGATCTGGTGAGACCACGAATTTCTTGTTGACCTCGCCCAGCACGTGAAGCTTCTTGTTTTCCATGTCCAAGTGGACTGCCTGCTGGAGGAACGATGGTTGTGTAGCCTCCGAGACCTCGAATAAACGCGTTGGCACAGGTTACAAAAACAGAGCGAAGGACCATACATTTAGGACGATTCCGTTACCCAGACGCATCTTCACCATTCCGCTACGATGGACCTCGATGTGGCCAATCACGCCATCCACCTTTGGTATTTCTTTTGGTGTTTCAGGATCAACTTGGGTCCCTGAGATTTCGGGCTCTGATGCAGACGCTGGCGGCTTAGTATCCGCCGCAAAGGATACCTTACGCTTAAGGGTAGAAGGGCCTTGATCCGGGGTGTCTACATCCATCTCTCTTGGAAATTTCGGCGTTGGCACCGAAGTGGATACAAATGTTGGGAAAGGTTCAGGAAACTGGAAAAAGTATAAGCGTTCCTGTCGAACACCTTCCTGAAAACATGGTTTTTTCTTGCATTCCTGATTCTGATGAGAGTACGGACCTCGGCCATGTTTGTTTGAATCGCGAAATCCTCCATGAGATCTTCAAGATCTTCTTCCTCGCTTTCGCTCGGATCGAGTGCGTTTAAATGGTCCACATCCTTGAGGTTCTCAGTGGAGGGTCCTAAGAGTCCATGTAGTTCGGTATGGTCAATCAGATGGGATGATGAAAGAAAGTTACCCTGATGGGTTGAAACTGATGATGATAACGAGAGCTCTTCGATCTCTGTTTTCACTCCTTTTCTTTTTCTTCGATCCCGCCGTTCTCTTTGCAGGGTTTCGGGGGCCACCCAATCCAGCTGTCGTATATTCTCCATGTCGATGATCTCGACACCCTCGTCCGGCTCTGAGTAAACCTCTTCGTCACTCTCGTTTCTTGGCGTTTGGACTGTGTCGACAAGCGGGTTTTCACGTTGTTTGTCCTTCTTCAACGTCGGCGCCGCCAAACTCGATAAGTTGGCACCCAAAACCGACCCCTTTGCAGGCCCTTGTGGAATGACGGGCGTAAAATTTGACCTTGGTGCACCGCGACGAGCGGAGGTGCCTGCAAGAGCAGGACCCATTGCGAAGGGACCACTTGCGGTCATTTCAACTGGAGGCGGTCGAGGGGCAGTCCCTCTTCCTTCTCCTCCCCGACCCCTCCCTCTACCACGCCCTCTGCCACTTCCCTTGTCTGATGGCGGTGCAGATGACTGGGGGACTTCCTAGGGCCACTATTCGTGCCTGCGTGAGGATGGACAAGAAGCTACATACCTGTTTCACTTCTCTGTGAATCTACTGCATGAGAACGAAGGGAGGAGTGATGAATTACTGTTATCGCGTACTCTTTCTTTCTCCGTGCTGGCAGCGTTGGAACGAACTTGAGTTTCTGAGACCCCTGCCTGGTCACGTCCGATGGTTTCTTGGCCAGACTCCCTATGGCTTTTGGGCCAGCGGATGGCACCGATGGTTCACCATTGTCCGCCATGGCCGAGTGACTGCGCGGTCCGCTGATCCAACACCACTGTCAGTCGATTTTTAAGGAACAAAGTACGATAGTAGTCAGACTCGGTTCTCTTTGTCGGTCACGTGTCTGTGATAAAGCAGCACCGTCTGATCAAAACGTTTGCCAGCGTATACCTTCTGCAATGGGCGAACCCGAACACCTCCGTGCCACCTACAATGATATCCACAACATAATCAAAGCGAGCGCTGACAAGATCGCAGCGTTTAAACCGAATTTGATGGTTGCAATCGGTTTGTACTTCTCGCCATTGATGAACAACGACAGAACTGACCGACTGCGGCTCAGGAGGAGGGTCAGTCCCATGCTCATCCTGTGATGAAAATCACCTTGACTGGTCCTCGTTTCGCAGTGGCTTCTTTCCTGCCCGAGTTCTGGTAAGTTCATGGTCATGACATTCCTTCCCCTGCGCTGGTATACCTCATCGGCATTGAACTTCGTGCAGCGAACTTTCCTAAAGGACTCGTCGACGAACAAAAACATTCCTATTCAAGCTATTGGCCTGTCGCTCTACGAAGCTCTCCCGGGAACAACCGCAGAACAGATAGGCAACGAGGTCATCCGTACACAGTGGCTGTCAGTGTTCTCCTTACTTGATCGCGAAATGCCGCGTATCCCAAATTCACAGGGGACCTGATCCCGGCAAGGCTTTGTTGGGGCGAAGAGTTGTCGTTGTTGTAAGTGATCGGCCCTCGGGGCGTGTTATCTGATATGCAGATCAGTTCAAAATTGCAGGATGAGATTGACGATTCGCGGAAAACTCTCCAGTAAGGGAATTAGACAATCAAAATTTCCGACCAATGTTCTCAAATCTATTCATAGGTACGCTCTTTCGGAACTCCGAAAGGATGTCGAGAAAGAGCTGCAGAGCCTTCCAGAGTCTGAACGTGCAGCCAATCGCACTCAGTTTGCGATCTTTGTTGTGCACAACAAGCTGAAGCCAAAGGTTGGGGAGCTACCACCCGATGTACCGTGAGTCTTGACTGTAACGTTCAGCCTCGCATGCTGAGCGAGATGACATTCCCACCAGGTACTTCGCTGGCGCAGACGTTGCCGACGTGTGGTAAGATATAAGTCGATGGATTTGACGATAGAATTCTGACCAATGTTTGAATACTTCTTTTGTCCAGGCTAGACTATCCATGGGAAGTTGTGTGGGTATTCTGGAAGTGCTCGTTCGCGTCTGTCATCGCTGAACACGCTTCCCTCAGAGATATCGAGGAACACGACAGACTAGCTGCCGAGGACAAGACCAAATTGATTGGTGTGTGTTAGAAGCAATGAGTGATGAGGATACCTCCGATATGTATCTCGTACGGAAACAATCTGGCCAGCGATGTCCGTGGATTAAATAACAGTTTGAGCGGGGTTCTGTCAGGAAAATGTGGAGAAGTGCGGTCCGCTGTCCCGTTTCGACGCCGGGACGCTTTTTTTTTCGCATACTTGGGTCGCCACCGGTCTGAACATCCTCTCCTTCTCCTTTTTTTATATCTACCCTTTTCTTTCCGCAAGCCAGCTGTGCGCAGTAACGCACTGCGCCGGGTGTCGTTGAGAAAAATCCTGGTTCTCCCACCCTCACTGCGGGACAGTCTCCATTCGCTTCTGCCACTCTTGATCGCGTGCAAGTGCGCACAATACGTCTGCCTTTGAACCAGCTCTAGTACACGCAGACTTGCACTCATGGCGGAGGAGGTTGACTACGAAGGATTACCATCTAATGCGGGACTCACAGTGTGTCTCATTCTTCATGGTAGACGCATCTCACTCATCCGTTCCTCCCACAAGGTTAATATGTTGGCCGGTGGTATGGTGAGTCATCCCCATGGTCAGTTGTGCGGCTTCACGTACGCTGGTCGCTCTTCGGGGACGACTGGCTGCGGGAAGCAACAATGAGGCATGCTGAAGCTCCCTTAGGCGGGTATAACGGAACACGCCGTCATGTTTCCCGTAGACAGCATCAAGGCTAGTATACACCTTCTGAAAATCCTGCGTCGTACTCATCCTGCCATTAGACACGGATGCAGGTTTTTGCCCCCTCGCCAGCAGCAGTATACACGGGTATTGGAAATGCTTTCACTCGAATATCATCTACGGAAGGCATGCGAGCACTATGGCGGGGCGTGTCATCGGTAATACTTGGCGCAGGTCCTGCTCATGCCATACATTTTGGAACATACGAGGCTATGAAGGAATTTGTGGGTGGTAACAATGCTGGAAATCAGTGGCTAGCAACGTGTACGTGTCTCGCTTCGCCATCTCTCAGACTTTTTGGCTTCCAAAGCCCCCGCTTTATGTCCCGCTCCTTTCGTAGCATCTTGCATTCGTCAATGGTCACTCACGTATCTATGATTTCCAGCTCTGGCCGGTGCATCTGCCACGATCGCGAGTGATGCATTGATGAACCCGTTCGATGGTAAGCTCTCCTCTCTCGCTTGTGATTTTTTTCCCATCCCAACTCCATCTTGCTTACAGTCATCAAACAAAGGATGCAGGTACATCAATCCGAGTTCCGTTCCGTTTTCACCGCGATGCGCGTGGTCTATCAAACCGAAGGCCTCGGCGCTTTCTACGTGTCGTATCCCACAACGTTGACGATGTCAGTCCCGTTCACCGCCGTGCAGTTCACAGTCTACGAACAAATAAAGAGGGTGCTAAATCCCATAGGGGAGTACTCTCCCGTAACACACATGATTGCAGGTGGTATGGCAGGTGGTGTTGCTGCTGGTGTGACGACACCACTTGATGTGGCCAAGACGCTCCTACAGACGCGCGGCACATCACAAGACCCTGAAATTCGGAGACTTGGTGGCATGTTGGACGCTTTTAGAGTCATTTGGAAACGAGATGGAATGAAAGGGTTCGGGCGAGGAATCTCCCCTCGCATGTTGACCCACATGCCCAGCAATGCCCTATGTTGGCTTTCGTACGAGTTCTTTAGTGAGTTTTTCGTTTTTATCTCTAGTTTGTAGCTGACGCCCTGTGCAGAGGTTGCGATACGTGACTGACGGAGCTGAAGAGCGTTCCGAGTCTAATGAACAAAAATGGCATTTCGTCTGCATGTGCTCTTCCTCACAATATACATCCGCATCACTATATATCAGTGTAGACCAAGACTGTCCTCGTTTGGCTGTTGGGCCGGCCAAGACGATAGTCCTGAGAACCACGAACTATGTCATTAGTATCTAGAGATGCGCCATCTAGCACCGGGTGTAAGGCGGGATAGCAGTAGGAAAAGCTATCTACATAATTGCATTGTCCATTCTGTCCGGCTGAGCATCCAACTTAATGAAAGCCACTCGCGTTCTGTTGGCTCCGCTCCCTCAGTACTCCCCACATCACCCACCAGTCCTCAGCCGCCTCTCTACCATGGTAGGAAAAGACCTCGCATATTTCCTCCCACTGCCAGCGTAGTCTGGTTTCGTCCCATCCCTTGTGACCTTCCGACAACATCTTCTTTAGCGCTTCGTCACGTACATCCCTTGCAGGGCCAGGAGGGACCCAAACAGTACCGAATGCCTTTGTCTCCTTGGAGAATATGGATTGAGCCCGGAGCTCACGAACTTCCTGGAAGGCTCGAGCGAGATATATTATTTGCTCCTCAGATTTGAGGTAGGTGAACAAGGTGGTCAGCACGCTGGCATCTTCGATTGGCATGCTACAGCTCTGTATGCAGAATGGCTTGGAAGCGAATTAACATAGGTTAATAAAAAGTGTAATAAAGGTTTTACCCATATTGGATATGCTGCCTCGCTCATGACAATCAATCTTCCGTACTTGTCTACCCAATCCTCGGCGAACTTGCGGTGGTACAGTCGTTTACGCAGATAGGTAGGAACACGACCCAACAATCGTCGTAGCCTAGCAAGCAAATGTTTGAAAAATCAAAGATACGTCGAGATGATATACATACCTGGGCTCGCATTGGATTTTTAGCTTGCTCTCTGCGACTAGCACACCATCAAAGGCGATATCGTCATCAAGATGACCTTCTATGTCAACCTCCGGAAAAAACGCGAGAATGGAACACATCTTCCCCTGATCCTAATGTTGATTAACAAATGGGAGCACGCGATCCTGCACGGATCAGCGTACTGTCGTGAGGGTAATTACATGGCGATTTTCGCCTGTCCACACATTATACTGCTCGGGGTCAGGATTATAGAGGGTAAGAACGAAAGAAATCAACACACATCATGGCGATCTGTTTTATTCGCTGTGAGCTCATACAATTCTGGATCATCCTTCAAGTCATCTCGGGGAATGGCGGCGCTGTTCTATAGTTGGCGTTACTTGTTTTCCGAGAAAATTACGGACTCACACGTAAGCACTATGACCTTCCAATGTCTCATGTATGGGACCATTGATTGATTGCCTCACAACGCTCCGTGGACCATCCGCACCAATGATTACATGAGCGGCCATCGTCCGTCCGTCGGACAGAATGGCACGCGGTCGCTTTGGGTCAGAGTGAACCGATGTCACGGCGAGCTGAAACTCGAAGTGCACGCCTGCGTTCCTTGCCGCATCGAGTAGAATTTGGCATAGGTCCCGGTACTGTGCACCGATTCAGCTGGAAGTCGCGGTTGTTCAGTTCCTTAGCTAACCTGCATCACGAAATAATCGGCACCCGACTCTTGCAACACGTCCTCTCGCCATTCGATGCAACCGATCTCGTGACCATCATCCACTGCGAACAAGGTATTGATGATGCCTTGGATGCGAAGGGAGAGGTGCTCACGTGATAGAAACTTGCCCGCCCGTATGGACAGCCCATATCTCCTCAGTTGCTTTCCAAGACCCCATTCTATGAGGAGCTTGGTGAGATTCGGTGGAAGATGAGCACCACCGTTTCTCTGAATTGTACGAGGTAGAATTGTGAGATGAAAATTACAACCGACCGATGACGGAACGGCAAACCTCACTAGGACCAGTCCCTTTATCAATTACCGCAACTCTGTGGCCAGATTGGCGCAACCTGAGAGCTGTGGCGAGACCGGTGACACCTGCGGACAAGGTTGAGCCTGATGTGAACATTTACCGAGTGGAGGGTTATAGTTCTCACCTGCACCGATGACGATAAAGTCTATTGAGAACGGAACTTGTTTGCAGGACATCGGGGGGAAACGTGATGAAGACGGGGGTGAAGGACGGCCTGTAGACCTGGTTGGGATGCAAACGGGGTGAACTGAAGGGAGCGGTCTTATGGACGACCAAGCTTGAGGATCCAGTGACATGATGATCTTTTGATCCTAGCGAGTCGTAACGTGTGCTGGCACTGCTTACCAATCATCACCGTTGACCATCTCAGTTGCTTTATTCCTCGCGTTTGACCTATACCGTTTTACTCAGCAGGATTAAAAAATATATAACATACCAGTCTATTGTTTGAACTTTTCTTTTCGCTTACTTCGGTATCGCAAAGGTTACATCCTTCGCACGGAGGTGCTTCGACGGAGTGATGTGTCTTGGTTCACGATGTATATATTAGCACACGGTCACTCTTTCTCCCGGAAAAGTCCCTCGTCTGCGCAGCGTGATAGGTTTTGGGACGTGCTAGAACAAAGTACGTCGAGGGGGGCGACGAAGCGATGGCGTGGTTTTACGGCGATAAGATGAGATGTAACTATGAACGGACAGGATTCAAAGAGGTCAAGGTGTTTTTGGATCGTACTAGCGATACGTTTCAGCAGGGCCGCTCTCGTTTCAAGTAGAGTTTTGAGTGGTGTGTCGGAGTCTCGGAAGTCCGGGACTCACTGCCATCATGCTTGCCGTCCAACAACCGAGCGCGCTCCCAGATCCGCTCTCTGTCCCTTCGAATGCACCAGCGCACTGTCCAGTAACGTCCTCGAGTACCCATAACATCCTTCACCCTAACATGATATGCCCAGGGCACAGAGTCCGACCTCGCAGGCAAAGCGGACGCCTGTGAAGGCTGTCCAAACCAACAAACCTGCGCTACCAATACACCAAAGGGACCAGATCCCGCCTTGCCCTTCATCCGTGAACGTATCCGTTCCGTCAAGCACAAAATCCTCGTCCTCTCTGGAAAGGGTGGCGTAGGCAAGTCCACTTTCACCGCTCAACTCGGCTGGGCGTTCGCAGCAGATGAACAAGTACAAACCGGCATCATGGATGTCGACATTTGTGGTCCCTCCATACCCACCATCTTTGGTATTGCATCAGAACAGGTCCATTCCTCGTCCACCGGCTGGTCACCCGTGTATGTGCAAGACAATCTCGGCGTCATGTCCGTCGGATTCTTGTTGCCCTCTTCCCGTGATGCGGTTATGTGGAGGGGTCCGAAGAAGAATGGCCTCATCGCTCAATTCCTCAAAGACGTCGATTGGGGTGACCTAGATTATCTCGTCATCGACACCCCTCCCGGCACATCAGACGAGCACCTTAGCATCGTGCAATACCTCAAAGAGAGTGGGATCGATGGAGTCGTGCTCATCACGACACCACAGGAAGTGGCCCTGCAAGATGTCCGCAAAGAGATCGATTTCTGCCGCAAAGTCGGCCTGCCAATCCTCGGCTTGGTTGAGAATATGTCGGGTTTCGTCTGCCCCAACTGCAAGACGGCCAGCCAAATATTCAAGCCAAGTACCGGAGGTGCGGAGCGGCTGGCTAAAGAGACCGGAGTGGAATTGCTGGGCAAGGTACCACTTGACCCTCGGATCGGGAAAAGTGCAGATTATGGCGTGAGCTTCTTGGATGAATACCCAGACAGCCCAGCATCGATAGCATATGTGAATATCATCAATAGTGAGTTCCTCGTCCCTCCCGGATCCAGTGCCTTGGCAGCACTTTGGCTCACTTTTGCAACAGGAATCAAACACATGGTTGGCGACAACTAGAGTACTACAACGGCATCCTCATTTGTATCATGGCATTTGTATTGTGATAGCTATGTGTGACATTCTTGTTTGATGATGCAAAATGTGAACATGAATGCCTCCAAGGTCCAAGATCAGTTCTCCCTCCCTGTGTCTTGACATCTTTTACCAGTAAACTCGAGCGGCATTTCACTCGGCGGTGCATCTGCCTCCGACCCTCGGTCTGTGATACACCCCCCTATGGGTAGAACCCCTGGTAGCCCTTCCACGCTCTCGTGTATCGAAACGGTAGAAAGGGTTCGTAGCAGTTTGCGTACGGCAGTATCACCCCCCGTGGTCGACGCAGCCCTTGACCGCGCAGGAACGACATACGTCTCGCTTGGAAACTCTATCCCATTACTAGTCGTCGGAAGGCCGTCCACAGCTGCGGGTAGAGCTTGTTGTACCGTCGACGCCATTGGAGAGATGGACTGCCGAGCAGGCGGCAAAATACTGGACCGCCGAGCGTAACTGATAACGGGGTCAGTAGGCTCTGCCCCGCAAAAGACCTCCGACGCTGTTATGGTCGGAGGGGCGAGGGTATCTACGCCATCTCGTTCTTGTCTGGGGCTGCTCACCCGAGGTAACGATGCGTCTACAAAACTGTTGTCTCTCTCTGTCGTAGGCGCTTTCATTGGTGATGAGTTCGGCGAAGATTGGACTTGGTCTCTCTCGACCATCCTGGGAAGGGGGCTGGTTTCGGGTTTTATTCCTCGCACCTCCATTCTATAATCCTCGATTTCCTTCCATAATGCATCTCTAAATTCATCGAGCGTCTCGAGCATCTCGATATCTCTCCACCTCTCGAACTTCGCCGGGCAATCTGGTTCATCGGATTCTTCGTGGTATGCTGCAAGCCATGGATGCGAGAGGGCATCAGGAACAACGATACGGGACAACGGATCAAATGTGATCATTTTCTCTAGTAGGTCAAGAGCTTTGATAGGATGATTAGATTAGAAAGGGAATAGCATTTCGACACTTGCCTTGCATGTCTGCGGCTGGTAGCAGTTTGCTGAGAGGGGTGGCCTGTTTGACTGGCAAAGACCGAATGTACGCCTGAGCCTGTCGTCTATCAAAAACTGTCGCTCGGTCTTCTGCTAATTGAATACCTTTTCACTACCTATTCGATGGATAACACTTTCGTCTGGAGTGCCTAGGACATCAAGAATTTTGTTGAGTTGATCCACTGGAGGCAATCATATCTTCAGACTGAAAGGTTGACGGTGATCTACATCAAAACTGACCATAGCTGAGAGCATAATCATCAGGACATTATGCTGGTCAGAACAAACATACTCACTCTTTCCCTTTAAACAACGGCCTTCCGAAGAGCAATTCAGCGAAAATGCATCCTATCGACCAAACGTCAACTGTTGTCTCATCGTCTCAGCATTTTCCTTGTATTCCAATGAGTGTCAGCTTGTCCACTAACTAGCTGTGGTATATCCCCTAGTTGACGTGGATCAGATGCAAACCATGAAGAGCAACGCCATGCCGTTTACCTGAAAGCAAGCATGATTTCCGGTGCCCTGTACCACCGCGTTGCGACATATTCAGTAAGATGCCCACTGGTGTGTTCGTCGGGTATGGCATCAAAACCTCGGCTTAAACCAAAGTCACAAATCTTTAACTCGCAATCCGAATTGACCAGCAAGTTCCCGGGCTTCAGATCTCGGTGTATCACTGAGGCTGAGTGAATGTATTTCATCCCTGTACAGGAAATGATCGACACGTAAGATGCAAGCACGCTCGATCTGAGAGGTTTACCTCGGAGGATTTGATAAAGAAAGTACTGGACATGTTCGTTAGTGAGGGTCTGTCCGGACTTGATGATTTGATGTAGATCGGCTGCGAAAGCTCAGTGACAGGACCCTCGGGATTGATTTCCAGACACAACAGACCTTCCATGGGCTATGAAAATTGCACGTCAACGTCGCTGCCACACTGCAATGGAGGCAGAGCTCACCTCCATGAAGATGTATCTGTACAAAGAGTTGAGCGGCAGACGACAACATTGGTAAGTACGGAGAAGACGCACATCTCTTGGAAATCTGGAGATATGGCATCTACGTCGATCAACCCGGTAATGTTCTCATGGTTCGTAAAGTGTCTGAGAAGTGTGATCTCCCTGAGGGCACGCTTTGCAAGCTGGACTTTTTCGAACACCCGAGTGACCAGTTTGATGGCCACAGTTTCACCCGATATCTCGTCCGCTGCCGACCTGCGCAAATGATGTGAGTGGACAGCATTCTTGCCTGGGCAGCACAACTCACACGACCACTCCGTATGCCCCCGAGCCCATCTCTCTCACTAGTTTCCACCGCTTCTCGACATGAAACGTCTTCCCAAAGGACGACATAACTGTGTGGTATCCTCTAAGATACACTGTAATGGATTCAAACGCAACATGATACCCGAATTGAGAGTACCTTTTTCTCGTATTGTGAAGCTCGCTGAGCTGATTTGAACGTCGCCGAATCCTGGATCGACCGCGATCCACGCTCTCTGAAGCGGCAGAAGCGATGGGCGACGAGGACTGGTCATCGCTGCTGCTGCTGCTGGACGGGTTCGCCATGTTTCGGAATGAGAGAAGATTACGGTGGGCCTCGTTTATGAATTGCCGCTAACACGCCGCCACGTATTATAATCATACAAACACCCTAGCGGTGCGGCGTGGACAGTGGTATCTGAAACGTCAGAGAGTGTCTAGATAAAGTGTGGTGCAGCAAGTGGGGATCGACTGGGAGTCCTCGTTGACTTGCCACGGAGATAGATCACGGATAAACTAAGCTACTGTAGTGCTACACAATTTCAAGCAAGCCACGGAAATAAAATACACGACACAAAACCTTATGCCGCTGTCAAAACAGGGTCGATCGGCGTCGATGGTGTCGACGACGGCGTGTGGTCATCCTCCCCAAAGATGTCCAAGAACCCAGCCACCCGAGCCTTGTTTCCCGCCTTCTTAGTCACATACTCCCGCAAACCCGACTTCAGACTAGGTTGTTTATCCACGAGCTCCCGAAGTTGCTCCTTGGGCAGTTGCAGGAGTGCTCCAAAACTTGCGGGAGCGATCACCTTTGCACATCGGATGAACCCTTCCCACAAGTGGGGATTTTGCCATATTTTCTTCGTAATTAAGCGGGAGAGCAAGGTAGTCGAAACAAAAGCCACCAGTGATTTGTACGTCGTCACAGCTTGAATCACCTAGCCGAAGTTGTCATTAATCATCGACACTGGTCGCTTAGGAAACGACGCACCGTTCGAAGGAACAACACGGGCAAGACCGGTTCGTCGACTATTTGCTGCATCACCACAGCGAGGATTTCGGAACGGAAAACATCCGTCATCGAGAAGCAGATGCCAATAGCTGAGTGAATATACAATCGCATAAATATGAAGGTGGAGATCAAGGCAGGACACGCGCACCTTCGATGGCACTCTTAAGTCCAATTTCCTTCTCGGACTCGTGAAGCAACACCATCAGTTCTGCTGGCGTCAACAACTCGCTCTGCCGAACACGAGGTAGATTTGACGTGACGCTCCCAAATGTTTGTGGTGGGGTGGTAACGACAGAGCTGAATACAGAGCGAACCAGATTCTTTGGTTCTTGTTGACTATTAAGTAGAGAAACGATTCGGGGCAGGTAGCGCATGATATCCGCCTGCAGCATTCCATTTTGAGACGTGATATAGTGACACGGGTGCGGGTGAGCATTACCTTGTCCATCTCTGCAATGATCGGAATAAGAAACCGTGCGTCGAGATCGCGCTCGCTAATAAGACCCTTGACTAAGGCCACAAGTTGCGCGCTAGGTCTGCCATGTTCCGTAAAGATGGTCAGAACTCTGAGCGCTAGCGATTCAGAACCTGGGGGGCAGGTCCGCATGAGGGTAAGCAATTTGCCATTGCTCGACCCCAGAGATTTAATGAGGGCGGTGATCAAATCTTGGACTGCCTCTTGGACAGAAATGTCCATTTGACCGTAAGCCGAAAATATTCTGAAAAAAAATCGGTGTCAAGGAATGCCGTAAGAAGTAGGAGAAAAAAAAACATACTCGTCCAGGAATTCCGGAATTTTCACGGATAAAGCGAAGAGCAGTTCAACATGTTGAAGTACAAGAGATTTCTCAGCTGGCAACTCAATCTCTTCGGACAGGTATGGCGTTTGTATGAATTCTTCTGATGGCAGCTGGCCATCCTCCATATTTTCGTCCTCTTCGGTTCCGTTTGCGGTTATGGATTTCGCGTTCTTTGGTGAACGGTTTTGCAAACGACGAAGTATCTGGAGTGCAAAGTCACGTATCATGCTATCCATGGGTTCAACACCCGGCACCCATCGCCTTACAGTATTGATCGCAGCGCGGCGTGTGACAGATTCTGTTCAGTCCAATCAACATGTACGTCAAAGACATAAGCATCAACATAAAAGCCATACCTGGGTGTGTCGTTAGATCCAACAATACACGTAGTGCCTCCGCTCGTAATGAGGGGCGCTCAAGCACGAATTCACGAAGGCTCGTAAACCCTACATGCATCCTATCGCCATGGATCATTAAGGCCATTTGACACACCGGAATACAACGAGACATACTTTTCAGGATCGACAGAGAGGTCACGTAAGATATCCAAGATATCCGCCGGTATGGAGGGTAGGTCTAGGAGGAACTTCGCAAACGCCCTATCCTTACTGTCTGGTTTCCCTTCTGCCTTGCTTTCAAGAATGGTCTGATACGAGGAAACAAGCTGGTTCAGCCAGGAGTCGTAGTTATGTCGCTGACCATTCGGGGTGAACGCCAGCTGGAGGTCAGAGTGGTAAAATCATACCCAATTGGAGTCGTTTCCGGTTCTTATTCGATCGTTATACCACTCTTCGTTCATCCATACTGTAGCGAGGCGTAATCTGGAAGATCGTGTTAGAACAGACCATCATCTAAGCGGTGGAACCTCGTACCTTGACGGGAAGTCCACCATAATGTAGTTGCAGAGTACCTCCCGTAGCTTGTCTTGCCGCGAAGAGAAGTCGGCAAGTTGTTCTTCCTCCCCATTTTGTAGTATGTCCGCAGCAGGTTCGGCAACGCGAGTTATCATGCGAACGATAAGTAACATCCACATGTCGTCAGCAAGGGCACCTGCGGGCAATGCATAGGATGCCTCTTGTAATTCCTCCCCACCGTCACATATGCGATTAACAACTCCCTGCAAGAGAGTAATTCGGTCAACTTCTGTGAGGTCTTTGGGGGACGGTAGTTTGAAGTCGGACAAATCAAGGCTGAGTGCAACCTCCGGAAGGTCTGTGACTGCCTCCTCTTCATCCGCGACCTGGACACCTCCAGAAAGCTGTCGGGAATGTGTTTGGATAGGAATTGAGTGTTAAAAGAAATTCGCCCACCGCTTCGTTCAAGCGATCCGGTTCATATTCCATCTCCTCTTCGTCGATGTCCATTTTGAGGGGATCAACTGGCTCATCTTTGACAGGAGGTGTGCCTGAAATCGACAAAACTTCATCTGCAACACCGTCTGGTGGATGTGAAGCTGTCCCGGGTTGTCCCTCTCTGCCTTGTCTGTACGCCTGGACTAGACCAAGTAGAGCAGGTTCCGTAAACGCTTGCAAGTTAGCGACGATGAGATCCGTAACGAGCGCGATAGGTAGCGTCGTGAAGTCGAATGAAGCAAGGAACGCTGTTGAGTTGGCTACGGCATTGTCGACCTCAACCTTGAGACGCTTGGCATCGGTGGGCTGGTTGGCAGCTGGACCTGTAGGAAGGGATCGTTTTTTGACAGCCTCGGCCGCAGTGGCCGCGACAGCAGCCATGCGCGCCTTCTCTTCCGCAGACGCCCTCTCCATCCGCGCAGCTTGTTGGGAGAACGCCTCGTTAATCTGAGCACCAAACGCAGAGCCATGTGGCCCTCTGGAACATACATCAGCAAACGAAACGGTGAATTCATTGAAAGACTAGCCTGGAAATGTGCATCAACAATATCCGGATGCTCTTCTCGACACTTTTTACGGCAGAAGCTGACAATGCGGCGAGTGCGGCAGGCGTCCAGGATGCTAGAGATGACACGACCAACTGTACCAATGTAGGACGCTGTTTGACCAAGTTGCTCCAACTGTTCAAAATGGCTGTCAGAATGTCGACGTTCCTGTCAATGGTGTCAAGGAGGTGGTGGCCGAGAGTGGGTCGAGGGTGGGCTTACTGGCTGGTGTACAGAGTGGTGATGATATTTTCCAAGAGCTTCATGCCTTCCGCTTCCAGAGCTGCGGCAGAGATGAAAGGGTGGTCGGCCGGAACGTTGGCAATACTTGGGTCGTTCTTGTTTTGAAGCTGTCCGAGTTGAAGCAATGGTTAGCTTCACCCTAAAGTGTCATTCAGAGGGATAGCTACCCTCGGATCAGAGACACCTCGCGTCTGTAGGAGGATGATCCGTTGCATGAACTTGACGGCGGAAAGCTTGATGCCGTTGTTCACGGTGGGGGATGCAACGAAGTCGAGGATGCGGGATTTGGACTGGGAGAGGATGTCCCACTGCTGGCGATGTGTGCGGTTGGTGCATCTGTACGAGACTGAGGTGTGTCGTGTGAGGTACAGTGGGTTGGCTTACAGCGAGCGAAATAGTAGTGGGTATACGGAGGTCAGGCACTGCGTGGCGACCTTGACGGTGCGCACGTTTGGGTCATGCAAGAGATTTGCTAAGGTTTCGACAGACTGAGACGCGACTATGGAGGGGGTGAGATTGGAAGAAAGTATCAAGTTCTGCGAAACTAACGTTGAGTGCGGACATCTTGGGACAGAGTAGAGCGAGCAATAGCAAAGTGAAGAAGGTCAAGGACCCATCTCTTGAGAAGGGAGTCACCCGCGCCGGAGACGGTTTTTACGAGTGTTGTACAGAGGATTGGAATCGGAGCTGGATGAGCCTCGAGAGACTCACGCAAAGTAGCAAGCAAATCGGCCTGTTCTTTCGAGTCGGGTGGGACTGCCAACGCTGCTGAAAGTGCTTGCAATGGGTCAATCGGATTCCCCGCCATCCTGTCCTGGTCAACGTCCTCCTCCATCCCGTCTTTACATCCACCCACCGCGTCGGAGTTCAAACTATCCTTTGTCTCTGCGATGGTACCTTCTCTCCCTCCACCGCTCACCACACGCTGCTCACTCTCCTCCAGGCTGCCCAGCACTCACAAGGCATACAGACACTCCTTGAAGCAGAGAAGGACGCCGCCAAGATCGTACAGCAAGCCCGCCAATGTACTATTCCCGCCACTTTTCGCCTCACCGCGTTCACTCAATATCTCCCACATAGATCGCGTCCAGAGACTAAAGGATGCCCGCTCCGAGGCTTCCAAAGAGATCGACGAGTACAGACAGGCGAAGGAATTAGAGTTCAAGGCATTCGAGGCGTCGGTATGTCTTCCACACCTCCCGCTCATCACCCGTTGTTCATGTACCCTCGCAGCACGCCGGTAACACGACCAGCGCACAAGCAACTGTAGACAGGGAGACGGACTTCAAACTTCAGGCGACCACAGGAACCTTCGATGCCAACAAGGATGCGGTCATCAAGAAGCTCCTAGATCGCGTCGTACTCGTCAAACCCGAGCTCCATCGCAACCTCAAAAAGCTTGGAGGTTCTGAAGCACAGTGACGCGATTCTCGCCTGTAAACCATTGTGACTATATTACACGCCTCCGGATCTGACTTTACAGCAATGCGTATAATACCATTACTTGCCATGACACGGTCGAGTTGTCTGATATCTAGATGAATAAACACGAATGAACAACGCTGCCAGCAGGCAAAAACCATACAAGTCGACAGTGTTCCTCAACAACACTGTACCAGTAGATCTAAGGCGGATCCTAGCTTGGTCTTGGCGCCGACGACTCGTGAGCCAACCACTGTAACCCCACGGGCATACCAGACGAAGCCGAGGGAGCGGGAAGGCGAGGACCGTCGGATATCGACTGAACATTGAATGATCGCAGGGAATCTCGCGGAGGCTGGCGGGACGGCGCGAAGTACTGTGTAGGTGGTTGCCAATTGACACCGGGCTGCATACTAGATGGTGTCACGACCGTATCCGTAGAGCCAGGGTGCGGCCATTCCAAAAGTCCACTAGCCTTCAAAGACGGCAATGACGGTGCTGGTGGTGCGGGAACTGCGAACTGCGATGTTGCTTGTGGTCGTGCATTCGAAACAGCCTGAAGTGCGGGATCGATGTTAGCATCGTTCACCGTGTTGCTGACCTCCTCACGAGCATCATGCCCAATCTGGGCCCTGGTCTTAGGATGCGGAGGGGGCGACAGAGAATGGAACTGTGTATCATGTGGTATTCGACCCTGGGGAACGTAACTCGGTGATTGTACCGCCAACGAGGAGCTTCCATCAGATCCTGTGCGGGATACGGGGGATATAGATGTGTGAACGCGGGCCGTGGGTAGTGGTGGCATCGGTGGCGGTGGACCTAATGGCGGCCGTATTTGCTGCGTGTGGCCCAGTTGACGCCGGCTCAAATCTTGAATGCGCACACCCCAAATCTCCTCAAAGTCACTAGACCAGTTCAACAACGTCTGGTTTGGTGGCTCCTCGGCATACTTGAAGAGAGGCTACACGACGACTAAGCTTTGAAAAGCAATCTGATAGAACGAAACGAATACCCAAATCGCAACTCCCACTGATAATTTTAGTGTGAGCTAGGACGGACACAATGACCCTGAAGTAACTCACTGATAATGCTTAATTTTGCCTTCCTGCCAAGAGCCTCGATAATCTTGATTATTCTCTCCCGTGCCCACGTAGGGTCAAGATGTGTCTCCAACCGACACTGCTGCCTTCCCTAGTCAAACATCATCGACTTAACTGTTCCGGACCCCGTAACAGATATCATCCAAATATACACACCAAATCGAGTGCAAGCATGCACGAACAATGAACAACGTGCATGATAAGGAAGCACCACGCTCCCATGTTTGATGCAGTATCATACTGGGTAACATGCACCCACAGGTTATCATAGGTGAAGCGCATATATTCGGGAAGAGCGTCCACCCATGCCTAGTACGAGTGGAAAAAACCATCAGCAAAGGAGGCAGCTCCAGATTCGACAACGTACACCAAGTCTCATCTCTAGTCCTTGTAGTTGATCAACAGGATACCGCCCGCTTTCGCACTCTACATAGAGCGTTCAGTGGAATCCGATACTGCAGAGAAGTCACTTGCCGTTCAAATCGTCCAAGAACTTCTCTACATTCCCGTGTAATGATAATAGCCGTATGAGCTGACCAGTTTCCGAACACATGCTGTATGATGGACTCAATTTCGTCATGAATTCTGGGGAATATGAGCCTTGAATCTGAACGGAACAAAAGAAGGCCATTACCTGGTACTGCGGTCAACGGAGATATCTCGAAGCTTGTTTCATCGATAGGGAGGCGGAGGTTCATCTGGGATTCCGTTGCTAGACGAACTCGTCGATATAGCATCCACCCAAAGCAATCCGAAATAAAAATGAGCCAAAACACACGGCGCGCACACTCCCGCTCAATACAAGCATCAATTAACTCGGGTGATGGGTGCGGTGTAAGAACAGTGCTGTCGGAATCGAAAATTCCAATCTTGGTCACGATATCTAACGCGAGTTCTTCGCGGGATCAATCGATTGATCCCGACACCAAAGAGAGAAAACTCACCATAGTACTGTCCAAACCACAAGGACTTTCCCATTCTGTCGTGCAACTGAAGCAACAAAAGGGCTTGTGCAGTAGCCAAATTGTGTTCACAAACCAATTGATGGTTCTTGTCGAACATGAGGGACACAGCCTCTTGAGCAAACATTTCGCCGGCGTATCGACAAGGTGATGTTCTCAACCGAGGCTGTTTCGACAGTGGGGCTGCGACTGCACACACCGCGAGAAGGAGATGCTGAGGAACGGTACCATGACTTAGGGCCGCCAAAAAGGAAGGTTGGTGAATGATCATGCGCTGGGGTTGTCGATAGGCAAAGAAAACTGGAGACTGCAATTAGCGTCTGCGCGCGAGCATCAATGCTGTATGCGGGGGGACGCACGGTGAACAAGCTCTCGGGTGAGGGCTTGGTCGCGCTCGATGGGTCGGTCATGTTGAGTCAACGGCGGCGCCAAAGATCGCGGGGGAGTTCCCGAGGGCGTAGTCATATTGCTAACATCGGGTCTGAGACGCTTGTTACGGGGATTATTCGCCCGATCATCGTCTGACGATGGCGTAGAGAGAACAGTTTCGTTAACTTGGGTGGAGACGACATTGAAAGATGGTGAGCCGGTGGTCACAGCATCCGGATGTGGTGGATAGGGCCCGCCGCGACCGTCTGAAGAACTCTCTGGCCTGTCCGAATTGAGCGGCCTGGGAGCAGGGACAGGTTTTCCCGACGCATCTGTGTAGGTGCACTTCTTGGAAGCGAAATAACTAGAAAGGATTATCAGAGGATACGGAACGACGTCAGCAGACCGCTGGGACGTACCAGTTACTGCAGGGCGCTTGAGACGGAGAAAGATACATGAGAATGACTGAGGTACGAAGGAGTTGAAGTAACGTACCGGTACCGTCACAGCGCCGTTTACTTTTGTGACAAGCATCACATGCCTTTCGGGACGTGAGTGGTAGCTCGAAGACAGATCAAGGTGGAGGTGTACCTTCGCGAGGCGTTTGCGCTTTGGGCCCTTCATGAATGCGATACTTGGATCCGATCTGTCGAGGTCAGGTTGAGGATCAGGGGGATAGCGGGAGACATCAGGGGCGGGTTGGATTGGAGGGGCAAAGGTGATGGACGAGGGCTGCGGAGGGATATCTCGAGAACGAAAAAAAGAGTCCATGAGGGGGTAGGAAGCCCTCGCGGTTATTCGTGTGTGGGGAGGGGAAGGGAAGCGCGGCGAGAAGGAGGTGGAGGGGAGGGAGGGACAGATATTAAAAGGAGGGATGGAAAGGGTGGTCTAAATCTAGTTACGAGTAGCTTGCCGTTACCGAAGGAAGGCAAAACGAAACCGAAAACGACAGGGAAATTAAAAAGATGGAACCCGGTGGTGGCGGGCACCGTGCCAGATTGTTCTGGATTATCGTGGTCGCTGTCTTTGGCGGCGAGCGCGCTGGCGACGTCGGGGCGTACCCACAGCTGCTGGCAACACTCACCCTCGTATTTCCCCTTTAGTCGGATTTGTCTCTGCGCAGATCACCCCGAGGTCCCTCGTGCACCACGGCCGTCACTCGGGCCATTTCTCGTCTCCCCTGTCGTCGGGCCGGCGGCTTTCGTTCTGGTGCCGATGCGGCAGACCGATCAATTTGAAAAAAGAAAAAAGAAATTACACAAATATACATGAAGTACGTTTCTCCAACCCCATTCATTTTCGTTCAAACGGACCTAGTTTTCATGACGCCGCCTTGGACGAGTTGGCTGTAGGCGCCGCATCAATTCACAGCATGTCTCCTGTCGAGCCTTTTCTTTCAGCCGGCCCATCAGAGAGTTTTCGTTTGCATAAAAATGTGGATCATTATTTATTACTTTCGCACCTACCCTGCCGAGCGGCTGAAAAACTCCCTATTAATCAATGCATTTTGCATTCACGGTACATATACTCGGCACCTTTCGCCACTCTGATAGAATTCACGTCATCATTTGCCGACGGCAAGCCGCAACGCCACCACTTTCTCATTCTACCGCCGGCGGAGTCTGTCCCCGCCGAATAAACACTGCACAGATACATTAATCAAAGAGACCGAAGCCCATGTCGTCGTCGGACTCCTCCTATATATACTTGTCAATATTCTAACCCTATCATCGGATAGAAAATTACCGACCTTCTCCTCCTTTTTCTCTTCCTTCTCCTCCGCAGCCGCAGCGGGTGCGGCAGCAGTACCCCCACTCGCAGCCGCGGGAGCAGCAGCAACACCACCACCGGAAGGAACCTGTCATCACGTGTCATGGCGATTTCCCAACACACAACACATACGCACCGACGAGAGTTTTGCAGATCCCTCAGCAATCAACTACATCCCCAGTTCAGTCAGCAGGTTATCATGCCTGAAATTCAATTCAACGTACAGTGTTGATATCTTTGCCCTCGAGTTCAGAGATCAGCTTCTCGAGGCACTCATCATCAGCCTCGATGCCAACTGCATCGAGAACTTTTTTGACGTTGGCTGCAGAAGGGGAGGCGTTGCCGCCGATCTGAAGGAGTAGGTATGCTGCGATATGACGCATCTACCGGCGTGTTGAGACCATATTTCTCCTGTAATACCAAGAAAATACCCACTTTAGTTGATGATTGATTTTGAACGTGTGGAAAAGACTACGGGCAGCCACAAATCACTGAGATGACATGAGCTCATCAAATCGCTACCATTTGGTCACAGAACACACCTTTTAATCCTCGAGGGAAGACCTGTGGATTCTAACCGACGATGATGGTGTAGTGTCTACCCCTGCCTCAGACACTCACTGCAACCTCCCAAGGTACTGTACAGTTCCACGTGATCAAGGTTCAGCCACAACTTCCAAATTCGTGCTCCGCTCCACATACGGCCTCACCGTTATCCTCGACAGCTTCAAGACTGCAAACGACACACCATGGTAAGCCTCTCTCCGTCCTTGCATCGCACTCGCACGTTCATCACGATCTCTCTAGGCGGATACAGGCGTTACAGATCCCGCCCTCGCCGCTGAACTCAAGAAGAAGAGAACATTCCGCACGTTCTCTTACCGTGGTATCGAGCTTGACAAGCTCCTTGACTTGAGCAATGAAGAGGTGCGCATGATTATTCCCGAAATTTTGGTCGTCCTCATGTCTACTCTGCTAGTTCATCGAAGTGTGTAGTATATCACTGGCGTTATCATCTCATCACACAAACAAACCCCCATAGCTCGTTCACGCCCGCGCCCGTCGCAAGTTCAACCGAGGCCTCAAGCGCCGTCCAATGGGACTCATCAAAAAGCTACGCAAAGCCAAGAAGGAAGCTCCCCCGAATGAGAAACCCACAGTCGTCAAGACCCACCTCCGAGACATGATCATCGTCCCCGAAATGATCGGCAGTGTAGTTGGTATTTACAACGGAAAGGTATTCCTCAATTCGTTAGATTGCTGTGTGTCCCGTCGTGACGTGTGTTGTTATCACAGGTTTTCAACTCTGTCGAAATCAAACCCGAGATGACAGGTCACTACCTCGCCGAGTTCTCGTGCTCGTACCGGCCCGTAAAGCACGGTCGTCCTGGTGTATGTTTTTCCATGATGGCTTCATATGCTCTTAGTGACATCGCTCTTAGATCGGTGCCACCCACTCATCTCGATTCATTCCTCTCAAGTAGGAGTCTGGTTTTTTTTACTCCATGTCTTTTATGTACTGCATTTGCTACCTCAAAATTGTATGCGACATGCATATGAGTTGAGCACAATCAAATATTCTTGTGTGCTCCCTCATCCAGGCTGGTTTTTGATTCATTCAAAATGAGTACATTTGAATGCACGGGTATAATGAGTATACTGCGAAGATAGTCGTCCGTGTCATACTGATAAGTGAAAAACGTACGGTAAACTACAGATAATGCGAGATCGAAAGACGATGCGGAAAAGGCAAAAACAAACGAGGGTGCTGGTGACGAGTCAGCTGGATGGAAAGCAGATCGCAGAGTAATGAATGGGAGGAGGCATGTATATGGTATTTGTGTGATCATGTACGCTGGCGAACCATTGTTGCCTGGTAGCCGTTCGGTGAGATCGCCTGTGTGAGTTCCCCGCTGGCTCGTGGAGGCACATACGAAGACGGTCGTGCACCGGGTGAAGGTGTTGAAGAGCCAGCCGCCGACCGCTGTGGGGCAACCCAGTCCATGTCCTGTGGTTGCGGGTGTCGAGGTTGCTGTGATCGAATCATCACGGCTCCCTGTGAGAGCGAAGTCGGGTGTACTGGCGACGGGTATGACATCGGTGTATGGACAAGGCCTGGTTGGGAGTGAGGTGATTGCTGGCGACCATTTCGCAACTGAGGCTCACTTGGAGCCGAATTCAGCGTGGGTCGTTCCGGAAGGGGAATCGTTCTGGGTGGATTGGCGACGTTTGGAGAAGAAGGGAATACTGTTGATGCGGGGGTTCTTCCACCTGCCTTTAGCCGCATGTACGTATCGCATTTCTTCAGGAAGTCCTTGCTAGGGAGTTCCAAAGTGTTCGAGAAGTATTCTTGGTCATGGAGTATGGGAAGAAACTCCTCGGGGACGGTGTAGAACTCATCCTGGTTTTCCAATAGGGAAGTTACCACCTTGATCGCTCCGAAGCTTTCGTCGCGAACTGCGTCCCTTCCCCGCGAGTAGAGGATACTTGGGCAAATGACAGTAGCAAGGTTTGGTAGATCCATCTTGCTTCCGGTCGACTCATCCATATGGGCGAATGAGGCAACCCATTTCAAGAATACAAAGAGCACTTCCATCGTATCGCGGTGGCTCTTGGGAAGCAGTAGTGAGACCAACTGAAGGCAACGCCGGCGCTCCGCATCTGTGGAAAGCGCTTCACCAAATGTTGATAAATTAAGTCACCATGGTCATGCAACAGGAACATACTTTGTGATACAATTAGCAAGCGGTGCAGCTTGAATGTCATCAGGGGCTCGGGAAGTTCACGCAAGAACTTCTTGAGAAGTGCGGCCAACTGCACTGGGTTGTCTTGTGTGAGATCAACGGATGATGGATCGTGGTCGATAGCCTCGGTAAGATCCTTGAGACGTCGAATGTTCCCATTGCGACGAAAAATGCCTTCCACAGACATGTCTGCAAAGAGAATATTAACCAATCATCCACTCCTGACATAGATGGTGCACACCCATCTGTCGCATGGCAGAAACGACGTCGTCAATGAAACTAGGCACTCTCAAGGTCGCACGAGTAGCTCCATGCAAGGAATCTGAGCCCTCCCGCTCAACTAATAGTTCTAGCGGAACACCGAAAACACCTGAACAAGGCAGTCAGCGACCGTTCAGCATCGAGCAGGAATGAGAATACCCTTTTTCTTGACATTTTTCTTATCGCCCGCTTTGAATAACTTGTTCCAAAAACCGGCCTTTTTCGTCTCTACGAGTTCCAAAAGTTCGTCCAAGTCGATTTGGTCTTTGAGAGGGGATCGTTGCAACGCGAGGAGGGCACAATGTTTTACGATCACAAGCTCAAGAGCACTGAGTTCGGCGATGTGGGGTATCGTGCTTTGACGCGGTAATGAGCGTTGTTGCTCGCGGGCTTGAGCTACCTCCATTAGTTGAGGTATATCAGCAAGTGTGATACCATCGTCTGGGACATGGAGAGGCGCTTCCTCGAGACCGCCTGCGGGGGAGTTGGGTGCAGACTCATCCACAATCTTCACCTCGGTGTTATTGCGAATTAGAGTAGGTCGTCCAGACTGTCCCAGGAAGTTGGTGTCTAGGGCACCTGGGGATCGCAGCTGTGCGCGAGATGGAGGAAGTGACGGACTTGGTCCAGGCTGAGAAGGCTGCCGACCCGGTATAAGATTACCGGGAGGAGGTCCTCGCTGAGGCTGCGGTGACTTAATATCTTGTTGCGAACGTTGCACGTTCAGAGGTTCCGAAGGATGGACTGTCCTGCCAGCAGGACTCTCCACAATAGTTGATCTCCTGGGCAACCGTGCTGTGGCAGAAAGTTTTCGATCCAGATGGACCGATTTCATTCGCATGATGTCACCAGAATTACGATATGGATCTTGATCACCACCCTTGGGGTTGGAAACACTTGAGCTAGCTAATTCGTGATAGCTCAGCGAGGAGAACTAGTCCAAAAGATCCCAACAAACATACCTGGGGAAAGTGGAACGACACCTTGTTGCTTAAGAACAAGGTACAGACGACGAAGAGCAATATTGAGCAAGAACGCGTACTGTTCCAGACGAGATACGGCTTGGAACCCGCCCCGGCAATTGGCATGAGCGTGATCAGTGCAGAGTATCACAGATGGTACGTCGCCAAATGATGGTGTCTCCTTGACAGACTCAACGTCATACATAAATATGCTGACATTGGCAGGGGACCTGCGCATGGCCGGTGGCTTCGAAGGGTCCTTGTCAACTTTGTCTTTGTCCTTATCCTCCACAGCTTTCGGTGGCGCAGGATCCTTTGGCGCTAAAACTGCAGCAGCTTTACCGCAGTTGCAACATTGCAAACAATGCGAGTGCCACCGTTGATATGTTCCCAACCGAGCGCAATCCTCTTCAACGGCCTGAGTGCACTTTACGCATCGATCCGAGGGTGGATTGTTGACGGAGAGCTTCGAGGGCGAGGTGGCCGAGAATGGAGACTCCCCAGCTAGCTCTGGAGCCAGACTCCTAAACCCGTACGAGACTCCTTGGGTGCCTAGATTGGCACCGCTGGTTTGTCCCACCACTTCACCACTACCGCTTTTGATGATCCGGCGTGCGGCTGGATCCCCACCCTGCACGGCAAGGAGATGTAGCTTATCCAAGAAAGACGGCATCGCTTCCCTGACGCTCTGCTCCCTCTCCAGTTTCAGCGCGCCCGTCAATGCGATGCGGATGAGGATCTTAAGGTAATGAGCGATTCCTGTTACAAGGGCTAGTAGTTCTTGCGTCATGCCTATCCGACGCGATCCTGTTTCTTGTGTACGGGACAACAATGTGAAGAGATCGACAGTTTTTCGACAGAGCATGCGGGCTTCCCGGACATGAGACATCCCTGAAATGTGATGTAAAAAAACAAGACTGCAGACATGAGGCCAAGACATACCTTTGAGGTTAAGCCTTGCGCAATGGTACTCGAGATCATCGAGAGTACCAAAAAGGACCTCCACGTGAAGAATAAATTTCTCCGCCATCCTGATGGCATCTAGATACTGCCCATTACTGACCTGCCGCAGCATGTCCGATATGCACGCAGCACTGGATTCCTCGAAAGCCGAGAGGACGCTGAGAAAGCAAGATTAATACTTTAAAGATACGAGCTTGGAGATGGCTCACGTCCAGATTCGGTATACCAGCTGCTCCATTCTCACCTGCTTTTCTTTGAGGGAGATTGGTGTTTCGCGCGTTTCCTCCTCGACATAAGAGGGCTCCAGCTCCGAACCATCACTTATAGAACTGGTTGACCTCCGCGAGACCACTTTGACGTTCCAGAACTAAATGGTTCAATAAATGACCGATCAAGTTGAAATCCGGAAGGCGTACCTTGTTGATCATGTAGCACTCTGGATGCCAGCACTCGTTCCTCATGTTTCGATTGATCTCGACAAACTGTTTCAGTATCGCACTGCTGCAACCCGCGCATTTCGTGGCAAAGCGGGTTGAGTAATGAAAGTGGCAGTACACATCGCCATCGTGTTCGTAGTAAGAATCCTGCGGGCCGAAAAGAGTCGGACATAAGGAGCAAGTAAAGTGTTCCACGTGGTACTTTTTGTCTGTGTCTCGTGCTCAACGGAAGGGTAAAGAATGTAGCAAGAGAGAGACTGACTGCAGGCGGTGATGTAGCTTCCACGCAAAGCAAGGCCGCACTTTGCGCAGATGAGGTTCAGGCGACGGAAGTAGTCCCGTTCACAAAGAGGTTGCTGCTTGCCATCTGGGCCATCTATGGGGAAGAACTTTGCGGCGACGACATCACCACAATCCTGAGGGACGATTCAATAATGAGAGCGAATATCTACAGGGGAGCACACACCAGACACTTGAAACAGTTTAGGTGGAAGACAGTGCCGAGTGCGCGGACGAATGCACCCTGCATGGCAAGCCCACATGCTGAGCATGGTCTAGAAGAGAATGGAGTGAGTGATTGATGTGATTGATGAAACGATGTAAGCGACTGACGAAGACGATAGGTTGGTGGAGGTTGCTGAGGAGGTCGAGGTCAGGGGACCACCCTTGTTGGGGGAACTTGAACCGGAAGAGTTGGTGTGAGCAGATGCGTCGGAGGTAGCGCTGTTACGACGTGTTCTATCGGGGAGATAGTCGTACGTGGGAGTGCGGGCAGAATGAAGGGAGGGGCTGCTCGGGGTGGTGGGACGACCGGCGACGAGGAAGGCAGGAGAGGGAGCGGGGAGAGAGACGGGGAGGGAGATGAGATCATTCCTGGATGAAACGAAGTGGTTGAGGTCGTCGCTATGGGCATGGGGGAAAAGATCCTGCTTTGGGGAGAGGTTATGTCGGGAAAGGTCGTGTGTAGAGCCAACGGTGGAGGCTCTTGTCGGAAAATGGGGACGATCGGGGAGGCGGGAAGGGCTGGCTGGGAGTGCGGAGACGGGGGCAGGGAGGATGTGGAGGGAGAGGTGGTCGTCGCGGAGACGGGCTGCCTCTGAATCAAACGCCATCACGAAAACGAAGACGAGTGAGCAACGAGGTCTCCTCCCAAAGCTACTGTGACAATTGTCACATCCCCCGTGACTTTCACTTCTCCCCATTTCAATATCCGATTCATCTCCGACGGCTCCTCCCCCCGCCGAGCGCGTTCGTCATGTCTGCATCCCGAGCCTGCTATAAATCGAGCGAGATGCTTCCCCCCATCATCCAACGCCGACCATGCACTCGTACCAACATGTCTTTCTCCATCGCGGCCCCTCCCGCGTCTTCTGGTTCCTCATCGGCGGGGGCGTCGCTACCTGGTGGCACCACTCCGCCATCATGCGCGACCATCGTGCCCAGTACTTTCCCTGCGTGATACAACGCCATCGCGTGCACGAGCCCCCAACAGACACCCCTCCCCAGGACCCTGCTCCCTGGAAATCCACCTGGGGCCTGGACCGGAACGAACATGACGGGCAACGGTGGAGGCATCTCCAGAATCGTGCCGGAGAAACAGTCCGTGGCCCTCTTTCCACGCCAACGTCCGCTCATATTGAATGTATCCAGGTCGTTGATCTCTCCGAGTCCACACTCGATTCCATAGTCGCTGGCGCAGAGTCCCTGAAAGTTGTACGTATCCATCCCCTCCGTCCCATCTCGCCAAATTGATTCACGACACAGAAACTCGCCGAACTTCGCGCCGAGCGTGAACGTCTTGAGGCTGAAAAAAAAGTCGCCCACCCGGCTGCATAAACACCTGTATTGCTTCGATCATCCGTAAACAATCACCCCTCACATCTAATAGTAATTGGATCTTATCTCTGTAGCTATTTATCTCATCATCACATTACTACAACGCTTCACGTTGTACGTGACCCGCCTTGTTGTACGCGATCATTTCCAAGTTCTTGGTATTTGTGATATAGAACTAGCACTTCACTGGAAACTCCTTAAACCAGCGCCCCTTCTTCCGGTTGCGCGGGGCGAACATAATCTGGCATCTGCGGATCCGACTTCCCTTGCTCCTCGGCTGAGATTGTCAAATAATGAGCACTTCCCCAGAGACGTGCAAACACGATCAACTCACGCGTCGCATGCCAGAAATAGATGATAAGGCCGACGATAACGACACCAAATGCGGGAAAATAGAGCCAGAATGGGGAAAAATGCTGCGCCATTCCTGAGGGGCCGAGCACCGACACAAGACAGACAGACTTACGAATAGGAACAAGCCTGTGAGTCGACAATCAACAGCAGACTCTATGCAAGGTCATGCGGCACCACACACCAAACAAGAGACCATAAAAATCGCTCGTGAGCAAGCTGATGTTGTAAAATGCCGACGAAGCGGAGCGGTATAACATAGGCGCGGTCGTATACAGGATGAACATGGCTAGGCGACCTAAATCAATCGTTCACCGGCACCCTTGATAAACCGAATGCTTACCGGCGGTATATGCGAGCAAGAATCCAACTAAGATAGAACGTCTGAGTGGTGTACCATAATCCCGTGCTATCTTCAAACTTACTGGTCGCACCATTCCATGAAGCTTGCGTCATATCGTAGTGTTCCAGTGCAGATGCTTGAATCCCATTGATCAATGTTCCCCACATACCCAGCTGCCCAACGACCTATGATTGGAAAGTTAAGTTCGATTGGACAGTACAAGCAAGCACAACTTCACCTCATAAATGGGTCTCTTTCTAACGAAAAACTCCTCGGTTGCATTGGCTGCGAAGTGACAATGTCCAGCAACATATTACCTGACGAGGACTACTGAACTCACTAAAACCGTACAAAGTTGCGCCAGCGATCATGAAGGCATCACCTTTGCCTTTGCTCAGGGCAGGGTAGTTCTTGTCCGTGAGCATGTCAGACGAAACGAGCATCCCAAGCCCACCAACGCACACCAAAATACCCTACCAAGGTTAATGATCGTTATTCATAGTACGGACGTAAGAAAACTATGCTACTGACCAGCATTTGTGTCCAATGGTATCTGGTGCGCATGTACACCCAACAAAAGAACAAACATACAGGTATCGCCCAACTAGAAAAAAAAGTCAATTTTCGTAAGATAAACACTAGACAGACCTACGCGTCCAGTAGCATGCATGACAACAAGTCGGTATAATTGTATGCCTGGGGAGCTTGTGAGTACGAATGTACTCTCTGATAACTCTGATTTATCATACCTTTACGACAAGGAAGTTCCCCTCCACGTCACAAGATGCAAGAATGAAATCTGCAGGTATCATCAGACCAAGAAAGCAAATTAATTGGGCGCATACATTTCCATCCATCGCGGAAGACCATCTGTCCCCACCCTCGTAAACCGTCTGTTAACACACAAATTCATAAGTCGTTTCGACCGGCATGCTCAGGATCCCGCACATTTGTATATGGTGTACGGAGTATAGATGACGAACAGTGAGAAATACCTAATGGACCAAGAGTTTAATGTCATGATCCAAAGCAAGACTAGATACCCACAGGAACCATGTCTGTGTGGTGGGTAGGGACCAGTTCCTGTTTACGAGTTCGGTGGTCGTGATGTTGGTCACAGTTATGCAGAGCGACACCACCTGTCCGGCGATGAACGAGAAGACGAATTGCTTTGTCCAGAGACTCTTCCAGCGGGCCCAGACGCTACGCGCCAAAGCGCCGGTGGATGAATAGTCAATAGGCGGTCTAACGAGGTCTCGAAGTGGAGACTCTCCGCTTGCCCATGGCGAGGACTGAACAGAGGGCGCAGTGTCGTCGGCGTAACCTTGTTTGCTGTCCATGGATCGCTGTGGGGAAACAATCCGCGAGGTGGGGCTTTTCTTATCAGTTGGCTGTAAATACTACCGGGGTCGACAGTGGGAACGCCGGAACTAAGGACGACAGAGTGTGCCGAGAACATGCACTTGCGACAAGGCAAATGTGGTGTTAAACTTCTGCCATCGACATTGGTTACGGAAATGCGCCACTATTAAGGGACAGGGCAGGGAGTCATCACGTAGAGGTCAGGCACTGGGCGGGTGCCTGATGTACTTTTAATGTAAACTTATTCTCCATGCAAACAAAGAGTTACTACTTGGGAGATATCGCAATGCGCTCGCATGTATAGCCAAGGGTCTACAGTTCAGTATACTAAGTCCTCTCCTGGAAGAATCGCTACGGACGCGGGAAGCCCTCGTCAGCTCACTCGTCTCGTCGACAAGTCAAAGGACCTTACTTTAAGATGCTTCAGCTGCCACGTACACGTTAGGACCAGGATCACGATCTGCAGCAAGCTGTACCACACCGCCTTCGAGTTCGTCGCCTCACTCAAATCGCGAAAGTCTGCTTCTCTCTCCCGCTGGTACTGCTGTTCACGACGGATGTCCTCCAGTTTTTGGTTCAAGTCGCGGACCTTTCCCGCCAGTTCTGAGACATGGCTACGGTCGCGCTCGACATCCGGCTTGGTGTTGCCTACGACAATGTCTAGATAAAGCTTAATGTGTGTGCTCGACCACCACGACGTGTAATTCGTGGAGAGACATATTTGGTGGTCGCCAGACTCATGGGAGGTGAAGGTGAAGCGACTGTCAGGTGGTCCGCGAGTCTGGACGACAGAGTGACCAGTCTCCAACTCCTATAGACAGCAGTGATGAACATGAATGTCTACAGATCCATACATACCACGTACCTCCACCTCAACGACGATGCCGAGGTCTGGTTCTAGCACATAGCTTTGCTCTTTTTCCTGCCACTCTAGCGCCCGGTAATGTCCTGAAAAACGGCAGTCAGCTGGCATGCACTAGAATGTAGTTGTTGGAACACATGCCCTCGACAGCAGTGTCAGAAGGAAGCTCCTCGATGAAACACCGCTTCTCATTGGCATCAAGGTAGAAATGAAGGGCGTTTACGATCGTCAAAAAGTGTAATAATGATAGAAAGAAAGTTGCAGAACGGAATGCAAACATCCTGCAATGCGCTGAGCAAATGAACGAGGCAATTCTAAGGCAGAGGTGCAATGCATTCGGTCACGTGGTCAACAGCTGGTGAATATGGCACGGCCTCGCGCTCATGTCTTTTCTGTAGCGACAATATGGCACCGCGGATACAACCTTCTCTCATCAAAAATAAGGTCAAAAGGCAAGAAGTTGCCGACAAACAGAAGAAAGCCAAAAAAAAACAAAAGCTTCAAAAACGACTGGCTCGAGCCAAGGAAGAGGCCAGTGATCCTGCTGTTAAGAAAGTTGGTACAATCGTGTCCGACCTGACAAATTGATTTATCGTTCATCCCTACGACAGAAAAGATTAGCGGTGAACGTTCCCCGTACACTCGACAACTCTCGCGAGAATGACCCCACAATACTACCATCATCCAAAAGACCCGACGGCGCATCGCCCATACAACTCGACGAACTGAATATTGACACTGCCTCAGACCCGTTCTCGCGCTACTTCAACTTTGAAGATGATCCGACTGTGCCACCTAAAGTACTCGTCACGACCTCACCAAAGGCCTCAAAGTCAACGTATGACTTTTGCGATGAATTGGTTGGCATCTTTCCTGGGGCGGAGTATATTCGCAGGAAGAAGGGCAAGGGATTCGAGATCTTCCGTATAGCTGGGTGGGCGGCTGAGCGAGGGTATAAACACCTACTTGTCGTGAATGAAGATATGAAGAAGCCGAGTGTGTTATCTTGTGTGTGCGTCTTCATATCCTCTGACGATCAGCTAGATGCCATCACACTCGTCTACCTCCCAAACGGACCCGTCGCTTATTTCAAGCTCACGTCGATAGAACTCACGAAGCAAATATACGTGGGTTGTTTCTCGCCCGCTACTGTGAAAGGCTGACTCCTACCAGGGACACGCACGAGCGACGCCACATGACCCCGAGCTTATTTTGAATAATTTTTCCACCGGCCTTGGACACGCCATTGGGCGAATGTTTCAGACACTGTTCCCTCCTCTCCCTGAGTTCCAAGGTCGCCAGGTGGTAACTTTGCATAACCAGCGTGATTTCTTGTTCTTCCGAAGACACAGGTGAACCATATCAAACTGTATAATGCGTTAACCTAATGGTCGATCCGAGATATGCGTTCCGATCCCCAGAGAAGGTTGCTCTGCAGGAGATAGGTCCCCGCTTTACGCTAAAGTTGAGATGGATAAAGAGGGGGTTACCGGCTGTCCAGAACTTTGGGACTGCCCCGCCGCCTCTGGAAATTTCGGTGGGTACCGAAGAAGCCGAGGAGGAGCCTGCCCGCGGGTCTCCGTCGGAGGGTGCTAGAAATGGCGGCGAAACAAAGCGGGGTGCACCATGCACCCAAAATCCGCTGAGGGACAATGATTTCCTGTGGCAATGGAAGGTTTGTGATTTATATTGGACCCGGACCAGTACTGAGACTTGCCGTTAAGCCCGAGTTAGAAACTACGAGGCGGACATTCTTCCTGTGATTTATATATGCGCCGTTCAGTCTGTAGATATCTCGTTTAAGAATAATTTGGCTTTCTGTAGTAGCTTTCTGCTGAATTCAAGAGGCCGATGAATCCAGCGTGGCGTGAGACACAACAGTCAAGTCAGCTCTCGTCTGGAGTGATGCTTCTGGTTTACGGTCAAACAAGATGTCTTCGGAGACCCCTTTACCATCACCACAACAAAACGTGAAGCCAAAGGATTACTACACCAAGTTCACTGTGTGTCAATCAACTTTACTCTTCTCCTGACCGTTCTCACCCAATACTTGGATTCCAGGCTAGGAAATCGTACACGGAATTCACCGAGTACGCCTTCACGATATGTCCGAGGGCAAAGGGAAGCTAAAAAATGCTCGTAGCCCATGCGAGGACGCGTCCAAGGCGTCTCTCGCTTGCATGGACCAGAACGGTTACAACCGAGACAAATGCATGGAATACTTTCAGGCTTACAGAGACTGCAAGCGGACATGGGTAACGATTCGTGTTCGTCGTGTTAGCCCCACAGCTCTTCTGACTTTGCATCCTGCTCTCTTCTTTACAGATCGATCAGAGACGGGCAGACCGTCAGCGCGGCCGTCAAACACCGATATGAGAGTTTACATTGGGAGTAAGTCTTGGGCATTTCGTCGTCGAGACGCTTCCCGGGGATAACTTAGTTTTTATGGTCGTGCTCGGTGAGCCTACTGCATGTATTCCCCTGGGTTTATGCTGTAAAGGAGGCAAATCGATTGGGGAGTGCGGCGAATTCCACGCCGTAGATGAGGCTCACGGAATATAGTCGTTTCCCACAACTCGTAAGTGAGCGGGGACTTGAAGCTTTATTGGATGTGTCCTTGCCCATGAATGAGATGTTTGGCATGTATCATTCTCACGCGTTTGATAGCGAGAGGAACTCGGCAAGGACTTCGATCCGTTCTATTATGGTCGGAGAACTTGTTTCCAAGACAAAAGTAATGGCTCTTGGCTTGTTATTACCCTCATATGAATCGTTGTAATCCACCAGCTTGAACAGATAATGCCCTAGACATGTAATTACCTGCTGTCTCACCGGTGAAGGGCGAGTTCACTTCCCGAGGAGCGGTGGGAGCAAGAAACCGACGAGCATGATAACTGCATACAGAGAACGAGATATAGCTATTGTGGACGTTACGCAAACAACTACGACCTGTGTGCAGTACAGCTTACGACTCGGGAAGGGGAGGAGGTGCGTCTGGCTGTGGAGCAAAGATAATGTTGAGGGGAGGGGTAGTCTGGCTGTCCTCGTTGAGGACAGTCGCAATAATAGAACGGCCAGCAAATGATCGTCCTGCTAGAGCCTTCAAAGCACCTTGTGCAGCTAAGGCATCAACAAACTTCACGTACACCCTTCCAACTCCAGCAGCCTCGTCTGCACGCTGCGCATCGATAGCGGTCTGTTGGCCCGGTTCCCCAGGAGCCCACTTGGACTTATCCTTCTTGACAGGTCGAGGAATGCGGAGGTCCTCAACTGCTCCATATCTAGAAGATTCTTCTTTAACATCTTCGTAGATATCACCATATTCTTGGTCATCGACGAGATCATCCGAGGTAACCATGTTCAGCATGAGGAGAATCCGTGCGGTCGCAGTGTTATTTTCGCCGGCCGGCATGATTGGTCGAGGAATTTCTGGGAATTGGTCATAGGGCAGATTCGGCACCCCAGGCTTCGCACCAACAGAAGCCCTTTGAACGACTAAGTAACGGTCTCCAAGCTCCATGCCGTTTAAGCTTTGAATAGCGACGTCAGTAACAGTGGCATCGACATATTCGAAGAACGCAAATCCCTGGGAGTTCTGAATAATGAGACATTATAAATTGACGAGTCAAAGGAGCTAACCTTCGAAGCTCCGTTACCGTTTTCCCGGACGAGGTTGAACGCTTTAAGCTCTCCGAAGCTTTTCAACAGCTCCTGTACCTGCTCCTCGTTTAAGTAAGTTGGGAGTCCACCAACAAATACTTTGTTGATCGAATCCGGCACGTTGGTGGACACGACTCCTGGAACGTGAACGCTAGGCGCAGTCATGTCAGCACCACCATAGTCTTTGGGTCGACGAATTTTAAGGGGGCCGTTAATGAAGATAATACCGTCGAACGCCATGGCTGCAGTGGCGTCTTCAGCGCTGCGGAACTAGAATGGCCATTAATACACCATAACAAAATAGGAAGAATTGGACCTTACTTCGATAAAGGCGTAGTTCTTTTCATAGTTGCATTGGACAGCGAGGACAGGATTTCCAGGGCCACCAGTACCGATACACATCTCAATCATCTTGGAATTGAAGAATTCGGCCAAGTTCTGTTCGTTCACGTCCGGGGTAATGCTGCCAATGTATAAGCGACGAGATTGCCTTGATAGATTGGGGTTGCTGCCGATTCCCATGCCAAAAGTCTGTACAGGAATTGGGGGTGGAAGGCCAGCAATACCGAGGATGGGTGGAACCTGGGTACGATTAGCGCCTGGCAAATTGAAAAGCCCTGCGTGTTGAGATTGTGAGAAATTGATCATATTGCCTATGGAGACAAAAACATACCCGTCTGCTTCGCTTGCATGGCTGAATATTGCTCGTATCCGGGGGCATGAACATCCCACCCTGATGCTTTTCGTTTTCGTTGAGACAGCGGAAGAGCGCCTTCGGGTGTTGGGGACCTTCTTTCGGGGGTGCCAAGTCCATCTTTCCCCCTTGCTCGGCCACCACGACGCTGAGGCGAACCAGCGTCTTCACCACGACCTCGACGGTGACCATGGTCATCATCGCGTCGATGGTCACGGCGTCGATCTTCGTCATGAGGACGTCTGTGGTCGTCAAAATCTCTTGTGCGTCCACCGTGGTCACGGGGCATTCCACGCCTATCGTCTCGGCGGAACCGGTCTCGGTCTCTATCCCGGTCTCTGTGGCCATCCCTATCCCTATCCCTGTAATCGCGGTCTCTGTGGTGTCCATCGGTATGCCTCCGACGTCCGCGGTCGGCGCGGTCTAAATAAAAAGAAGAAAAGCAGTTTGCGTGAGTAACGTGCGTTGCTGCTGAAGACAGCAGATTGGCGGTGCGAGCGACATCGACGTGAAGGGTTTGGCTGACGAAAAAAAAGGGAAAGAATCACAGTGCACAGATGCTATGATGCACCATGAGCTCATTGTTGGCAAGGAGAAACGGAAAGCGAGCAAAAGCCAAGTACCTCTATCGCCTCTCGTTGAGTACGAATTGGCGTTTATGGCTACCTGTGAAGACTGCTGGATGGGATTTTATGAAATTTCAACTTACCAGCTGACTCTGACATTTGTGGATTTTTCTGTCTGCTGTGGAAGGAATGTGGTTTGTGGTAAACGACAAAAACTCCGCGCGAGGCCGGGTCGCAGAAAGTGCTGAGTCATCAATACAGAGACCCCGTGCAGCTCGGCCTCACCGCAGTCCAACTGCCTTCGTTCCGTTCGACCATGCCTACTGAACTTCCATACGCCGCCGACGCCCAAGTTTCCTTGTCTTATGACGAATTTGAGGTGTGTCTGTCTGATATCCTTTCACAAGCCCTTGGCTGACGCCTGTACGAGGTACTGCGACTGCAATACCAGAAGGAGCTTGCTCAGTCCCATGTCACCGTTCAGACAAAGTTCAACTATGCCTGGGGCTTGGTGAAAAGCCCAGCTCGCGAGCACCAGGTGGAAGGCGTCCGGATACTGCAAGGCATGTCCTTCCTGCTGCTGTCAGGACACTGCCCCTGATATGTTGCCTAGACATATATCGCACAGAGCCTACACGACGTAGAGAGTGCCTGTATTATCTTGCACTCGGGTATTACAAGATGGGTAATTATTCGGATGCGAAGAATTTTAATGGTCGGTATCCTGGGCTATGAGTCTTGGCGGACCTCTCACTGTCAACTGCAGATCTCTTGCTGGAGAAGGAGCCGACCAACCTCCAGGCACAGAGTTTAGCATCTCTCATCGAACAGGCTGTCACGAAAGGTTTGTGCTTCTCACTGTCGGTGATTTAGTCTCCATTGATTATTTGATCGTAGAAGGATACGTTGGAATGGCACTTGCGGGAGGAATAGCTGCTCTGGGCACGCTTGTTATTGCTGGTCTCATACGGCGAGCAGCTCGTAAATGATATCGTTGCGAGTACTAACGCCTCGTCGTCTCATTCTGCATGTCTGTATCGCTCATTTGGCACGTCGTTCAATTGTTAACTTGCACTACACCCAAACACTACACCAAATCCTCATTTATTGTATCTGTTGTTCGTGCTTTGCATTGGAAATCATAAGTGGGTCCCAAGATTGATAGTGGAACGTATGCCAACGCTCTGAGTGTACGTTTAACACCGTCAATAGGTAGTTACATTAATTTACACAACCGTCCCATGGCGACAGCAAGGAATCATTTTTCAATGTGAGCGTGATATAGATACGTGAGTGAGGAGCAAAGATACATCTGCAGTCGTGTCTCTTGGAGTGGGCAGTCAATCATGGATGTCGCATGAACGAAAGTTATGATGATTTCGTCAAATGGCCGAGTCATCTATCGTGTCTCACCATGAGCCGTATATCATGTAGGAAGAAAGTTGGCTAAGGCGAGCATGAGTTGTGGTGCTTTACAGATTTTCATTGCTTACCTGCTTGAGCAGCCATCTCATCAGTGGTAAGCTACGCGACAATCAAAATCGTGTATCTTAGTTTGAGACTCGAGCTCACCTTGAACGAGGCTAAACCGATGAATAGGAATGATATGCATACCCCAACCTCAAAAATCAGCCATACACATGCCCAAACTACCCTACTCAGTGAGATAGTCAAACACACATGAATGGGCACTCTTACAATGAGCAGAAATACGGGGGAACATGATGTTAAACTGTGTGCAATCGGAGTCATTGACCTTGCGAAAGAATTTATCGTCTGCGATATCCCCTGCGAAGAAATCACATGCGAGGCCGTAATCACACAGACTTTACATACAAACAACGAAGAAAACACTATGAAAGCGCGTTAGAACAACGACGGATGAGAGCAGAAGATACTAACTTCATGACGCCAACGAATAAGCAGTACCACCTTAGTGCTTGACTATAAAAAGATGTGAAATACGCGGGCGGTAAAACTGATGATCACATACGCGTGGCCAATGAACCAGAAACCGACTAGAAGACCCTCGTAGAGGAATGTAAGCAGTATAGTCCTTCAGCTGGTAAGCTGACCAAGCGGATAAAAAGCAATGCCGCTTACTTACAGTTTATCGCGAACGAGGACAAGTGGGGCGACCAATCCAAGGCCGAGCACGAAGCTGAGTATTTTTGCGACTAGGGTATCAAAACCACCCAGCATGAATACACCACCGAAGATGGTGGAACCCACATAACCAGCGGGTAATATTATCATTGGTTTACCACCTTCTATGAGCGTTGCTCCACCCAGATATGGATCGATGGTAACAGATAATATCGTTCCGCCGGTCAGAATTGCCTAGCGAATGGGATCGATTCGAGTACAAGATGAGGGCGGATCGCGATGGGCATTATGGCAAACAACCCACTGCGATTATATGGCAGAGTTCGTGCCAACCGATGGTGAATAGCTTCAACGGATTGATCAGCGTCCGAGCGCCGGGGATATTCCACATTCCAAAGATGACGACAGCATATACGACTGTCTGAAGCGCCAGTCGAACGTCAATTGAGTTCAATATGCACCCGGTTGCTTTACATACAACGTATAGAACGACTACCTAAACAGGTGTACTCTGGTAAGTGCGGCATTGATGGGTTCGGGCTGCACCGATGGCAATGCACGAACCTGGTCATGCGTCGGGGACAACGGCGGGGTATATGGCGGCGTGGGCAACACTCCTGCGGGAGGTCCTGCGGGTGAGGCCGTAGACATGAACTGCCGCTTGGCTCTAGAGGGGAATAAAAAGAGGGAAAGAACGAAAGTTTGGATCGGAGGAAAGTGGAGTCGAACACGCGAAGGTTTGCAGGAAAGTTCCTCGTGCAGACCGCAAGGCCGAGTACTTGGAAGACGAGAGCAGAACTCCAACCAAACTCTCGAGTTCCGCGCCACATGACTAGTTGCCTTTTGTGGAAAATACATAAGCTCAGGTGGCCAAATAAACATCATCATAAAAAACGAATCGCGTCAGTCACGTGCAAAACGTGTTGATTGCTTTTTTTGGAACTCCGCCCTAAAGACTTGATAAATAGCAGTCGCGTCACGGCCGGCACGATGGTCACTCTTGCCCTCGTACTTTCTGACCGACCGACTTACACTATCGAGCAATGGTGCGTCCAGACGTTTCTGTTTTCTACCTCTTGACTGACCTGAAAACAGTCTGGAAAAGGAAAAGCGTCAGTTTACCCTAGTCCTGGACGTGACATGCACACACGCTCACGGAAAATTTAGTGGAAAGTCTTCTTCTGGAAAGACAGGGGGGGATTCAAGGTCTCAGTCCCGCTCGTCCAAGGCCGGCCTGCAATTTCCTGTCGGTCGTATCCACAGACTCCTGAAAAAGGGCAACTACGCTCAGCGTGTTGGGGCAGGAGCGCCAGGTGTGTTGGACAAGATGACTCCAGTGAATCCGGTCCTCATAATTGCCAAGTATACCTTGCTGCTGTGCTCGAGTATCTGGCCGCAGAGATCCTTGAGTTGGCAGGTAATGCTGCCCGTGACAACAAGGTATTACCTTTCGTTGTATGTCAGACATGCATAGCTCACTTGTTTAGAAACAACGTATTGTCCCTCGGCACCTTCAGCTCGCCATCCGAAATGATGAAGAGTATGCCATCTCATAAGGTTGAGCAAGCATGTTTGCTAATGACTGTTCCAGGCTGAACAAACTTCTGGGAGACGTTATCATCAGTCAAGGTGGTGTCGTGCCGTTTATTAATCCGGAACTGCTGCCATCGAAATCCAACAAGGGGAAAAAGGACGGTGCCTCGCAGGAGGTCTAGAAATAGATATATTCCTTTGTTTTTGCATGTACAGTTGCTTTGTATCGTCGTACGTTGTCTTTATAATTTACAGTATGCTTCAGGTAACTGTCTGCTCCGCCGAGTGTCTTTGCGAGTTGTCTATCGTTGGCATCCTGACCAAAAGATAGTCCAAACTGTATCTTGGTCGCCAAAACAGTATTGTACATGGCATACTTGAAACATGCACCTAAGCAATGAAATCTGAAGCAAGCCACACCCTCGACGAAGCATCCCATCAACTAATCTAATCTTCACCCACTACTTATCCACCACCTCATCTTCAGCGTCGCTCGCCATAGTTCTTCGAGATAACCCACCTGGAGTACGCCCGATACCTCTCTTCGAGTCCGCACCTCCGCTTGCGGCAAGACGGGATGTTCCTCCAGACAGCCTCTTATAACCCGCAGACGGCGGAGGTGACGCCGCAGCTGAGCGGTTATTGAAATTAGCAATCATACCACTCACACTACCACCCTGTTGACTCCTCGGAGCCCTCGATAAACGAGGTCCACGAACCGCTCCCTGTCCTGACGTATGCCTCGTCAATCCTGACTTGGCATTCGTCAAGGGCTGATCTTCAACGGCGGATTCGCCACTGGCAGTAATCGACGGCGAAGGACTACGTGCTTGAACTGAAGATGCACTTCCAGAACGGAAGGCTGAATTACGCCTAAGTGTTTTGATAGGATTCTGGGGCGTGGCAGGGGTCACCGCAACTGCGGGAGAAGGCCCGGGTTTTTCTTCCACAATTGGAGGCGATGCGGGTGGCGAGACAAATGTGGGTCGCGCAGGCGGTGCGTCATCGACTTCGGCAGGTGGCCCTCTGAAGGCAGGACGAGGCGGCATGTCATCCGTCTCGGGAGGGGGTTCCTTGAAGACAGGACGAGGGGGAACAGTCTCATCCTCGTTCGTCGTGGGTTCAGAGGCTTGAGGTTTCTGTGCAGAAACTTCGATCGATTCCGGGTCAGCCGCAATGATTACGGGTTCTTCGACTTTCGTCGCAGGTGGCGAAGCTGATGCAATTGGGTCACTCTGAGGTTGCGAGGGAGCAAGCTTTTGGGCAGCTTGTTGAGCGGCAAGGAGCTCCCTGGTTGGGGCGCCTACCGAAATCCTGCCACGACTCATCCGCATATCGACCGGCGCAGTACGTTTTCTGACTGGTACACGACGCTCTGATTCACGCTGTTTTTTGGTAATTGTGGGCGGTAAAAGATTGTCGTAATTCTGTAGTAGGTCGAGGAACAACACTTCTGCAATTTTAGCATCAAACGGGAACGAGGGAACAAGCCACTTACGCGTAGGGTGTCGATCTTGGATGGATAGCTCGGTCTCAACCTTGGGCCGAATGATCGCTAAGAGGCATAATAGCTTAGCAACAGGCAAATCTAGTTTCGCGAGAAGTACTTACTGCGACCAAGTGACAATGCGAGTTTAGTCATGTAGACATCAACTGGTTCTTCAGCAGAGGTGGATCCTATCAAGTTGCGAAGATGCGTCACGAGGGCATTTAAAACGTAAAGGTGGACTTTAGGAAGGCGTTGAAGGGCTGTTTGTAGATCTTGCAAGCGTTGTTCCTCAGACGGTTCCCCATCCGCCTTGACCGCTGAGCCCACTGTGGGGTATAATTTCCTTATGTCGTCCCAGCCTTCCCACAAAGCTAGGGGAGGATCGAGTTCCAAAGCCCATAATTTAACACAGCCAGCAAGAACGGGCGCATCATACTTGGCAAGCATCTCGGAGGAAAATGGTTGTCCAGGTGGAACTGCGTTTAGAACTTCTCTGAGGTGGTGAAGGGCCGGAAGGGGTACGTCATAAATCCAGGCTTTGCGTTTTTCTGGTAGTGATAGATCAGACTACAACGATACCCAGTTGTCTTGATAGCTCACCGGCACCGTTGAGCAATCTCGTGTAAGATTCCGTGAGGCCATCCAGCAACGCAGTGAGAACGGGAGGAATAGTTTCCTTCTTTTCCTCACCGAAAGTGAGGGCGCTCCAGCCACCTTCTGCCCACTTGCGGAGATCAATGCCAAAAACAACATCGGACTCGTCGTGGGCAACGGACTCGTATAGCTGAGGTACCGGATGGAAAGGACCTGTGCGGTAACGCTCCATGAGAGCAGTCAAATCCGAGTCCGGCTGGTACGATGCAATGAGCGTTGCTGATTTCTCTAAAGTCGGCTCGAACGCCTTCGGTAGATTAGCCAAGGTTCCTTGATACTGAAGCAGGACTGCAGGGCAGGTTAACATCGGCAAGAGGGAGTGAAGGAACCACAAACCAGTCTTCACTGCTGCTAGGCGCTCTAATTCCCACTTCTGGAGTGTTTTTAGCATCTCCTCGATTCTCTCCTCCAACCCGAGTCGTTGTCTGTCAAGTTTCCTCACAGAGACACGATACAGCTTATCAGCCTCATCAGCCTCGTTACGAAGCCTAACGTGTACTGGTTCGTTCTGAGAGTTAGCGTTGAGGGCTTTCGTTACGACATTGACTAGATCGCCGGAACGCTTTAGCAGATTATCGGTAATCTGGTTTCTCTTCGCCGGAGTGGCTGACGCCTCAGACAGTTTACCTTCAAGGTCAAACGCCTGTTATGTTGTGTCATGAGGATCACGAAAACATCAATGCAACAACTAACTTTGGGACGAAATTGGTAATATGCATCATCGGCATGTTCAAATTGGTTTCCAAATTCGCCAACCCTGCGGAGGAGACCATCTCTTTCTGTGAGGTCCCTTGCACCTTCCTCCGCCAATTCGATATTACCACCAAAGCCAGGTACGTTCTTGTTCAGCCATTCAACAAATTCAGAGCCCGAAAAACAGTCAGGATATTCCCCAATAAGTGGGAAACGGATGGGTCTGAGAGGCAGCTCGACAGAAGCACGTGTGAGCAGGCTGGATACAGCTGACGGTGGTAAAGACAAGCCAGCCAAAAGGATTGGAGCAGGGGGAAGTGGTGCCGTCGATGAAGCTGACGTGGGTGAGGCAACCTCCGCTTTCGAAGGGGGTAAGGGTGGTGACATTGGAGGAGGGGACGACGCAAGGACGGGTGAGGGTGGTTCAACGGCTCTGCCCTTGCCCTTGTCGACTTTCGGCGACTCTTCTCCCTTTTCTTCGGTAGTTTCATGTGCTGCGTCGGACGTGGCAGTAGACGCCGCGGATGCGACGGCCTTGCGCTGAATCTCCTTGAATCGCTGCGCAATGCGCTCGGAAACGGTAGCAGAGCGCTGGGGTGTACGGGCGTCACGTGGCGCGAGCCTTGGCGAAGTCGTGTAGTGGTCGCCCAAATCATTATTGGGTGCAAATTTGGCACTGTTGATGGGTCAGCATACATGGGATGGTCAAGGGTTAGCCATACTCGTCCTCGGCTTCGTCTGCTCGACGTGATTTTGCTAGGTATGCGTTCTTCAACTTGATGACCTACACATAAAGAGCTGGAGCTAGGCAAGTGGGAAATCAGTGGGGGGGAGAGAGGAACAGACCTCCTTCTGGGCATCCTCATAGTAGCGCAACCAATTATTCAAAGCGGTCGCTTTACTCGACGCGAGCCGCTCCTGTTTGACAAGGATTAATGGACGTCTAGGCATGCATGAACATGAGCACCTTGTAACCTTGAGCCCAGACATTGAATGGCTCGACGACTAGTGTCTGAAGGTCCTTGGCGATATCTCTGTGGATTTGACCTTGGGCCACTGACTCTGCCTGGAGTCCATAAAACGTCACGAGCAGGGAGGCGCCATCATCTCTGCCAAAACCAGCTTTCAAAGGGTTGTGCGGTTTAGATTCGGCGGAGAAATTAAGAACATACTTTGAGAGCTAGCTGCAGACCGGCTGAGCAAGGCTGTCGCGAGCTGATTCTCTACAACTGCACGTGCCTGAGCATAGGTGAGGATGGGGTCGCATGGAGTGGGGGATATGCATACTCGGATGAATGCGACAATCTCGTCGTTCTCGGCAACCCCCTGGGGCGAGTGGATAAAATGTGAGCGAGGCAAGGTTGAAGTGGCATACCTGCTCAAGCTTGCTGCAGAGGACTTCGAGGCCAGTGCGGTAATCCTGGGTCCAGAACGAGTTGGTGAACGTCAACGGGAGCGAGAGGACCGCCATGGGCGATGTGAGTTAGTGTACGTGTTCAAGTTGTGCTCGTCGCTCTGTCCGAAGTCTGTCGATACTGTGCTCGGACATTGCCGAGTGCCCCTCGACCGCCCTTTTTTTTTGGCTCTGAACGGGTTCTTGTTCACTTGTTTGCCAATGGGTCATGTTTCAAACAGGCTCTACTCGACCGCCTCCAAGCTCGCCATTTCCGCGGCTCATCTAAACCAGTTTCCTCCCAAAGAGGCCATCGTCAGGCATGCTGGCAAAGTCATATTCGATCCACAGTCATGGGCTGCATTACAACCACCGCCCCCATCTGCCCTGTCTGCGTTTTCTCATCGTATCGGCCTAGGTTCGATACTGGACTCTCCTGACACCATTCGACGTGCTTGCACCCACAAGTCTTTCCTGAACCTCCATGCCAAGTACTACCCCTCCAGTCCAGCTCCTCCAACGAATGCAGACCTAGCAGCACTGGGTAACTCCCTCATGGGCCTCTTCGCCTCTGAATACCTCCACGCTTCATACCCCCATCTCCCAACCCGTGTTCTCAAGGCTGCAGTCAGCGCTCACGTGGGTCCCTTGACCTGCGCCAGCGTCGCTCAGGGGATGGGTGCTACGCCTCTTTTGCGCTGGCATAGACAGGTTCGCTCATCGACCGTCTCCAATTTGATCATTCTGACCTTTCATTCCCAGCCATCGACGCCTACGTCACCTCCACTCTTGCATTCCGACGCACTCGCGTCAATACCGCGTGCGTTGACGGCATTAGTGTACCAAGAGAGGTCGCTCTCGACAGCTCGCAAATTTGTCCATTCCTTCTTCCTAAACCGCCAGGTCGACTTGCGGACCATGTTGAAATTCCGAGATCCAAAACGCGCTCTAATGGAGACTGTCGCAAAATTTGGTAGAGAACGACCAAAGTCAAGGTGAAGCCATGTTTTCGTCCCGAGTCTCCTGCCACATGCTTATTCTTTACAGACTTTTGAAAGAAACAGGCCGGTTTTCAAACTCGCCGATATTCGTTGTTGGAATATATTCTGGGGTGGACAAGCTCGGCGAAGGCTTCGGTAGTTCGCTGAAAATGGCCGAGTACAGGGTATGTAATCAGCCCTTGTTTGATGCAACACTGATTATTGAGATTCTGCACAGGCTGCCGAGGATGCCTTGCATCGGTTGTACCTCACGAGGGCCCCGTCTGACCTTCTCCAACTCCCGTCGTCGACCTTCGATCCCCAGGGTAACATTTACAAGTTTGGTCCTGTGGTGGACTACACTCCAGGTGTCCTTGGTGAAGCTGAGGTCTTGTATGCCAGTTCCGGTCGCAGTGGGATAATTGCTCCCAAACGGCCCTCGATAGAGGAGCTGGCAGGCAGGAAGGCTGATGTATGATATTTACACGATTAATTGCATGCTCGATATCGAAATGCTTCCGGGAGTACGGAAATTGCCGACTCTTGATGGATTATTATTATCAAACGCCGCAAAGTCAGCCCGTGCAAGATCTGTTTAGCGTCGCCAGTGAGGAACTTTGTGAGCAAAGTTGAAAGAGTCCAGTCTGGATGGGAGTATTTCAACAGATACAAAGGTAACGTTATGTGGAACTTGTTATAGCTTAACGTATCGAAACTACGACAGTCATACCATCGCCGTTCGCCAAACCATACACTGACGGGCCTGGTAATCATTCTATGAAAACCATCCAGCAAATTGGTGGAAATGTGGCATTCCCAGGTGACCGTGAGTCCCTTCGTCGTCTCCGTCTCCCACTTGGGCTTCTTCGCTCTCGGGGTCTGGGATCGTTCTTGTGACCCCATCCCAATTAACGTCAGTTACCGACTCCCTCAAAACCCACACATCGTAATCATGGACATACATACATTCAGTGACGACGAGCCGCCGAAGACCATGACCTTCCGCTTGGCGACTGGAGAGAGCATCGTACAGACATGGTGCACTGCAGGAGCAATCGTTGGGATTGCCCTGCGACCGACCGTAGCACTTTTTGGAAAAATTCACGCTGTGGAGCTCCAACTCCTCCAAGGCGGGTGCGAATACCTGACCTGAACCCGACTTCAAGTTTCCACCATTGTTCTTCGGGCAATGATGAGGAGCAAGGGAAAGCACTCGAACCAAACCCTGCAAGTTGACTTCGGATAGTCTGATGTGCCGCAACTCCTGAAGGTGCCCAAAAGTATTTATCCAAAAGGCTGATGAGAGGGTGGTCCCCATATCAAAGCTAAAATGAGCACTTCGGAGGTTGGTCAGGGGCAAGCTGCCACAAACGCCTGCTACGAGGTCCTCGCGATCTTTTGACAATGACGTCCGTAGGACAACGTCAACCTTGAGTGGGATATTGCAATCCCAATCTTCGCATAGCTGGCCCAGGTCATAAGACGTTGTGGATGCCGAGAACGCACGACGACCAGAATCATGTTCGGCCGTGCTGAAAATGAAGCCTACTGTCGCCGATGTAGTTTCGATGAAGGAGGTACGGATGAATGGAGCAAGGGTAAATCCCTGGTAATCGGATGCGATGAATCGTTTTGCGAGAAGAGGGTAGATTGGAGTGTAATCCTCAGTGCCAGCTTCGAAACAACATCGTAATCTGACTTCTGTCTGCATCGGGAGGTCAAAACAAGACAATAGCAGAACAACCGTCGAGGACGGTGCAACGATTGAAAGACGGGCGAGCTGAGGGAAACTGAGCTTCTCTGAGTCCTCAAAAGACTGGCCAGTGGAATTTCCACGAGCGCTAGGGAGGGCGTTCTCAAGATGCAGATATGCGAGGTCCTGCATGCGGCTGAGTGCGACCTTGAGCTCTACAAGTGTCGGCTGATAGGAAGTACCAAGATCGCGCAGCCTAAGAAATGTTAGACCACGAAGTGTTGGAGACGTCAGTGGGAATGGGTAGTTCATCAGCTCTAGTTTGCGGAGGGATGGGGTATCCCCGTCAAAGAGGGTTCCTGTGACCAGAGCGGGTTCACTTAGATAGTTGGACCTTTCCACCGAGACCCGCAAACTTTGCAGGAGGGGAGCAGGCGAAGAAAACAAGGACAAAACACGCTCTGCTTCCTGGCGCGTGAGCCGTAGGCAGAGATCCTGAATACGGTCTGCTTGAGGTGCTATATTCTTCAAAAAATGCAACTCTGTTGACTGCTTTGGATAATCGGAATCCACGAGGACTTTTAACGGTGCCGTCTTTGATCTGGCAAGCAATTCATCTGTCCAGCGTTGCGAAGACACAAACAGGAATGACCAGAGAGTCGAACAGTTCAATGCGACATCCCGCCAATGGCGACAGACATGAGAAACGTTGACCCAGTCAGGTACGCGGTATCCTGGGTATCGGTTTTGTTGATGAATGCGAGCGCAATGGGTGAATATGGACGCAAGAATCTCCGGTGGAAGGCGAGAAATGAGCGAGAAGGTATTTCTCTGGGTGCGGAGGTTGGATAACACCAGGGTCAACGCAGCAATCTCGTCATCAAGACGTGCCTGGGCCTCAGTGATCATGTTTGGTGCTGGTCTTGGTGAAAGTTAAGATCAGGCTGTCTCCTGTGGGGATGCCGAAACTGTCGCTGGGGTAAGCCTGAAACAGTCGGAAATGAGTTTACCGCTCAGTAAGGGCTGCGGGAGCGCTATAATGTACATACCACAGTGTTTCAGATGCCTTGATACAGTCGGCAGAATAAATCCAGGACAGAAATTGGACACAGCCCAAAGTTGGACTTCGGATTCCACGACTCCACGCGTGACACTGTAAACATAACTAAACTTTCAACTTCCATCAGAACATATGGTGATAGTGTGGAAAACGTTTGGCCGTATCTGTTGGATTTCACCCACCGTCGGATAAACGATATTGCTTGCCATCGTTACCACCGTCCTTCATGTCTGTACCACAAGGTAAGCTCCCGGGAGAACTTCCAGGGCTCAAACCGAGCCGGGCAACGCCCAACGTCTCCTCGAGAGCCGTAAAGACAACCCTTTTCGTGCTAGCGGCTCTCGCGATCACGGTTTTCGCGAAAATCACTCCCAAGTACATCTGGCACTGCATCCAGAGCGCATCTCTCGACACAGCCAACGGCGGTCGCGATTTATGTCCTCAGGCGCCTGAACTGATCCCAGTGAAGAACAATGCATTATGGGAGACGCTAACCGAAATCTACGGGACTGAGGCGTTCCAAGCGAAAGCAGTTGACTGGCTCTCTGGAGCAATTCAGATCCCGTGAGTCTGGCGGCAGGTTGTAGAACACATGGCTGACACACGAATATTTCGAAAGCACTGAATCCTATGATCAAATGGATCCCGTAGGGGTGGACCCACGCTGGGAAAAATTTGCCGTGTTTCATGATTATCTCGTAAAGTCGTTTCCTCTGGTGTATGTCGTATCTGGGCCACATCACGAATACAAAATTGACGTTTGCCACCATAGGCATTCGACCCTCGAACTGACTAAAGTGAACACTTATGGACTAATCTTCGTGTGGAAGGGTTCAGATGCTACCCTGAAACCCTTACTCTTAGCCGGCCACCAAGGTTTGTGTAACTGATGCCCATCATCGCCCTTGGCTCCACTAATTTTTTCTCTAGATGTCGTGCCCGTGGAACCCACAACGTATGATGCTTGGACTTACCCTCCATTCTCGGGTCATTTTGATGGTCTGTTATCAAGATTTCCTCTACGTCGTCGTTCATATAGATGTCATTCACAGGCAATTTGATCTGGGGACGAGGCAGCGCAGACGACAAGAGTGGATTGATCGGCATACTGTAAGATTCCTTCATGGCTGTCACGCTTAACGTTATCGAGTACGACAGGTCGACGATGGAGACTATGTTGGCAAGTGGCTATCAACCAGCTCGAACGGTGGTACTTGCCTCGGGGTTCGATGAGGAGAGCAGTGGAACATATGTAAGGCGAATCCAGTGAATATCTGGTTTAATGTTGACGTCTTATAGGGTGCACAAACCTTGGCGTCAGCGCTGCTGGAAATATTTGGCGAAAACGGGTTCGCTATGTTGGTTGACGAGGGTGGTAAGGTAGAGGAACTTGATAGGATATGTTAGACTGCTGATACAGCGTTGCAGCTGGCTTCGGAGAGCAGTATGGACAAGTCACTGCTACTCCTGGTATTGCAGAAAAGGGTTCAATTGATGTCATGATCGAAGTCACCACGCCCGGGGGACACTCTAGCTTGCCTCCCCCTCACACGGTTAGCACCGGCCAGTCAACCGTCTACTGTGCTGACCACTGGCTGCAGAGCATCGGTTTACTGGCAGAGTTCCTCGTTTCCATAGAAAAGAGTCCTTTCGATGCTCATCTGGTCAGCGCTTCACGACGTACTGTCTAATTGTGATGAACATTTTTCAGGCACGAGGTTCACCGATGTACAAGAATTTCCAGTGCTTGGCGCGACACGCATCAGACCTACCAGGCTCACTAAGGAGGAATATTATCGGCGCTGAGCACTCTGACCAGGCTTTACGGTCCGCCGAGGAAGAACTCTTCAGAGATGCCACCATCAAGAGCCTCGTGGGTACAACTCAAGCGATTGATCTTGTTCACGGGGGTGTGAAAGTCAACGCACTCCCGGAACGCGCGTATGCGGTCGTTAACCACCGTATCTCGGTCGAAAGGCAAGGGACTCGGCAAAGTATTGTTGATGCGTATTGATCGTGTGCGATTAGTTCTGTGGCTGCTACGCAAGAGCGTGATGCCCGGTTGCTCGAGTCACTTGCACGCGAGTACAATTTGTCGTACACTGCGTTTGACGTCAATATGGATGGGGATGTGACAACAACAACTCGCGGCACGGTGACGCTCTCTACAGCATTCGAAAGCGGGCTCGAGCCCGCACCAGTTACGCCAACCGAGGGGGACGCGGTGCCTTACCGACTGTTGTCAGGGAGTATCAAAGCTGCCTACAACTCTCACAGAGCAATTTCTGGGGATGATCATATCATCGTAAGCCCTGGAATGATGTCTGGAAATACTGGTGGGTAACCAGTTGGGAGGGATGTTCGGGCTGACGGACAAGATGTAGACACGAGATTCTACTGGAAGTTGACGCCACATATTTTCCGTTATGGACACTTTGATGGGGCAGCTGGGGGGGCACTACTTCCTGGTGTGCACACGGTGGATGAGGGTGAGTACGGTGGATATTTTAGGAGTTGTTCTGACGTGGTTGACAGCTATATCGGCTTCAAACTTTGTGGAGATCATCCGGTTCTTCACGGCCCTCATTCTGAACGTGGACGAGTCTGCGCTTCCATGAGTGCTGACGTAATATGAAGATTGGCATTATCAGCTGCGTGTGGCATTTGTATGTAGTGTCGTTTTCGGAGATTAAATTTGCGTGCGGTATCAATTGATGCGTCCGTGTTCATTACCTGTTTTGGAACTCAGCAAGCCCTAAGCGACCTCGGCTTTCCTAAAGAAGCAAGCGGGTTATCATCATGGTTGCCATTGTATAATTATAACAAATAACAAATGTATAACATCCTTGCGAATGTTTTTCTCCCCTTCTCGTGCTTGTCGTTCGCTTTGGCCCCGCTCGTTGTCATGCATCTCAACACCCTTGTCGCTCTTTTCGCCCTCTTCGCCGCCGTCGCCGCCAACGACCACCATGTTCGTCTCGCAAAGAGGCAATCCGTATCCGCATCTGCCCCCACCACCACCTCGTCCTCATCCGTATCGTCTTCCGCTCCCTCGTCCTCTGTCTCAGCGACGGCTTCCACATCCTCCAACTCTGCTTCCCCCGTCTCCACTGCGTTAGTCGGAACTACAATCCCCCCGCTGAGCCAGATCACTTCCGGCATGCCTCTTCCCTCCACGCTCCCCGTGACCGCTACCTATCCCGCTGGAGCTACTCCTCCCATCCCTGGTGCCCCAACACTGCCAACTCCGTGTAAGTTCGCTCTTTCACCTCATTCATAATCTCACCTTTCGCAGTCGTCTTCGTCGCTAGTCAGTGGCCTGCTCAGGACCAGATCGCTCCTACCAGTACGTTCGCATCCTTCTTTCATCTTCTGTCTCGTAGCTTAATTTTTTCCATCTTTCTAGCTGGTTCTGAAGTTGCTGCGTGGATGACGGAACTCGATGGGTTCAATATTCCGGATCTTAGTCCTACCAAGGATGGTACCTGTGCCGGTGACCCTCAGGCTGCCTCAGAGGCTGCTAGCCGTGGCTGGTGGACGTGTGGCGCTCATACCCGCGATACCGATATCACTTCATGTCCAAATAAGATGAATTGGGGTATGAGCTTTGACGACGGTCCTGGCCTTTACAGTGAGTTCTCTTACCGAGTTCAACGATATACTCATTCACTTGCCCCTCCCCCCACTTCTCATCTTCATTCAGCCCAGTGAGTGAATACACACATAATACATCATCTTCTCTAACCATATATTCCAGGGAACTGCTCGATTATCTCTCCTCCAAGAATCTCATCTCCACATTCTTTGTTATAGGCTCGCGCGTTGTTGAGCGTCCTCGCGTACTCATCGAAGAGTACATGACCGGGCACGAGATTGCTGTCCATACCTGGTCCCACAGGGTCAGCCTGTTCTCCTTGTCACCCCCACTACGTCGCTGACTTGAGCTCAGCCCCTTACTATGCTTACCACTGCGCAAGTCGTAGCCGAACTAGGGTACACTCGTAAAGTCATCAAGCAGGTCCTTGGTGTTACTCCGACTTTAATGCGTGCCCCTTACGGCGACATCGATGATCGCGTTCGCGCTATTTCCCTGGCCATGGGAATGGTTCCAGTTATTTGGACCAGCACCCCTTCCGGCGCTACATTTGATACCAACGGTAAAATTAATCGAAATCTAAAACATGGCTTTTACTTACTGTCGCACGCAGACTGGCAAGTTCCTAGTGGTAAGGTGACTGGTTCACAGTCATTTGCCACCTTCCAGGCCATCCTCAGTAATGCGACGACTCTGAACACTGGTTTTATCGTTCTGGAACATGACTTGTATGCGCAAACTGTCGAGCTTGCTATCGCTTATACCCTTCCTGCTGCTGAGAACTTCAACCCCCCATTGACTGTAAGCTTTGTCATTCGCCTGTCGACCGCTGCTTACTCAAATGTGGTGTTACAGCTCAATTCTATTGGCCACTGCAATGGGATTCCAGCCACGAACCTTTACCGTGAGACTAATAAAAATACATCATTCCCTTATGCGAATACCACCATCGGCGGTAGTAATAGCACGGGAAGTGCTGGTACCTCAAAAACCAGCGGCACTGCGTTGAACGCTGCTATTTCTCTGTCAGCTGGTATCACATCGTTATTGGCATTGGGCGTATTGCTGTTGTGATGGGCAACGGTTTATCTTCAGTTAGCTTTTACCTACCGAATTAATCTCTAGACCTCCATGCGGCAGTAGATAATTTCGGCCATGGACAGTTTCTGATTTTCCAGCATGGAGAATTTCTTATTTCGCTGCTCAATGTATTCTGTCGATGCTTAATGACAGTTGATGAATATCGGTGATAGCCGTGTTAGCTTGAGCGTGACACCCACTACAATTCCTCCCTACATCGTCTTTGTCGATCTGGAGATGTCCTCGCTCATCGCCACCGTCCGCACAAGTATGCCTGCTCATCTCCTGTCTCCATCCACTCACGACATGCTATCTAGGATTTCTTCAGGCAATCAGATCTGTCAACCCACAAGGTCGATGGAAGATCCTTGTTGTAGACGACTACTCGCAGAAGTTACTCGGCTCGGTACTCAAACAGTTCGATATTCTGGAGGAGAATGTCACCCGTACGCAGTCTCTTCGTATCGGCGGATTTCCGGACCTTCCTTCTGATGCCCTGCACCCAGTGATTGAATCGATCTCCAACTACCGAGAGCCCCAGCAATTCGAGGCCGTGTATATTCTCATGCCTACAACGCAGAATGTCGAGAGGATCATCAAGGACTTCTCCAATGACCGACAGCAGTACCTCGGCGCTCACTTGTTCTTCATCGAGGGCGAGTCTTTTCGGAGCTTGGAAACATTGTAATGACCAAACTCTTCTCAGGTCTCTCCGAACCTTTGTTCCAACGTCTGACTTCATCCCCCGCGGAGCCCTTCCTTCGTGGCCTGCAGGAACTTTTTTTGAACTTTTGGGGTGAGCAGGGCTTCAGGCTCAGACTTTCCAAGTTTCATATTAATCAGGTACCTCTGTTCGTTTGTAGCGGTAGAAGCGCAAACGTTCACTCTAAACTCTCCCGGTCTTTTCTTCAATATTTACAGCCCGCCACGAAATGAGGCTGCGTTCAGAACGGCTCGATCACGTTTAGAAGAAGAACTTTTGTTCGTGAGCAAGACGGTGCGCGTCGAGTACCTCCAGCTCCCTTCTCCAGTCTGAGTTTGAATACGTATAGATAACAAACGTATGCATCACCCTCAATGAATTCCCTTATATTCGATACTACTTTCCTTCCCATCATCTTCCGTTGGGTCCACTCAAGCCCAATGCGCAGACTCGTGCACCTCCCCCTTCCGAAGGAAGCAATCGATGGCGGACCAACCTTGCCCGAGGTGACGCCGCGCGTGCATACGAGGCTGCGGACACAGAGTTTGTAACCAAATTGCTGGCGTTCATGGTGCAGCGAAACTTGGACGAATACAAACGTACTAACCCTGACTTTCCTGTGAGCGTCCACCGTGGTGCTTCAGCTGATGTTGGATCTCATCCGCATGCGAATTAGAGACCTTCGGACCCGCCCCGACCGAGGGGTACCCTTATCATCACTGATCGCTCAATGGATGTTGTCGTGCCTTTGATCCACGGATTCACGTACCAGGCTATGTGTAACGACCTGTTGCCAATAGAGGACGGAACGAAATATACGTGCGTTCTCGTCGGTAGTCTGTAGGTTGCTGACCTATCCTGTATCTCCAGTTATAAGTTTCAGTCTTCTATCGGCGCGTATGAGGATAAAGCCGCCACTCTCTCCGAGACAGATACGCTATGGACGACCGTGAGACACATGCACATGCGAGAGGCTATCGATAAGCTCATGGCAGATTTTAATAAATTTATGGAAGAAAATGCTGGGTTCAAAGGGTAAGTTCGGTTCGACGTGTATATGTTTGCTACTGCCGACGCTGTCGCAGAGAGGGAGCTGCCAGTCTGAACGACATGAAGGATATGCTAGCAAGCCTACCTCAATACCAAGAGCAGCGGGAAAAAGTAAGTGCTAGTATCACTGATGCGTTGTGCAAATCGATGGTATTATAATAGTTCTCCCTGCATCTTAATATGGCCCAAGAATGCATGGGCATATTTGAGAAAGACAAACTTTCACAGGTCGCTAATGTCGAACAGGTACCACCGTTTTTATTCGTTATTTCAGTTTGGTCTTAGTGATTTTCGTTCAGTGCTGCGCTACTGGAACGACTGTCGAGGGAAAATCCCCCAAAACATTGATTGAAGAGATGGTACCACTGCTGGATAGTCGAGAAATCATGTAGAGCTCCGAATTCCTCCCTAACTTGTTCTGCGTTGACGTTCTTTGATGTTTTTAGAAACCCCAACAAAGCCCGCATGATTGCATTGTATATAATGTACCGCGATGGCGTTCCCGACGAAGACCGACGACGGCTATATCAACATGCTCGGCTCGGCATGACGGATCAAGATGCCATCAATTCGTTGTCACATCTCGGCGTGCGGATAACCAGAGTAAGCTACATTGCCGTGGGCTCTGCGTCGCTACTAACGGAGCCCCATATCTCAGGGTCCCGCAGATAAGGACACGAGGAAAAAACTCAAACAGAAACCATCTCAAGAGGAAGAATATGATTTATCCCGATATAAGCCACTCCTCCGCACGGTCATCGAAGCACGTACTAGTTTACCATTGTTGCTCTGGTCCTACTCACCAACATTTCCTAGGATCATGTGAACAACAAGCTCGACACATCTCTCTTTCCCTACGTCAAAGATGCGCCATCTGCCACAACTCCCGCCACGAGCAAGGGTTCAGTGACCCCAACGCACACATCCTCCCTTCGGAGCGCAAAGCCAAGTTGGCACAAAGCAGTACGACCAAATGCACCAGTCGATAATCGCCAGCGGGTGATCGTGTTCATGGCTGGTGGGATGACATACTCAGAGGTCCGAGAATGCTACATGCTGAGCGGACCACTTAACAAAGATGTCTACATTGGTACGTGTAACACATGCTCGCGCTTTCCTGTCGTGCTGAGCAACGGGAAAAATAACCAGGATCAACGCATACAGTTACCCCTCGGCAATTTATTGACGATCTCAAAGTTCTGGAACTCGGTGGTGTTGGGTCTCGTGCAGTACCGAACGGAGTCTCTATGAACGCTGCCCACCAATCCTACCAGGAATACTATGACCAGAAATACTTTACCCCTGACCCAGTTCCTCGACAGCACCCAACACTCGCTGTACCAAAGGATTCTGGTTCGTCCGCCCGAAGCGGAAAACTCTCTAAACCTAGCCCAACCTCGTCATACGCTGCCAGCTCGACGTCAGTTAACAGTGCAGGGGCGGCCGTAGCGGACAATGAGAAGAAGAAAAAGAAGAAGGGATTTTTCCACTTTTGACGGATTCTCCTTATGTTCCTCTGTCTGCTGCGCTGTTTACTTCTCATGTGTGGAGCACGGACGCTTTATGGTTCTATGCGACTGCTCGGTCAGCTACCCAGATGATCGAGATGTAGGAGTCGTATTTGCATGATATCCTAGGCTGACGCTAATCAGACTTGCATTTCATTCAACCTTTCATGGACGTGTTCATTCCGGAATTGAGATATCTATTGATCGGTACTACATAACAACTTTCGAAATAATTTCAGCCTGTCGCAGAACGTCGTAACGATCCAGAGTTTTTCGACGTCCCTGATTTGCAGGCCTCCCTGATAAAGGGTCAGCATAGTTCGGGGGGAACGAGCTGAGGTGCGCTTCATAACAAACGACTATAAATGACCCTCCGAACCAACGAGCGAAACCAGCCATTGGAGAACTGGCCAGGATTGGTCCCGACTGGTTCTGCCTGGTCCTCCGCTAATCTATTTCACTATCGGGCCAGGTATAAGTATCCAAGTGAACTATGTATATGTATGTCGTAGTGTAACGAATCGTAAAAGTATTGTAGTATCTGGACGACAGCCGACGCAGACTAAAAATGAAGAGCTGTTAAAAATGAAGAGGAAAAACATGCAATTTCGCATTTAGGGCCTGGCCGGGAATTGAACCCGGGACCTCCTCGATTCAGGAAACCCTAACAAGGAATCATACTACTAGACCACCAGGCCGATGTTTGATGGACCAAACTGGTCTTTGTTGATTACATATGTGAGTCTGTTTGCACTGACGCGTCAAGAGGACGCGTCACTGTTCCTTTTGTTACGACCATGGATGCACACGCTTCGACATCGTCTGGCGCGATAGATCAACGAAGAAAAGATGCTCTCAAGAATTATCGTGAGGTATGCGCTGTCTCATGGGTCATGTTGTACATGCCTGAAGTTCCCCCCAGAAAATGCGGACGCATGACAATATCAGCCAAAGCTTGAAGAACCGTCAGCCAATCTCACACGTATTTAGGTCTGCATTTGGACTGACCTACAATTGAATATAGTGCGGTTCTCGTTGAAGGCGTTAGAGAAGGATTTTGCGCAGACCGAGAATGACATCAAAGCTGTCCAGTCAGTTGGTCAAATCATCGGAGAAGTTATGAAGCAGCTCGATGACGAGAGATGTAAGATTAACCTAATACCAATGTCTCCCTCTCATCTATATCTGCCTCTGCTCTAGTCATCGTCAAGGCATCTTCTGGCCCTCGCTATGTCGTTTCATACCGCCCAGCATTGTCAGCAACAAAGCTCAAGTCAGGGACCCGTGTGTCTCTGGACATGACGACCCTCACTATCATGCGTATTCTTCCGCGAGAGGTTGACCCCCTGGTCTATAAAATGAGTTTGGAGGATCCGGGAGGAGCATCGTTTGCGGGTATCGGTGGTCTTAGTGAACAGGTCCGCGAGTTACGCGAGGTGAGTCCTCACCGTTTATCCGTCCTCAAGAATTCGTTACCAATGTGCATTGTCAGGTGATTGAACTCCCCCTCCTTAATCCTGAGCTTTTCCTCCGTGTGGGTATCAAACCGCCAAAGGGAGTCCTTCTGTACGGCCCTCCTGGGACGGGCAAAACCCTTTTAGCCCGAGCGGTAGCAGCCACTCTCCAAACCAACTTCCTTAAAGTTGTCTCGTCTGCCATCGTTGACAAGTATATTGGTGAATCAGCTCGAGTTGTCCGTGAGATGTTTGGATATGCAAGGGATCACGAGCCCTGCGTTATTTTCATGGACGAGATAGATGCCATTGGAGGCAGGAGGTTCTCGGAAGGGACCAGCGCGGATAGAGAAATCCAGAGAACTCTGATGGAGGTAAGTGGACTTTCGTGCTTCACGCATCGCGGGTCAGAGTATGCTAATCGATATTATCAAGCTACTCAACCAAATGGATGGATTTGATTCGCTTGGACGGACAAAACTCATTATGGCGACGAATCGACCAGATACACTGGATCCTGCCCTGTTGCGGCCTGGTCGTCTGGACCGAAAGATCGAAATTCCACTTCCCAACGAACAGGCGCGCTCAGAGATTCTGAAAATCCATGCTCAACCGGTGAACAAGAGTGGAGAGATTGATTACGGGGCTATAGTGAAGGTCCGTGCTTCTGTTGTTCGTGTATAAAGATAGTGGGTATAGAGATGCTGGGCTTTTACAGCTTACGGATGGCTTCAACGGCGCTGATTTGCGAAACGTCGTTACAGAAGCGGGAATGTTTGCTATTCGTGATGATCGGTACGTTCTCCCACGTCGGGTGCTTCATCAACTCAGCACGACTCCACCAGCGAGTACATTGTCCAAGAAGATCTCACGAAAGCTGCACGCAAGGTCAGCGATGCCAAGAAACACGAGAGTATGTCACTCTTAACACCTCTTCTATTCTACGCTCTGAAATCTCTCTCTCTCTCTTACTTAGCTAAATTGGAGTATTCTGCATAAACACGTCCATCCACGCATGTATCATACCGTACCATATTATTTGTTTGATTGATTTTGAGGTTTGATTACATAAGCAGATACTGGCTGAAAAGTCCTGATCTGTTCGACTTGATCATGGCATTCTTAGAACGTTGAAGCAAGGGTTCTGCTCCTTTGTACCCAGTGATTTGTTCTCCTTGTGAGGACTCTCTGAGAATTCTATCTTTCCAAATAATGATCTTAGGTTGATGATGAGTACTTGAGTCCTTGGTGCCTAAACATGTATTCTGTGAGTGCAGAAAAGGTCTTGTCATTGACATCATCACTTCTACAAGACCTTTTCTGTGCCCACAGAATGTGTTAGGCATCAAGACATCAAGTGCTCACTGTTGATTATTTGGAAAGATAGCTATAGCAGCAACCTTGTTTGATGGCTTGAATGTATGTACTGCGATAGCAGATTTGTAGCTATTACATGAAATGAGATGTATCTTTATGCCAATAGATCACTATGCAGTAACAAATGACAATTGTAATTAAGTAGCTCATCATGACAAATCCACAGTTAAAAAGTATCAAACGCAGTTAGCCCGTTTCGTCAGAGAGGAAGCTTGGGGTTCAATCTCGGTGAGAACTAGTTATGTTACGAGGTGTGCTGAGATGTGCGTCGACGCCGTCGAGGGTATTGAGAGATGTTGCAGAGGGTGTGAGTGAAGACGGTGGTGAAACCTGTCGGCGAAAAGGGCATCAGACCGAGACGGAAAACCACGGGGTCGCGCAGACGTGACGAAGACAATGGGTGGTGATATAGGAGAAAATCGAGGGTGACGTAGAGGCACAATAGGATGGAAGTAGTGGTGTACGACGCAGCGGCGACAGTATAACGAATGATCCCAGTGGCGAAGCCGAAAGAATTCGTCAATCTTGAGGGGGAGAAGAGGTTGTCGAGGGCGCATGTACTGAAGAAGATCGACGAACATCATGGACGTACCTGGGCACCCTAAGACCTGCGCAAACAAGACGAACCCCAAAGCATTGTGCCCGAGGGGAGAGGAGTGTGGTTACGAGCGTCAACGTTGGACCTACCCCAGCCGAAACGGATGTGTCGGGAGTGTCACACCACGCTGAGGGAACCAGAAACCAGCCGAAGGAGCTGCGGAGTATGTCAGAACGCGTCAATGAAGCTGCAGGGCAAGGGAGCAAAGAAGACTCACCTTGGAGTGCTCGAGACAAGGCAAGCGGGTAGGAGGAGGAAGCGCACATCCTAGGCGACTTATACAGCAACCAAGAACGTCCAGAAGGTGATACGAAGCGGCGGGTCAACGATATGGATAAGTTGGAGAGGTCGAGAGCGTCAGAACGATGGTGACCACCTGGAAACAGCCCCAGACGACTAATAGAGCCTGTTGAGCCACCGCGTCGACGACTCAAGTGGAAGCCGAGAGACATCAGCCGAAGGTGCACGAGGAAATGCACTTACGATTGCGTCAATGTCGGAGCGATGGGATACGTTGAATATGAGGCGGAGACGCTAGGGAAGCGTTTCCAGGGCGCGCAATGGCAAGGGTCGATTGAACGTGACAGGGGCCTCAGCGAGCGACGACTTACCATATTGGGTAACCAGTCGAGCGCAACAGTCGCTTTCCCACGAATTATGCAAGGTGATCACGATCCATGATGGGTCGAAGAAAACGCCAATTTTTCGACGACGGCGACTCCGACTCGGATGTTTCTGAGGGTTCAGGAGCCGATTTCCAACAAAACGAGAATGACCCGGACGCGACGGATGAGCACGCGCTTTTCGAGGACCCTTACCGACACAAGCGACGGCGAAGGAATGAGAAAAAAGATGCTATCTACGGCGTGTTTGGGAGCGACAGTGATAACGAGGGTTACGATCGGAAGGGTGGTGCAAGGCAAAAGAAAACTGACTGGACAAAGGCCCCTGCATTTGTATCAGGGGAGAAGGTCGAACTGAAGAAGGAAACAGAAGATGTGGAGGCGGAAGATGAGGCGGCAGATGAAGCAGTCGATGACACGGATGACGAGGTGGCAGATGAGACAGCAAATGGGACGGATGCTGAGGAAGGAACTTCGGACAGCTCATTGGACGAGATTCAGGATGAAGAAGTAACGGAACCGGAGCCACCAATCGTCGCGCCTGCACCGACGAAACCCGGCCTCGGCGCTTCCACCTTGTCTGATCTGCCCACTTCATTCGGCGTTACTTCCCGGACACAGCGTGCTTTCCTTCGCGGCGAGTCTTCATCTGGCCCCAGTTCTCAGCGCAGTACTCCCCTTCCCGCTCACGAGCAAGCACACTTCCATAAGATAGGAGGCACCCTAGGTGCGCAAATGCTCGCCAAGATGGGTTGGAAAGCGGGTACTGGTCTTGGTACAAGCGGAGAGGGTATCATCGTCCCTATCGAGAGCAAGTTGCGGCCGAAGAACGTGGGTATCGCTTACAAGGGCTTCAAGGAGAAGACAGAGCAATCCAAATTGGAAGCCAGGAGGAGGGGCGAAGTTGTCAGCGACGATGAAGAGCTACCGCCTGCCGTGAGGAAGGCAAAGGAGGCAAAGGATAAGCTGTCAGATGCGTGGAAGCAGCCAAGGAGGGTTAAAACCAGAGTTGAGCACAAGACATACGAGCAGATCGTGGCAGAAGCTGGTCATGAACCGTCAGCCCCAAGCATTGGACCGATTATTGATGCTACCGGACGGGAGGTCAGTCCCAGATGTTTGACTCTCTCCTTTACTAACGTACATACTCTTAGCCACGCGAACTTGCTTCGCTGGCCGAAATTTCCATGGCATCATGGACACCGTCGACAGACCCGACTCGAATACCAGAAGTCCGGCATAATCTACGACTCATCGCAACCGCTTGCAAGACAGATCTTGACGGTCTTGCACGTGAAGCCAAGGCTCTTGAAGACCGTAAACGCTTTATTTCTGAAGAGGACACTCGACTACGAAAAAAAGTTGCCGCCGAGGCCGAGTGTATGCGTTTCCGCAACTCTCTCACCATGAAGAAGTCTGACGATCTCATTTGTGCAGTAATTTCACGGCTTCAAAAAGTGTCTCTCGTAGTGGACGAGATCAACACCAAATCTAGGGAACTCGCTTCGGTATATGAAGCTACCCTAGATGACTTCTCACTACCTTTCTCCAAGCTCCTCCAGTTCCCCACAGAATTTGACAAATATCGATTAGATGAGATCGTTGTCGCCGCCATTGCTCCAACTGTTCGACGGATAGTAGTACAGTGGAATCCCCTTCGCGATCCATCCACGCTCGTTTCCACATTCCGCACTTGGAAGCAGGCTCTTAAAGTTAATCTTGTCGAGCAGTCCTCGCAAGCCCAAGTTAGCTTGTACGGAACTGGGGCCATTGCTTCGCCTCCTGTCGTTGAGCAACCTATGACACCTTTTGAGTCACTTCTCTGGAATGTCTGCCTTCCTAAAGTGCGGATGTCCATCAACAACGAATGGGATCCCTGTGATTCCTCACCCGCGATCAAGCTCTACGAAACTTGGGCTGCTTTCCTCCCTCCCTTTGTACGCGACAATATGCTCGATCAACTCATCCTCCCAAAACTCGCCAAAGCTGTCTCAGAATGGAACCCCAAACGTAGCACCGTTCCTCTCCAATCACTCGTCTTCCCTTGGCTCCCTCATCTTGGTCTACGTGTTGAAAGTGTCCTTGATGACGCACGTAGGAAGGTGAAATCTATGCTGCGCGCCTGGGCAGCAACCGATGGCCTTTCCGAAGACCTTGCCGTATGGCGGGATATCTTCGAGGGTGCCGAGTGGGATAACCTCTTACTGAAATACGTCGTTCCCAAGCTAGCATCCCATCTCCGCGAGGAGTTCCGCGTAAACCCACGGGCACAAGAGATGCGGCCACTCGCTCAGGTCGTACTTCCATGGTCTTCTCTCCTCCGAGGCTCGGTGATGAGTCAACTCTTGGAGGTCGAGTTCTTCCCAAAATGGCTTGATGTGCTGTACATTTGGCTCATCCAACCACGCGTGAGTTTTGAAGAGGTCGCTCAGTGGTATACGTACTGGAAGGGTGTTTTTGCGGAGGACGTCTTGGCTTTGAAGGGTGTCCAGAAGGGATTCACGAGGGGGTTACAGTTGATGAATGAGGCGATCGAACTGGGAGTTGATGCACCCACAAAACTGATACGTCCTGATACGAAGGTGGAGCTTGCTACCGCTGCCGGGATCATCAAGGGAGCCATCAAAGACACTGCCGTACCCAAATCTCGCACGCACGAGATCAGGTTCCGCTCCATCGTCGAAGAATTTGCTGCGGAACACAATCTACTGTTCATGCCAACAGGACGTGCGCATGAGACATCGCGGATGCCACTGTTTAGGGTGTCAGGACCAAGTGGTAAGGGCGGTGTTCTGGTCTACGTTCAGGACGATGCGGTGTGGGCCCCAGAAGGAGATGAGTATCGGGCAATCACTTTGGAAGAGATGGTAGTGAGAGCGAACAAATAAATCAAGTTAGCATGTAGTTATACTCATTTCCCTCACAACGTGCCCTGAATCGAATATTGACAAGCTGGGGCCTTACTATGGACTCGCAAAGCCAGGCTGCGGGGTTTCCAACGTCACGTACCACTCATCAAGCGAGATACTAGGAGACGTCTTTTACAAGGTGTAGAACGAGGTCAATAAACCAGTCGATTAGCAGAGATTGGACGCGACCTTTGCAATCCAGTGACAGACTCCTTGCTGAAGGGAAGCAGCGTTGCTCTATCGAATGGGCGTGGTATGTCTCTTGGTTCATTATAGCCAAGACGGATAACAGGCCTCGAGATTGAAATTTCACCTACATCGTACCAGATTCTCAGTCAGATGAAGCTCTTCGCATGACTGCAATAGCCTTGTAAGTGGATGTCCGACGAGTACAAGGTGATGCGATATGTCCCGCTTTCAACAGCTGCACTCGAGTAGCTATAGCTCAAATGAGGTCGGCCAACTGCCATCTCACCTCAAGGGCAGCTCCACAGCTTCCTCAGCAGCCTCTGAGATTCCTAAACTCACCAGTTATTTCTATCTGGCACCTCAAGGCGTAGCAATCCTGTATAGACAATACCAGAGTCTGAGAACGCCGGCCTTCCGCAAGCCAATGCATAGGGTGCTCGTTCACTGACGCGCCCAGGTTCTCAACTCGCTCTATTCTGTCTGCCATGGCTGCGTGCACAGATCGCTTGTTCTGCCTCGGGAGCATTCGGAACATCGTGATTGGACATGGATTCAACGTTCAGCCGCATCCTGTGGCTATCCCCAGGCACTCAGTATCTGCGATGGTGGACATGTCATCATATTGTCAGAATCTGGCAAGATCCTGGTTGGACCTCAATCAATCGGGATGGTATGTCATCTATAATAAGGGTGATAAGATAGGCCTGTGGCAGTGAGTGGTGAGTACGTGAGTGTGCAACAAATAATATATGGGAATGGATGGTGCAGCTGGCATAATACGAATGTTCATATCCACCGACAGTGGCTACAGGTATGCTCTTGCAGATCTGCGCGCCATCTGCGACGTTGAACGTTGAGTATTCATTGACACCATCCTTAACACAGAGAAGACATTACCTCGATGACCTTCCACCCTCCAGTAATCTCGTCCGACATCTTTTCCGCCACGCGTGTGATCACGGCCGCATAGGTGCACTGTTCCACACGGTTCTCCGCTCCAACTACAACCTCTCGTGAAACGGCATTTCTGAACAGTAGCATTTCCTGAGTGGCAAACGTGACGACAAACACCGGAATGGAATTCTCAAGGATTTTCCCATCCGACACCTTGGTCCCAAGTCAGAACGATCATTCACAGACAAGTTGATGGCTTACATCGACTTGTCGTATATCAAGAACTTTGCTATCACTGACGAGTCCCTGACGAAGGTATTGTTCCATCGTTGCCCACAGAACATTGTATGTCTGCTCGTAGCAATAACGATTCAGTAACCCATTTGTTCGAAATACGCAATGTGCTTACGGCTTCAGAACACCATCTCGTTAATGCTTCCCGGTCAGCAGACAAATATGCATCGACAACTTCCGGGACGATGTATTCCCTTAGTTCTCTCTCGAACGCTTCGCGTGAAAAGGTTGGGTCAAGACCTCTCATCATGCGTGTCACCTGTGCCACCTCATTCTCTTCGAACCAAGAACCAATCGTTGATGTCACGGCACGCATCGGGGTGACAAACGGAGATTCCGACTCTTGGTAAGAAGACTGTAGAGTAGATATTCGCTGCATAACAGGATTGGTAGCCTTGAAGTTCTCCCATGCTTCCTGTCTTGCGGAGGGTTTCACGAAAACGAGCGCTTGGCCAGCTCTAAAAAAGCGCACTAAGAAGCGGTGGGAGTCTGCATAGAACTGGGCTTACTCAGGGTTCTCCGAGATGGCGCGCCGTGCGGAAAGCCCAGCTTTTTCGAGACGCTTTTGTCGCCGCAGCCTGCGGGCCTCCTTGTCCTCAAAGCCAGCATGCTTTGCAGAGCCAGAGTCATCAAGTGCGTCGACCAGGGTCTCTGCCAGAGTCTTGTAGGCAGCTGTACTGCGGATAGGTTCGGTTGTATGGGCAATAGTGTTGGAAAGAGAAGTAGTAGCACGGGATATCTGAGTGGGTATAGATGAAGTGACGAGAGGTACGGAGATTAGAAATTGACTTGCTGTGCGCATGATCTCGCTTTCCTCCATGGTCTTGAGTGCTTCGGAAACGGCATCACCAACCTTGACACCGGTCTTTTTGAGTTCCTCCGCCGCCGCTCTCAAACGGGGGTTTTCTTTGATACTTGAAGTCAACTAGAGGAACAGACGTTGAGCAAGGCGGGGATCTGTGGGGAGGAGCTTGAATAAGTACCCTTGCACGTTCGTAGACATCTCTGGCGCGTTTCAGTGCTTCTGAATCCTGCATCTTGTCTACATCACCCTGTAGTTGCTTGACATTGTCCTGTAGCTCTCTGTTCTTGCGGAGTTCTTCACGAAGGACCTCGACGAAAGTCTGGAAGGGGGATTTGGGGGGTTCGTTGTGGGAGCGTGAGGAGGCATGAAACAAACGGGATGGAGGGCATATCCGAAACGGAGGAGGAAAGAGCGTCGAGAGAGGGAGCGGACGCGGACGTCGAGCGACAAGGAAACTTCGGACGTGACGAGGCAACATCAGAGTCAACGCTCGAGAAAAGACAAAAAAAAATCATTTACTAAATAAACTAACTAATAGCAGTTACAGGTTAACAGTCACGTGGAACAACCTCGAACTCTTATTCTCAACGGACCTGCTGCGTAGTAGGAACACCCTTCGAGATGGGTGCGTGCGGAACAGGTGCGTGCGGTGTCCTGACTTTGATACCTACGGAGAATATTAGAAGGTCGAATGTCTCCAGCTTGTCCGGTGCTCACCGAGATCTTCACAAACGAGGTCAGCTCCCTTCTCACCGACTAACAGGGCAGCAGAATACGTATTCGTGCCGAGGTTGTCCTACCCGCGGATAAGTACTGCAGGACTCGCGAATGAAATACAGCAAACGTACAGGGCAGATACTCAAGTCTACACACTTCAAGTTCTGGGTGCCTGGAGTGCGACGAATAAGATAATTAGCCTTTGCGATGATCTCTGTCTCGGCAAAATTTACCATAGACATTGAGACGCGCGTCAACGACTCCACCTTCTTCGCGGGGCTTCATAGCTGGAAAAGGTGTTGGATTGCAGTGCTGGTTACGAAAAGATATCCCTACCACAAGTGCCCAGGCTGTGCCAGGTGGTCTCAACGTGGTCTTGTAGCATATTGAGGTCAGCGTCTATGCCAAAGACCAACAAAGATGGACCCACCGGAAATCCAGTTGTCGATGGCCTCATCGTCCTCTTTGGAGTATTTGATATCATTGTGGACTTTGTGGGGATCATACGGTTCACCGGGTTTGTGCCATGTGCCCATGTGAATACCGACAGTGAAACCGTCAGGTAGCAATTGCTTCGCGGTCTTGATGTCAATGTCTTCGACTGTTGCGGGGGAAGCGGGATGGAAGTGAGGGTGGTGTGAAGTAAGCTCGCCACGGAAGGCTACATAACTCGCCGTCAAAAATGTTTGTAAATGATATTTATAGCACCCACCATCCATGCGACGGGCGACCTCGCGAGTCTTCTTGTAACTCCAGCGGATAGGTGCAAAATCGGCCTTGTTGTTCATGAAACCACTGTCGAAATAAGGCTCGACATATGGGTTGGGGGATGCGATGTGGATCTGTTGAGTAGCCTTTGGGAAATTGCGCCCATGCATATGGTATTCACTTACTTTTCCACGACTAGCAGGGTATTCCTTGAGGCAGGCAGGTGAGCGTTCCAAAGATACAGATACTTAAATGCGTGGATCGTACCAAGTACTGGAACCTGCATAGCACTAGTCAGCCGTCGGGTTCTTGGAAATCCTACCTATCCATACTTACATGGTCACGTACTTCCCAGGAGGGAGCAACGAGTGGTCAGCATAGGCTGTATGAAATGGGTTGGAACGGGCTTGGGAAAAATGAAATAAAGCAAACCTCCGGAGACAATAGATCCAAACCTGTATGCTGATGCTTAAAACAGATTGTTTCAAGTATCCTCATACTCACATGACGGGCTTGTCAGGCTTATCCTTAAAGTACATGTCCCAGAGAGCATTGAACTCGGGGCCCATCTCTTTGAGCTCTTCCTCAGTAGGGCGAATCTGAATCCCGTAATTAATTCGTTTTCCCCCCCAGATAGGACACAGTTGATAACCAACCTTGAACCCGGCATCGATGGCGTTGGAGGACAAGCGCGCCTTCTCAGGGCTTATCTCCCACTCGGCGAAGAGCTAGAGGCCGAGTTAGTTTCTGTAGCAAAGGTAGACGGACGCTCGCATTACCTCCTTTTGGGCTTTTTCGTCACCGCGCAGGAAGTCGTCAAGAGTGATGCTCTCATTGGAGACACGGTAAACTGTTGGTATTATCAGTGTACACGGTGGGTGCAATAGGAGACAAGATGATCCTCACTCGACAATGTCGTGTAGTGGTCCTGGTATTCCTCGCTGTTCATAGCAGGCAGCCTCAGAGCTGAGCCTCAAGTCTTTACGCCACAGGTCACTTACCCAACTCCAGGAAGGTCGCTGACAACGCTGATGTTCAGTTGCTTCAACAAGTTTGCTGAGCCAACACCAGAGCGCTCAAGGATCTAGAAGTATGATGGCGTAAGCCCGCAAAACGTGTCTTATTGGTCTGGATATACCTGAGGTGTTCCAAGAGTACCAGAGCTGAGAACGACATATTTGCGGGCTCGAACCTATCGAAGCACTCGGGAATGTCGGGGGTGTGTACCAAGAAATAACACTCACAATTGTTTCCTGGACCTGAGCATTGTTGGCGCGGTTCCTTGAGGGGATATAGGCGACCCCGACAGCCTTGGTACCCTCAAAAATAACACGCGAGACGCGAGCGTCGATTCGCAAGTAAAGATTGGACTGGACATCCATGACGCTGTGTACATACGCTATCGTGGCGCTCTAGCATGACGGTCCTGTAGGAAACGGACTAGCCTCACCAGTTGCAGCATCACTGCGACGACCAGTGTGTCGGTTGATATACTTGGCCCAGATCTCGGCACCATGCCCGGTATTAAGATCTGTTCATGTCAGTGTTTGGCCTTTCGTATGAGGAATCAGGTGTCACCTTGAATGTCGTCTGACAGTAGATGGTGAGGCGGAGAACACAACTGGTTAATGGGACACTATTTACCACTAAACGGAACACCGATAGCGTGCGCAGCACGCAGGAAATCTTGGGCAAGCGGAGTGATTTGACCTCCGTTACTAATGCCAATCGGGCCATCGTATCCATGGGTATTATTGTTTACCGGCTTCTGGTAGTTCTCGAGCTAAAAAGGGTTAAGTTAGAGTATGACCCTTCTTTATACTTCGTCCAGCATTCATACCCGCTTCATCAGTGGGAGTAGATCTGAATGTCTAATCAGTTATTGTCCAGAACTTGGCGCAATGGACCCACCCTTGGCGGTCCAACCAGGAGTCTTGAAGTCATCTGCGTATAAATTGTTGCACATTAGCAATCAGATGATATTTTGGATGGCCAACCCCAATCAGAAGCAGAAGCCTGCCATTGATATGTTAGAACTCGATGAGGATATAGACTAGTGGCAAACTTACTCTTGTATACATCTGGGGAAAGAGGATAACGTGTTCATATCGACGAAGAACCCGTTGAATACAGAATCATACCTGGAAGTTGATGCTAGTAGAGTCGTTGGTCAATAGAAATAACAATCAAGGGCGTAGTACACTGACCTACTACCGCCACCTTTGGGGGGGGTGAAAAAAGAATAAGCGGTCGATTCATCTTGACCCAGTTGATACCTTACCCAGGATGTTGGCGCATCTGCACTAGACATCAGTACCGCAACTCAGAGCGCGGACGCAAAGAACATACGGGACAATACTTCGCCTTCCTCTGAGGTAAGGCGAAGGCTGAGAGTCGACATAGAAAGTAGCCTTGTCATTTCTGCGGTAGCCGTTAACTCTATCACTATCAAGAGGCTCGATGTCTACATACATGCCGTCTCGTTGCATGTTCTTGACGTAGATACCAGGCCTGTATACCCAAGGATCATCACGGTTGTTGGCTCCCGCTGTCAAGCAAACAATAAGGGCAGGGGTGTATGTCTCAGTAGATGGCCTGACCTTCGATAAGCATGACCTTTAGGTTGGGGTCAGCGTATGCCAGCCGTCCGGCGACAACGCTGCCTGCGGGACCACCACTACGATCGCGGGTCAGAAAGACGTCAAGCGAGGCGCATTGTATGATGTCCTCACCCGCAAACGATGACATCAACTTCTTGTGGATGAACCATGGTGAATCAAGTGTTCGGAGGAGCGACTGGTCTGGAGACTTGGGAGAATCCACAGGGGTTTTTATACCCGCAGCAACAACAAACTAAAAGCGGGGTTTCATATTGCCTACACCCAGAATCCACGCAGTGTCTCAAACGAACTGAATCAGATGATTCAAATTCCGGAGTAGTGTGAAGTGTGAAAGATGAGTTCGCGCGAAGTGGGGCGGGGACAATGGCGGCTGTTACGGATGATACCCATGCTCCACGACCCAGCTATCACGAGTTCCAGGAGTTGGGGGCTACTTTCACATGGACGATAAGCTCCAGAAAATGAGGTGGCTTGTGGGTACAAGTTGACGGAGCAATCTTCGACTTATTGCCATCGCAAGATGAACCCACAAGCCTCTGTATATGGGTGATGAGCATCGAAATCGAGTAAAACCCAGCTCCGACCGGATTCTGACAACCTTGGAACAGAGGGTCGATGGTAGGCCAATGCCTGAGTCGGAAGCCGATACAGCGCAGATGAACAACCCACAGTTAAACACGTGCTGTGCGGTAGCTACTTTTGTAAAGATATTGCGCCCGGAAGAGTTTGATGTACTTATAACGTGGTCGATTCCTGTGGGTGAAAAGTACGGTTCTTGTCTGGGCCAAGTGTACCCGCAAGGCAGCCCGGCCATTCGACAACTTGGGACCCTACCAGAAATTGGTCAACTACCAGAACAAGACTGGAACAAACAACACCATCGACGAGGATACGACATACCACTTATTGCTTCATGTCAGGGGGTCAACGCACATTAACAGAACGACCGTGTAAGTGCCAGATTCAGTGTGCTTGTGGTCAATTTTGTTGGTTAAGTTTAGGCTGTTCTAAGTGGTCCCAGGCGGGTCCTTATCTGGGCAGATCCATGGCTCGGTTGACCGTACCCTTGAAGCTTGAGAGTCGAAGTGCCTGAGAACATCCGACCGGCTTGAAAGTGGACCGGGGGTTGGCGCCGGGAGAATCATGATATATGTAGCACCCAATGATATCTGGACATCCAGTCGTCTTCAACCATTTTCAACGAGCAAGCAAGGTAGTTATCAGCACATGCAACGAGACTGGAGTCTGAAATCGTGTTGCTCATCTAAACTTGACATCTTGGTTGGCAACTTGCTACATCATACCAGTAACAGAGTCACCATGAAGGAAAAAGCCAGTGAGAACGTATCGAGCCGCTGTGTTACAGGACACGGTAATGTCTGCGTTGGAGGCTACCAAAAACCCATGCTGCTATTCCTACGAAAGACAAAGAAATCATAACAGATGTACAATCTAACTATACATACTCCGAGCCATGCCCCTCCGTGACTCGATTGCATTGTCTCCCAGTCTAGTGGAGAACGAGACTCAAGGTACAATACAATTGGTCGCTCGTAGTCACCTTGCGTGCATTATCCAGACCGACCTATTCGTTGTTGCCGCCAGTAAGCCGTAACGTCAACACTCGGTCATCGGACACCACCAGGATTTCATCACGACCGGCTTGGGTATATCTAGGGTACTGACCATACCCTGCTGCCATAGGAGGTCCATACGCAGGCCGCCCATACACAGACGACGCACTCGGATGATACGGGTTTGATTGGTATGGCTGTGGAGCATAATATGCGTGGTGTAGGTTTGCTGTTGATGTCCCTGATGGCGGGGTATCTGCGAACAGCAGGCGAAGGTTGTTTCCTTGGATGACCTGGGACATGAGACCCGTTTCGACATGTCGGATCTCTACGAACGTGTGCTCAAAGGCCAGGACAAACGGATATCTCATCGCTAAGCAGTGTCCTGTCAGGAAGATGGATATCCCAAGCCATCCTTTTGTACTTACCGAATCCTGTCGGCGACCCTTCCCAATAGACCATGAAATTTGGCCGCGACCGCCAACCGCTCCTGTTGACATAAAAAGCAAATTCTTCGACCCCCTGGAGTAAGTACCAATAATGACCTTCCTAGCTCTTGCTCTTACCATCGTAGCATAGCAAGAATTCGTTGTCAATCCGATAGATGGCCATCGGTCGCAAGTTCTCCCGCTTCCTCACAAATTCGAGTGATGCATCAGCTGGATCCAACAAACTTTGGGTATCCAAACTCTCAAGGTCAACGATCTCGAAGCCCTTCGAACAACCAACACAAAGCCTCGTTTTCAGGAAATGTATCGAACTTGATTCAACGGGAATGTAGAACTCCTGGCTTTCCTGTCAACAAGTTAACAAAGGAAAGACAAAAGACATACTCTGAAAAGTTTCAGCGTGTCATTCCCTCCCTGTAAAAGCTTGCGGAATGTCGGTTTACTCCGCCCGCGTATATTTTGATCAATAGGCTCAAGAGTCTTGATTGTGCTAGAAAGTGGACTCGACTTCACAACGCAAACAAGAGTTTTTCCAAGGCAGATACCAGCTTTGAAAAACGATGTATGCGAGGATATACGCTTTGCACGCTTCAGACCAGCCATCGGGTCCATGGGATCAAGGGCTTCCAAGGGGAATGTGATAACTTGTCGCTCTGTAAAAATATGCGTGAGTTACGAATAATAGCACGAACAGAGGCTTACCTGAAAGTACGATGAGGAGCTGGTACTCTTCGAGAACATCAACCTGCGACACGTCCAGCAATGCCAAGACTTTGATGGGATCCCTGTTCTGTTCCCTCAGGTCCGATAGGTAGACACCATCATCTGTTCCGAAGGCAATCCGTCTCCCATTCGCTATATCACCGTCAGCTCGGTCTTAATTTCTTGTATTCCGACTCACCGAAGGGGGCTGCGCAGTTTACCCTATTGGTACCCAAGAAGAAACCTTCGGAAACGGTTGTCGTATCAAAGGCCATACTTCGTTCCCTTAGTAAGTCTTGCTGTTTCGTTATGGTCTCCACCCATTTGCGATGGCCCACGAAAGTGCTTGCCCATAGTGTTATCTGGTAAAACTTTCGCCCGAGGTGTACAAATGTGATTCCAAAGTCGCCTTTGCCATCGACCTTGATTGGGATCTGAGGCGGGTAGGGCGCGCCATGGTTCAAGGCTTTTTTCGTGACTTCTTTACTTTGGGCGGAAATGAAGAGGAGCTCCAATGGAATAGGCTGTGCAGTCGAATGATTTATGGATAACCAGAACAGGAAAAAAAAGAAAATTCAAGGACTTACACGTCGATAGACTTTATGTTGTTCATGCTTGGACTTTTGCTTGACCATTAGCAACGCATGATCGAATAGATAGACCAACAAGTCCCCACTGTCCCCTTGGGAGCCCCCACGTTTATTCAATGCGCCTCTATAGACGAGCTCCCGAGAAGGGTCCTGTAATTTCAGGTCCTAGATGCCATAAAGACCTTAGAATGGGATACTCAAAGTAAAAACAGATACGAACCACTAGCTCTCCAGGCCTATATACTAGCTGCTGGTCGAGCTGCAGCAAGTTAAACCTGTTTTCGGTCTTGCCAGTCTCCACGTTCACTTTGGCGAGGAACTCCCGGATCATGCTGACGACCTGCGCAAGGGTTTGTTTGTCGGAATTATCTTCGGGCGTGTGTTTATTGACAGCTTCCAGTAGCAGTGGGTATCGCGCAAGACGAGTTGTAGGCTTGGTGAGGTAGCCATTCAGTTCGAGTTTGCGAGATTCAGGAAGTCGTTCCGTAGCCTGCGCGCATGCTGTGGTGAGCGACGTTATCTTACAACTACACTACGTGGCGCACCTCAACGAATGCCGCAAAGGCTGAATTAGAGCTTTTTTCCTTTTCAAATTCATACTTTCCGTACAGCTGATGAGCACCATACGATACGAACGGGCCGAAATGAGGCACTGCCTCAAGGAAGATATCACTAATACACTCGACAACAGCGTACGACTTTTGACGTTTATTGAGTGCATCGCGGATGCGGGTGTTGACGACGATAATCTCCTGGATATTCCAAAAGACCTGTTGGATGAAATCGGTACGGCGGTCTGCAGGGATGATGTCGCTGTCTTTGAGATTATTCACCCAGACCTGCAAGGAAGTTAATGTGTGAAGATAGTAAGACGCGAGAGACGGAAGAATGAGGCATACATCTCGAAGGTACTCCATATCCCGCACGAAGTCGCGCTCCGTATAGATCACCTCATTGATAGCCTCTTGTCGCCTTTTCTCCGTGTCTGACACGCTGTTTACAACTTCTTGGGGCACCGAATGTATCCAAAGGGTCCCAGGTTCCTGTAATAAGGTGTCAGTAACATACGATCATTCACGGTCGCAGTGCCTACCACGAGATCGCCTAAACTCTCCCGTGAAATCTGTTTCTTGAGACCAGGTTGAGGTTTCATGTTGAGCCTTGCCTGTTGTTCTAATCGCCTCGGACACGCAATGCTATAACATAGTTGGTCTCTTGTGCATGTGGGGGAATAGCAATCTGTCAAAAGAGTGAAAACACCGGAGGGAAGGGGAATTTCATCGATGGACTCTGTGCCTTGCGACCCTCTGGGTTCGGGTCGTCCTGTTACCGGCGACGAGTCTTTCTCGTGAGAGTCACTTGAGCCGTGTCCCGTAGAGACCATTGATACCCCTCTCGAACCATCCGCCTTGCCTTGCACAGGAGATTTGCCCTCAACGTCATCATTATCAAGGTCCACATCGGCCGTAGCCAGCTCTCCACTGACGAAGGGACTCAGCTTGGTCCTGAACTGATAGAGCTCTGCCGCACTGTCGCGCAAGCGATGGTCATATGTGACATCATGGAAGAATTTCTGTGCGTCCAAGGCCCGCCCTAGTAGCAGGGCCAAGTTCCGGTCCGTGGTTTTGATGATGTACGCGACCTTGTCCACTGCTTCCCGTCCATCAAACGCATCTTTGTATGTGAGCCCATCCTTGATGCGGTCTGCAAGGGTAATGCGTTCCTTGAAGGCCTCTGCTACTCTGGAGAGTAAGGCAGGATATATGAAGGGAGAGCGACTGCGTGTCGCGGGGGCTTTTGTCGAGGTCGTAGGGGAGTTCCGACCACCTTGAAGAGGCTGAGGTACGGGTGGGCGTGAACGAGCGTCCAATACAGTGCGCATTGAGTTTGAAGTAGAAGAAATGGACAAGGTCCTGTCCTGTGTGGTGCGCTCGCGACGGAACGGGGGGCTGGGCACGATGCGAGCCGAGTCCGAGGAATACCGGGAAGTGACTGCTGGGCCAATGAAATGATCAACAAGGGTAGATGAAGCCGGAGAGGAGTTAGCGAGGGATGAGCGTGAGCCAGCCATGAGGGCAGTGTCGAGCTGGAGTTGATGGGGACGAGAAGACCCACTGTGGTCGGACTGGACGGAGAGGGGACTTGATTGGCGATTCTGGGGCTGCTGCGCGTGGTGGACTTGAGGAAAGGGCGCGATGGCTAGAAGGAAGACACGGAATTAGCACATTGTGCAGCACCCCGACCAGATATGGAACAGAGCAACCCACGTGTGTGTTCTGAAATGTGAGCCCACGGCAACTCGCTGGCGGAGTCATCTGCAGTATGTTCATCTGCAGCAAAGGTAATGTTGAGACGGCCAATGTCAGGGTCGATTAGGCCCAGACGGGGCACGTCATCAGGGGGATGGGATGGGGTGCCATTCTGCGGGGGAGGGTCGGTGCGGTATACCTGTGCCTGATAAGCCTGGGCAGGGGTGAGGCCGGACCTGGTGAGGGCCTCGAGTGCAGCGTCTGGGGGGTCTTCTGGTCTCGGGGGGATGATGGCGGATGTGATGGGTGCACTGACGACGGAAGGTGCACGGGCATGGGGGGTGGGGGAGGCGAGAGCGTGGGGACGATGTGGGAGCTGGTGGGGGAGCTGGGAGTGGGGAGTGACGAGGAGATGGGGCTGGGATGCAGGAGACTGGGAGTAGGTCGGATGCTGGTAGTAGGCGGCAGGCTGGGGGGCAAGCGAAGACGGATGGGAAGTCCGTCTGTCGATCGCCTGCGGATAATAACTATACGGCGGCGAGAACTGATTCACCTGCGGGTGATACGGCGCATTCTGGGCGGGCTGCCCATAGTATGGATTCGCCGTCGCCTGGTGGTGGGTCGTCGACGGACGGCCAAAGATGGACTCGTACGCCTCATTGCGCTTGTCTGGCTGACGTGGGCCAGCTGGCCGCTCCATCGTGACTGGCAGTGGGGAGTATCGCTCGTCGTCGTCGTCGTCGTCGTCGGTGGGCGGATCAAGCTTGCAGCGATCGAGTGTGTCGACGCAAGTGGTGATGCGTTCGCTTGGAAAACTCACGACAATATTATTGCATGCCCAGTTTTGGAACTCTTCCCCAGCGCTGTCCGCGACGACGACAAGACGTGAACACTACCGCACGCACGAGCCAGTCTGAGCGACATGCATTACGACTGCGTACATGTACATGTATGCTAGCACGACGCCACTCAACTCACCTCGGTCCCCACGCACGCTCACTCAGCTCCTGCCAGACCTCACGCGTGCCAACAGCGACCCGCTCCTTCACACTCTGCACGCTGTCCAGTGCAGGCCGGACATCCAATGCAAAGACAGGGTCCCCGTCTGGTGTAGGTGGAGCCGAGTAGTAGTCGATCACGTACCGTACTTCTTCCCCTGTTCGTGGTCTCCGAATGATCCAGTCATGGCGATCAAAGGGAGACTCGGCGCTATTACAAACCCGCGTCAGTCTGCGCTCACCCGCGACGCAGGAGAGACATACTTGAACCGTGAGGGGAGTAACCACCCGGCAAACATCCAGACGCGGGCCTTTGGGGACATCTCCCCGGGACGTCCCTTGAACTTCGCGAGATACGGCTCTTCGTCTCCAGGCCTGAGGGTCGTTTTATCAGTCGCGTTACCCGAAGAACCGCGAAACATTTCCTACCGAGCGACGCGCTTCTCCCACTTTAGCACTTCACCCCAAGCACGCTCATTCAGGAAATTGTGAATGTCGACCATCATCTCTACATGTTCTACAGGCGTCTCCCATCCCTTTCTAACCAGTGCATTATAGAACTGCTGGGGTGAAGGATATTCCCACGTCTCTTTTCTCCCAGCGTCGACAGGGCGTGGTATTGAGGAGAGAGTGCGTTCTATCGGGAGCTGATCAGAGTTGTCCAACGGTATCTGGGGAAGGGATGGCATTTGATTGAGTGGGTTGAGTGGCACCGACGAGTGATCAATGGGACACCTGCTGGAGGTGGATGACGGCGAGTGCTGGACTGGGCAGCTCGTGGGAGGTGGTGGCGGGTCTGACCGATGCACCGGACAGCCCGCTGGTGCCGACGGCGACGAGGAGGAGAGGGATTGGCCCATGGATAACTGCAGCGGAAGGAAAAACGGGCGTGTAAGGGTGGCACGTGACAGATTTGTGTTTTCCCAGCCTCAGCTTGAACTCGAAGTTCGTGCGAGATATGTCGTTGGCCAACCAGCGCGAGGTGATCGATGTCGACGACGACTTGGACATATTTTACACTGGTGTAGGCCACTGCGTTCGCAGGAAACGCTCCCGCGACACAGTCACCATCTCCCTCCTCGATTCAGACAGCGAGGACCCTCCCGTCCCACAGCACAAATCGTGAGTATGCTACTCGTCACGTTGCTCATCAGCACGTCGCGATCCTGAGCCGCGCATCTCGCTGACGGAGGTGGTAACTCAGCACACATAGTCCACGTCCTCTTCCAACAGCGGATCAGTGTACCGAGCTGCAACATATCACACAGTTGGTTTGTCTAGTTCAGCATCAAAACTGGGCAAGTTTGACACACCATCAAAGGAATTGACATCGCGGAGAGCACTGAATGACGCTCGCCCATCCAAGAAGCGCGCCACTGACGCCATAAAAATGGCTATGGACGCAGTGAACAATCATAATGAATTGAAGCGCAAGGAACATGTCCTGGAAGTTATCGAGATCTCGTCCGACAGCGAGCCCGAAATATGGCCCTCCAAGGTGCGTCAGATAACCTATTTGTGTCCAGGCTACGCATTACATCTCAGAGGCAAAAAGTGGACGGGTATGCTGGATCACCCCACGATATAGATGGCAGATATGGCGACCCCGGGAACATTCCAAAACTAGAGGCTGATTTTTCCCGTACTGACCTCCACTCGCCCAGCCCGTCCGATCGGGATCATTCTGATGACGGTAACGACGATGACTGTATGAACTTTCTGGCCTCACTGGATATTTCAAACGAGGCAAATGTAATGTGGCGTATCGTGGTTTTCTAGTCAGAGTGCTCATAGACTTTGTTTCGGTGCAGTGGACTCCCCTACCGGAGGGAAACAAAGCAGAAGATTTGACACCAACGCACGAGTCGGATAGTAACCTACCCAAACTACATCCCCTACCTCCTTTCCATTTTCCACGAAAAAAGCCTCCTGTCGATTATCATCATCTTCCATTTGATTGGATTTCAACGGGCCCATGGGGAACGGTGAGTACAGCACTTCCCACTTCATTCCGTCTTATGCATTGCGTGCTAGATGTCTAGGAATTACGGCGCCACCAGGTTTCCAAAACCATTTTATCATGCGCGGAGACAAGAGTTCCTTTTCCCTCGTCGTCCACCCAATCTTTATTACGAGAAAGGATACACCAAGCTCGAGCTAACTGCAAAGTACCCCCACCTATCGTCTGGACGCAAGTGTTGCCCACGTGATTGAGCTTGGATATCCAGCTAACCCCGGTCACATAGCGGTCAATAAAATCATTCAGGTACAAGATAGTGTGATACTTTGCGCGGTGGCGGAAGGTGGTCTGGAGGAATCCGATGATGATGAAAATGGTCAGTACCAAACAAAAGCATCCAATTCACGGACTTAATGGTACTTCACTAAAACTGAAGATCAGCCGCCGCCGCCTCCGGAGAATAGACTGGGTTCGTTGGTCGTCTACCACCACGGCCGAGGTAAGGTCCTGTGGTGCTCCACAGTACACTTCACTGAGATATCTGAACTAGTTCATTTGGCACCCGCGCATTGTCACCCACGGAATACATCTCGCGGTGAGTAGTCGTCTTCTTCGAGTTTCCAAGGAATTTCATTGAATTGCTGATTTATCACAGGTTCAGTAATGAAGTACTATTCTGTACACGATATTGCGTTTAATCCTTTCAAGTGAGTTACGTACGACAATTTGCGTGTGGGTATCTTACAATATCGTACAGCCCAAGGCAGTTTCTGTCCTCAGGCTGCGATCGCGTCGTTCAAACGTGGGAGATACTTGACCACGATGATCATGAAGAGCGCGAGGGTCTGGACGCAATGCATCAGAGTGAGTCTACCGTATCGTTCTCATTCTCGCGCTTCCCTTACTTGAATACAGTCGTATTTGATTCCACGCCACAAGATTTATTGTATGCCCCTGATGGTTCGGCGTTGGCCATTACCTGTCATGACGGGTATGTAGTGTTGCACGTTTTAGCCATTCACATCTCAACAGGTGTCATGCAGTACCATTCGGCTCTATTCTCAGGACCTCTTCGAGGATATGATAGATGTGAATTTTTCATCCAAAAAGCTTTATGTAGCACCGAGAGGATCCGACCACGCCGCTGGCTCCACTCTCTGGGGAGAAGGGCCTTCGAAACACCTTTTATTCTCGTCTTCCGAACCAAGTGACGAAAACGATCATACCGGCTTCCACCATGCTTTCGATATTCGCAGAGGGGTTCAGGCAGTTCAGTTTGACGCCACGGAATCCGGGGACGCTGCCGCTCTAAGTCCGGATGGGACGACGCTGGTTTTGTTCACATCGGGCAGAGATAGCACACATCCCGTCCGCCTCTATGACGTTCGCCGCATGCTAAAAGAAGCCTGCGAGACGGAGGAGCTCGAGAAGTTCCAAGTACGACCACTCATTGGCTCTAAGCAGAAACTAGGTGGTTCAGAAGAGGTGAATCAAGCTTCATTCTCACCTGACGGACGTCTCCTCGCTGTCGCGCGAACTGACAATGCACTGCACGTTTACGACGTGCGTGTGCTATCGCGCGGGCCACTCTGCCAGTTCGAACACCACGAATCAGATGCTGTGGGAGGTGGAGGGTTTGGTATTGTTGCAGCCACTTGGATACAAAGTAGGAATAGGATCGGGATTGTGAGTGGGGGTAACGATGGTAGGTCACCATTCCATCAATTTAGTCAGATTAGTTGGGGACTAACTCCTTGACAAGGCTGCGTACGGTTGTGGGAGCCAGGTATAGGAGGCACAGATGAAGCCCAAGGCGCGGTTATTGGGAGGACGGACTTCGACGTTGGCCACTTTTCTGTCGGAAACAGCCAAAACGGAGAGCTCCCACTTATCATGTAGGTATCAATCACTTGTACGATGGCAGTCATCTCATTCCCTCCCCAGCGGCGATTCCGGGGGCGGGATGCACACATACAACTTTACGAATACAGATGGGTTTCGAATGTAGAAAGTCATTGTCGGGATGTAGGTTCCTTGACAGCATATTTTTATGCTTGTAAATTAGTATTGTTGTTTCAGACACAATGCATGTAGCATTGGATTGGACAGTCAACCAGCACTGTTGCTGCCATGGTGGAACGAAGTTGTTCGTAGTGCGAGTGCCACTGGCAGCCTGACTGCACCGGCAACGCACGTATTGAACTCCCCCATCGTTGTTTGGACCGTCAAATAAACCAGGTCCGAGGTCGTGTCTTACTTCCAACCACGATCTCCAGAAACCCGGAAAGAATTCGACCAACACATGAGCGTGCACAATAAAAAGAGGTCCGTGCGCTATAAGGCAACAACGGGGGTCGGACTTTGAAGGTACAGGGTGGTTCAACAAAACCACATCGCGTCGAGATGAACCACCCCCATCTGTTTTCCTTTCATCCACACCTCTGTCCCATACCCAACTGCATATCTAACTGATGTCTGACAACGAGGGAGCGACTAAAAAGAGTGGTTATCGCCTCGAATACGCGAGCTCTGCTCGTGCAAAATGCAAAGGTGTGTTTCAACTCGACTCCTTGTCACCACAATCACGCCCGATGCTTACTTGCTTTTTTTTTCTCCTCGCGAAGGTGCCAAGCCTTGTGTAGGTGAGAGAGTGTCCAATGCGTAGTATAAAGTCGAGGTACACGGTATTTCTAGGAACTCCCATACTCAAAGGTACCCTGCGGCTCGGCTCCGTCGTCGACTTTAGGGGTAGCACAAGCTTGTACGTTCCCGTCCCGTTCCTACAGCTCATTCTGACCTACGACTTTCCCTTGTCATTCTGTAGTGCGTGGCGTCACTGGGGATGTACTACTCCAAAAATCATAACTAATATGCAGGCCAAGTTCTCCAATCCCGATGACCTCGACGGGTTCGAGGATCTCAAGGAGGAAGATCAAGAGCGTGTGCGACGTGCCTGGGAAGAAGGACGAGTCGCTGACGAAGACATCCCTTCGACCGCACGAAAACCAGTTGACGACGCGAACGCAGAGGACGATGACGAGAAGCCCAAGAAGAAGCGTGCCCCCGCCAAGAAAAAGGTTGAAGCTGAAGGGGACGAAGAAGAAAAGCCAAAGAAGAAACGTGCAACCAAACCAAAGAAGACTGACGAGGAAGCCGAGGATGAGGCTGAGGATACCGAGGAAAAAAACAAGAGCGCCCCTGCTAAGAAGCCCCGCGCGAAGGTCCGCGCCGCCATAACTCATTTATGAGTGTTGTTTTCATCTATCTTCCAGAAACGTAACGGGGAGGAGGATGCAGAGAAACCAAAAGGGACGAGTCGACGCCAAGCCGTTGCCAAAAAAGGCTCCACAAAGAGAAAGGCCCCCAAGGTCAGACATCATGGATTCATGAAAACATTTGTTATACTGAGCTTGCGTTTCAACCATTAGGATGAGTCCGAAGCTTCTGGTGAGGATTTCGCGGAGGAACTGGCTGAGGTGGAACATGAAGAGGATGACGACGTTGACGAGTCTGCAGGCAAGAAGAGAAAGGTTTGTAAATTCTAACCAACTTTTTCCATGGTCTGATGTATCGTAGCGTCCTGCGTCAACGAAGCAGGCTGCTGCGAAGAAACCCAGGGCTACATCATCCCGGGCGAAGAAATCCAAGGCAGTGATCGAAGAGGATGAAGATGACGAGTAAATATTTTTGTGTGGAAAATTCTCGTTTCCTGTGTTGTTCATTTATTGTTCCTCACTTTTTCCACTTGTCCATTTCAATGTAATTGCACATCTTCAAGCGCAAGGTCATGTATCAGAGTATGGTTACGATTCATTATCGTTCCTGTTCATATGCTTCGACTCTTGAGAGAACTTAGTAATCTGTCATCAACCTTGAGCAATTATTTTGGCCCACGTAACTGTGCCCTCGCTGTGGGTGCAAGAGACAGCCCAACGATTTAAATTTTGGATCATTAGAGTTTCGCGTGACACGGCTTAGTCACAGAGTCAGAGCCGGCAAATAGTTCGTAGAGCTCCTCGGCTGCTTTTCTGATCTCTTCTGTAAATTCTGCATTGGGCATCTCGGCGCGCGAAGTGATTGTGAACTGCAGGTAATCTATACGCAAGGACATCCTCACGTGAATATACCTCGCTTCCATGGAACGAACAGGTGGACACACCATCAAATCCGGTCATGTAAGCGACTCCGAACCCATCAGGGACGACTTCACCCCATCCATACACTCCGAGGTGGCTGCTGAAAACTGCACTGGTAGATAGTGTCCAATGTGAGGAGCGGGTGAAGAGTGGGTCTGTGAACAATCTCGGTGTAGGCAAGGAAGATGGTTTGGAGAGGCGAAGACCTGGTGAAAGAAAATTTAATTGACGTGCTGAGGAAGAACTGACAACGAACCTAGCACGTGTCTGTCCACACCCTCGCCCACTGTGGCTTCTTGGGCAAGTTGTGTGTGTTTCTCAACCGCGTCTCTCAACAATCGCACTTTCTTGTCCCTCGTTGCTACGTCAATTATCAACCACAGAACACGGCCACGCTCGTCGCACATCCAGAAATTTTGTCACAACTCACCAGACTGTCCCAACATCGCCCGCACGAACGCAACACATTCATTACTTACCACCCTAATGGTTTCCGTGCGTCCCTTGTAGAACTTCCTAGTCGTAGCAGCTTCGTATGTACCCACAGGCCAAGGTGTGACTCGCCCGTTTTCGCCACCAAACCGTTCCGCGAGTCGTGCATATGCAACCTGCACCACCATCTGCGCCCATCCATCAGGACCCACACCGAATGACTTGATCGCAGCTTTGCCGTAGTTCGTCCTGAGGAATGAAAGTGACTGCGAAGAAGCAAGATCATGCAGGAACTGTTGTGCTTTTGATATTGCTGCATGGATGTCAGGGATGGATGTCAGATCGAAGTCCAGAGGTTCCGGATTTGCAACGACAGAGGCTGAAGGCGATAACTGGAAATCTGACTTGGGATCTGCCATGAATCCCAGTAGCTCGTCGCACAAGCGGATAGTGGGCGTCCCATCCATGACACTGTGTTCTCCCATCAACCCAGCGACAATGTTGTCAAATACCACGAATTGGAGGGGTTTATCAACGTAGCGCGAGGAAAGAGCTCGCGAGACGCCGGTTGGATTTGTGGGCGACTATGCGTAGCAAGGCAATGATATGAGTAACCGTCTAGGCGAAGGAGGACGCGGCGTCTTCATCCACCAAAGGACACTCACCTGGAGTGTTCCATGCCACAGGGCCCTCGAAACATCTACGTCGTTCACTGGAGGTAGTGTCGAGTCATCCAAAGACACCACAAAAGCTGATGAATGAATCTCGCGAAAGAGAGCTGCGTTCCGAGGAATAGAGGATAGATGTGCGAAATCCTAGGTTTACGTTAGGGATCAAAAACATGAATGGTTGCTAGCGAAACAAAGCAAACGTTGTGGAACACACACATTTGCCCATATGTCTCTATTGTGAGCGCTCAAGACACCAATTGCGGGGTATTCGTTCGTACTGTGGTCATATATATACTGAAATTGGCTGTAGTGCAGATATGAGCATTGTCATTGGAGAAATGAGAATGTTAAAATTTTGCGAAAGATGGGCCTGCTGTGCATTTTGGAGAGCCTGTCCCCCACATAAATCTCTAGAAGACAGACTGCACCTAATTAAATCACCCATGCCGGCCACCGTACCGCCAACTTCGGCTTTGATCTTCCAAAAGCGATTCTTGCGTATGACGATGACATGCCCGAGATCACCATGAGGATTTGGACCAGCGGCGTAAGAGACACTCCAGTCGACGCCTTGTGTGCCTGGGACACGGCAACAGTCGAACATCCAGCTATGTTGTGTCAAGCGTAAGTGAAGAGGTGAGAGGAGCGTCAGGGGAGACAGACCGGTAAGTGTCCATGCAAAGTTGGGTGTCTTTGATCGCGTCAGGGGATAATTGACCTGAAAGAAGATTCTGCCTGAACAACATGGCGGCGCGAGTGATGGCAGCGGCACGAGCGGCAGGTGTCTGAGGAAGATGCGCAGGCTGAGGTTCAAAACCATCTATAGAGAGAAGGGAGTGACTATGAAAGTGAGGGAGGAGTAAGATATGCTTACAGTAATATGATACATTGATCACGACCTAGAAAATGGGAGTGAGAGGAGCGAAGAAATAAAAGAGAGAGCCAGGAACCGACGGAGTCTCTGTAAGCAAGATAGCCCAAGTCGTCCCACCACTCCTCTAACCAGTGGTCTCTCTCATTCTTGCGCTGGAGGAGTAACTGCTGGAGGATCGGGCCGGGGCCGTCGGGGCGAGCAAGGTCGTCGATCTTGGTGCATACGGAGGCGAACTCTTGGGGGGAACGGGCGAGCGGGCGTAAGGAAGCCTTGAGTCTTTGGAGAGTAGCGGGAAGAGGAGGGACTGGGAGGACTGGGAGGGTGGAGGGCTGGTGAGCGAAATTTGGGAGGGGAGGGGGGAGTGCCTTCCAGTTTTGTGGGCGAATGTTGGACATGGAGCGGTGAGCGAGTCGAAATCTGCCCGAGGAGGAGGAGAGCCTCATGATTCACATGCAAAGTGTTTCAAAGGCTCTGATCAGCATGTTATTCTAGTACTACTACCCGGTGCCCGGCCCTGAATTCCGCTATGGGGTGTAATGTTCGGTCATGATCGAATTAAACTAAAATCATTCCATCTTTCACTTCCGAGCACTGATCTCTTGCAAAATGCTTGTCGTCACCGCCATTCGGTACTTGTCACTTGACTTTTGACTATTGAATATCGGCCCTTTGCGATTGGGAGGGAAACTACTATAGACTAGGCAACAGCTGCTATAAAATATGCCAGAGACGGCAAGCTGACTAGAAGTCGACTTGGTGTGTCCTGCACCGCAAATGACAAGACATGAACGCATCACTGCTCCGAAACAGTCTGCAACGTTCTGCTCCACTCCACAACCTTGGGATGGGCTTGTACCTATCCAAGCAAGTGAGTGGCGAAGTCGACAGGAGTGCATATTACAGGATACCTTCTTTGCATCAAAATTGAGCACTTGAAGTCCATCCAAGGACGTTGCGCGGGACAGAGCTACATATGCTTGACCTAGAAACTGGTGCGTATGGGGGGGTGGAAGCGTTCAATGACGAACCTACCTTTCTCAAACACCCTGCCTAGGTCAACTTTGACCCGTTCCAACGTTTGCCCTTGAGACTTGTGGATACTCATAGCCCATGCAAGAATTAAGGGGAGCTGACAGTCAGTCAGGAAATAGGTTCAGCAAGCATTGAAAGGCATTATACTCTTACCTGCGTTCTCGAGATCTGGATTTCGCCATTGGGAAGCTCAACCTTCCAGTTCTCAGGCGTAATCACAGCTTCTTGCCTCAACTTGTTAGGCAACAAGAACTCCACAACAGGAACCAACATATCATTCGTCGATGATTTTTTTCTCTCCGCCTTGGGCCGCCCATTTCCATCGACGTTGTCATAGTCCGTTTGATACAACGAGGGGTTCACAAACCGTAACACTTTTCCCATGCTTCCATTCACGAGTGATTCGTCCATGTTCTTGATAAGCATCACCTGAGCACCAACACGCAGAGTGAGTTTCTTGGCAGCCATAAAATTCGAGAGCATTTTTTCTCTTTGAGCAGGATCGGTGACTGTTCCGGCATCAGAGGCAATGAAATCTTTCTCTTCCGTATCAAGGATCGACATTCGACTTTGGTTTGATCGGTTGACGTCTTCTCTGCGCGGAAATCTACAGGATATGACGAGTGCAAATGCTAAGCGAAGAAACTGCACACACAATTCTGTTGGTCCAAGGCCGTCCCCGTATTCGATTTCACGAGAGAGTGACTTGAACCTCGAGATAGAGCGTTGCGTTAACCACCCGAATCTCATCTCGTTAAGCATATCAACAAATTCTGTACAACTTGAGTATGTATGACGGATTCATTGTCAGCCAGCGCTGACCTTGATCTTTTTGCCGAAAAACCTTTGTGAGATTAAATGTGTGTTTGATCATTTGGTTCCACACCTCCGACTCAAAAGCGAACTTCACTTGCGCCGTCCCTTTGGTCACAGGGGGAAGCTGGAAGAAGTCACCGGTGACAACGACCTATCCACTTTCCTTGAGGGTAGAGCCAAGACAGGAAGGAGGAGCGTACTTGGATCCCTCCAAATGGATCCTCGGACTTGCGGAGGCTGCTAGCGATTCCCGCCAGCTTGTCAAACAATTCACCGTCTAACATGGAAACTGGGACCTGTTAAATAGCGGAAATGCTTCAAATCTCGAGACAATCACCTTCGTCGATAATAAGTACTTTGGTACGAGCCCACCGCGAGGCGGCCTTTCTGTTCTTCTTGATTTTTGATACAAGATCCTGAACTGTACCCTCTCCGAGGCCAATCCCTGCAAATGAGTGAATGGTTACGCCTCCAATATTGCATGCGGCAATGCCTGCAATGCGCCACTCAGGCTTACGATCAGTCAATCAGAAGCATTCGTGTGTGGGCACACCTGTGGAGGCAGTGATTGCCACTGCGTCGGGAGTCTTGGCATATCTTTTCCGGAGGGTGCGGATAATCTCCCGTAACAGAACAGACTTTCCAGTACCTGCATAGTTGGGTGTATATGTGCACACGAATGAAGTTGTTTCATTACATACCAGCGCTTCCTGTGTAAAACAAACTGTTTTGAAGGTCAACGAGTCGAAGAATCTGTGTTTGCTCTTGGCTAAGAAAGACACCTCCTGGCTGAGCTGGCGGGGTGGCAGAAACGCCGGTGGTCTTTGTCTGGATGGCTGGTCCAGTGGCTGAGGATATACGGGTAGATGTCATGAAGTTGGATGAACTAGTGTATACATCTTTCTCCCAACTGGGAGGCAAGGTACGTTTCTTCGCAGCCGGCTCATGAGCAGATGCTGTAAGAGGTCGTTTGCTACTGCTGGCTATGTCTGTTGTGGTAACATTGACGTAGTTTTGCAGGGGTATGATAGAATGAAGGCTGGTTTGTTCTCGTCTATCCAGACCAACTTGAATGTCCCTAATACGCTGCGCCCGGGCATCAAGAACCTTTTGGGAAGCATCTGAATCAGTCTGCGAGCTCGTAGACCAGTCTCGCTTGACAGTTCGAAGGCCCGAAAGAGCTGTTTTTGGGGCAGACATTGAGAACAGTAAGGATGACCGTAATGATGAACTGAGTGATTCGGTATCAGTGGCAGCCAAAGGACGCGACCCGCCTGCTCGCGCGTATCATTACAACGCGATCACGTGCTAAACCAAGGCGATTTGTATCGACAGACAGAAAGCTTCGTATGATCGCAAGGCTGTCTCTTGATCTCAAAGTTTTGGGAGATTAGATACAAAGACATAGTAACTACTGTGTGTAGGACAGAACAAAAACCATGCCAGACTCTCTGGGGCATAAGATCTGCACTTCTCAGCTGCCCATTTCCACGCCAATCTGACGAGGAAACGACGGTCGATATTGGCCTTTCACCAGAACCGGAACAGGGTGGAGACATAACTTGACTGTCCGGGCAGAAAGAGGCCACAAAATTGAAAAAGAAAGAGGAACGTCGAGTTTTTATACCCGTGAACCAAATAAACACAAACTCGTCCAATCGCCACAGTCGCGTTCAATTAACGTTTCGTTTTCCCCCTGATGTCTAACCTGAAGACGGTTATTGACCGTCTCAAAAGCGAGAAAGTAAAGGAGCGCCAGGAGGGAATCGCCCTACTCCGCTCCGCCTTCTCTCGTGAGGATGCGGTGTACAGCATCGAAGACGGTCGTGGTTGGCTGGTCCTCTACCAAGCATTGTTCACGGCAGTCAAGATCGAGAAAGTCGACGCCGTCAAGAAAAGTGCAAGGTCAGGAACAGCTAGTACAGCTGCCCAGCGCAGGCTCTCAGAAGCCGCAGCCGCCGTGCGTTGGCTTGTGGAGCGGAGTGTCCACTGTCTCAGCAAAAAAGCACTAACACCTCTCCTTGATCATCTTACTCAAATGCTCGTCCATCGTCGTCAATTGTTCACTCCCGTAGCCCTGGATTACATCAAATCAATCAAAGTCCTGCTCTCCTGGACTCCTCACATGGACCATCTCAACGTCGATGTCTGGTTCAAGCTCGTGGAGATCAGCTTCAATATTATCCTGGATGATCCCATAGAAGATGACCTCGTACAGACAAAGGACCAAATAGCAAGCTCTGCCCCGGCTGGCGACTCTATGTACCAAAGTGATTCCTTACCGTCAGAGGATGGTAGCTTTCCGTCCACCGGCCGTTCTACTCTGGCGCGGAAAAGACCACTGAGGGAGCACAGTTCCACGCCTGTGCCGGGAACAGTTACCGACAACCCCTCTGATCGCCGTGCACTTCGTCATTCCGTGTCTCTCGAGCAGATTGAATGTGCGTCCCTCTTGGCCCTCTTGTTTCAGCATTCCACTGCACCATTCCTGGCCGAGGTGGAGAGACCGGACCCCAGCGATCCAGACAGCTTTCCTAAGAATTTCATACTGGTGCCTATTACACCGTCATTATTCTGGCGTATGAAACGGTTCTTGGAGCGTTACCCCACAGACACCTCCCTACACCACGACTACCTTCTTGCACTGCAGCCATTCCTCTGCCAAGTGGCCCTGAACTGCAAACAGGATGTCGATGATTTCGCCTGTTGTGCCTGGGATGCGCTGGTGGGATTATGGGGCAACAAGAACAAGCGGATCAAGGAAAGTTTAGTGGGTATTCTCAAGACTCTCTTCCCCTTCCTGACGGCAACTCGTGACACGCCGAATCATGGCTGGGCAGACAGCGTTCAGAGGCTCTGGACCCTTCTCATCAGCGAAGCAGACAGTCGATGGGGTATCGAAGCACTTTCGATTGACTCACTCAGGCTGTATGTGTGCGCTGGTGAGGCCGTGGAGAGGGAGATATTCGTCGCTCGGACTTTCCGAGCTGGATGGAACTTCGGCGCGAGCCAGGCACTGGCGTGGGCGTTGTTAGAATTGCAGGCTGATTGTACCGAGAAAGTAGGGGATTTATTTCCTGGTTGAGAGACGTAACTGAATATGACATTTACAGTTATTTGAACATTCCGAGTCCGTGCATACAGGCTCCCCTGAGGGAAGCACCTTCAAAGGGAAACGGGCAAAGCGGGAAGACCCTATATCAAGCCTGCTCTATTCCTTACGAGCTACGTCCACGACGAGCATGAGGCTCTATCATCTACAAATTCTACTTTTCTTTATCGATCGACACTGGCATCGACTCCATAGCTCCCTCCAAAACGATGTAATCGCTACTGTGCTACAGTTCGTTTCGGTAGATGAGGTACCCATCCAGTCATGGGCATTTCTCTGTCTAGCGGCTATAGCTCATTATAATGGCATCCAACCACCCTCAATCTCTCCTTCTGATGACACCTCCGCGGGAAACTCCCGTCTGCGCGGACCTGCTACCTGGGATTCCATATGGACACATGCCATGCGTCGCGCAAACGTTCCAGTAGTGTGTCGGGCAGCCTGCCACGCTGCGCACACTCTCGTGGGTTACTCGAGGCATCTTCTGACACCTCAGCGCGTCCTTGTGGAAATCGAATCACTTGCGAAAGATCTGGATTTGCAAGGGCCGAGCTTTCCCTATGATGCCGTCTGTATGTTCCTCGCTCAGTGTTTGAGGGTGGCCAGCCAAGATGTCAGACTATATCGCATGCAACTAGAGGAGAAGGTGCTGAGCTGGCTTCTTGACAACTGGCGGGTTGGCACCTCAGCAAAGGATGTCAGCGGTCGATTTCGTATGCCACCACATACTATCAGCGATTTCCTGGATCTTTTGGAGAGCGTGTGCGGATGTTCACGACGCAGTAACCCGATTTGCCGCATGGTACTTCCGGACTGCGACATTGTGCGTGTCATGGAGGAGCATCATAAAACGAGGATCATCCGGGATTATGTACTGCACGCAAGACTTCCCATCCTTGGCCGACATGGAAACCCATTGGCGGATACAGGCGTCGCTCAAGAGGTCCCGTCACCGACAACCAAAGTAGATCAAGAACTCGTACCTCCCAGGGGTCGTGAGAGGAGAGTTTCGGCATTCTTAATCAAGGCTATGGAATCCCTAATATCCGAATGGGAGATGGTGAGAGATGGCAAGATGCACCCTACTGCTGAGAAAGTCCGGCAGTCCTTCGATGCAGCTATCATCGCTCTTATGTTCGAGTCCCTCCTTTCCTTGAATGGAACGCACAACAACAGGCGAGTCATCCAATCAGCTGGAAAGGTAGTTGTTCTTCTTGCCCCATTCGTAACGGATGCCAAGTGGACGCCGGAAGAAAGACTCTTGATTCTAAAGGCTCTGGAACCCCTGGTCGTTGATACGGATCAAGACGATATTGATGACGGATGGGCGGCGTTGATCGAACCTGGCCTAGAGTCTGGGATCAAATCCCATGTTCTTCGTAGCTCACAGATCCATATCTCGAGCCACGTTCGATCTCATAGCCGACGTCGGTATCTGCAGCTTCTCTGGGAGAACGCCGATGTACGTTTTTATTTTATTTATTTAAATTTCTGTTTGTCTTTATTTTTTTGTGCTTTTGCGGTCGCTAATATTGTTTTGCCTTCAGGTTCAGAACGCCTTTGGCACGATTGCAAAGAAACTTAGACAATTGCTTAGCATCCTCACCGATCAGTCGACTGATAGGCAAGATCCCGGAGCGATGGAACATGATGGGTTTGGTCCCATCAGAACCACTCAAAGTACCACACCACAAGAACACTTTTCACCGGTGGCTCTTGCAACACGGAGCTTAGCAGAAATATGTATCGTCTTCCTTGCTTCCGTTCCTGTTTTGCAATGTCCGACCGAGCAGACGCCACGCGATAAGGAGCTCATCAAGTTAGTGGTGGAGTGTCCTGAGGAAAAGTTCCTGCTGCTTGGACCCCCGCTTTTAACTGTCGTGCGCAGGAGACTCCTCACCCTCAGCCTTGATGTTTTGGATAACCTGCTGGTTAAATGTGCTGATCTCCTTCGGAGATACTCTCACGCTATCAACGATCAATTCCATTTTCTGGTCGTCGACTTGTTAAAGTCATCTTTGCATATTTGGATGGAAAAGGAAGCTGCCTCATCCGCCATGGGTGAACACGTGCAGGTTCTTTGTGGATGGATATCCAATATGATGGAGGCAGCGGAGACTAAGAAGAAGACAACTTTTTGGAAGATACGAGACTTGGTTGCTCGCTTTTTGGCAGGATATATCGCAGAAGATCCGTCGCAGACATTCTGGCCTGCCGATTATCACGATGTCGAGATTAAGCATCCTCTAAGCACCTTGTTGGCGCTAAACCTCGATGAAGATATTCGCGTTCGTTTCCGTGCTGCGGTTCTCAGCGCAAGCTTGTTTGCTGTCGACCATGACGAACTCATCCACGAGTATGAGAATTTGGACGGTTTCTATCAACTAGTTCGCGCTTCATTACCCAGGGATCTTGCACGGTACGGCCCGCTCTCCTTAATTATTGTTAGCCTAACCAGATCTTTCAGGTATGAGTGCATGCTCACCAGGACACTCTGTCTCGGGAACATCATGATCGCTAGCTCGTACGTGAGACGAGGACCTTACTGGCACCTTCTGGAAGCAGCTTTCCACAGCCCATTGTATTCTCGCCATATCCAGGTGGTGCTGTGTGGTGTTTCCCAGCGCCTTGGACTGTCCGAACCCAGTGAACTCTTCGAGGCTTACGCTTCCCAAATTGCCTTATCGATTCGACAGAATTCCCTCGACATCCTGCGACTGCCACCAAATTTGCTCGGCTATGCGAACAGAAGAGAATGCGCAGAAGCAGCCTTTCGCTTATTTACACCTGCCAACTTGATGGAGGGAGGAGGGAGCCAAGAAGCCGTTGCACACGGCCAACAATTATTTGTTAGCCATTGTTCTGCTACCCAAAAAACCATCGCAGACGGTCTTCGAGCCTGCATTGGAGACCTCATTGGGTTGCAGCTCGTTTCACTCGTCGACACAACCCACGTTAGCGACTCCACACTCATGACTCGCCTCGAGGAACTCTTTCAGTCCAAAGGCATCGACCTTCAACCCCTCGGAGGTTTCACGCAATGCGTACGGCAAAACGCAGGAGACATCGCGGCCTCTGTGATCCGCTCCTTTGGCGACCAAGATTTTTCAGATGATGGCGCAATCGTTGAAGGTCTACGTGCTCATGGTTTGCGAGAGGCCGCTCGGACATTCATGTCGCTGAATAAATATCGACGTTTGAACGACTTTAGATTTCATCCCCCGAACCTACCCCGCTTCGGCACTAGCACCATCTTGCGGTCTTTGCAGTGGTGCACTTCACCGGCAGTCTCAGAACATGTCACCGCCATCTCGTACCATGTCCTTCATCAGATTTTCGCGGAGTTACACTCCACACCATTTGTCAACGAACAACTTCGCTTGCTGAATGGTATTAGCCTCCTGATCGCTGTCCTTGGCGAAAAGTTCAAGGACCCTACTCTGCTCCATACCTTCACTCAAAAGTCATCTTCGTTGCTAGCCCAAGCAGATCTCACTCGAGCCGCACAATCATATCTCGAATGGGGCTTCTCCGTCTATCGAATGGAGGTCCAACTTGACCAACCTTTCCCCGATATCTTGATCCGTGTTTGTGCTCTGCTGGATGATGATCGTGCCGCTAGTGGTTCCAGTGCACCAAAACAGAATCAAGAACTTCCGCAGTGGATCGACGAGCAGGCACTTATACTCTGCAGAAACTCGAGAATCAAAGCACAAGTTTTGAAAGCACTGCCGGCATGGTCTCATCAGCCCTCACCAGCCCTCCTCTCCGTCGTTGAGGATATTACTGCCGACAGCCTGTCTGCCACTCTAAGCGACCATCGTATAGCCTCAAACAAGTTCCGGCTTGTACGAAAATTGCTTGAATTGGCCGAGCAACATGCATACAGCAAATTACAGTTCGCTATGACAGATTTCTGGCGTCTCAAGGATTACATCCCCCCGATAGCCCATCTAGAGCGGGACGATATCGATGCGTTTGCCTCCCTGCTTGTCGCCAACACCGGAAACATCTATGGTTTTGGCAGTGAACACCCCTTCCCCCAGACCGTGCGCGCTAGACACCGAAGGAATATCCGTCGCCAGGAAGAGGCGCAGGTTGACCTTTCGCCTCGCCGATCTGTCATACAAACTTTACTCGCCATGCTTGATGGGATTAATCCTTCGGAGGTCTATCTTGTCTATCTTACTCTCAAGTCACTAATTTCTGCGTCGTCCGAGGAGACTCTAGCTTTCCACCTTTGGCCCGCAGAATATCTAGCCCCACTCGAATTCTTCCAGAAATTCCCAGTGGTGCTGTCGATTCGCCCTGCACGCAACATCGCCGAGCTTGATTCCATCTCACACCCTCCCACCAATTTTTCTCGATGGATTTGTTCTCTTTCAACGCTCCTGAGCGACATACTGAACCTTTTCGACAAGTTCTATGGTCAACTTACTCCCCTCATTACGAATAACGTTCAGTTCGCGGAAGAAATACTTCCTATCCTCGTTCACACTCTGCTTTCAAGGGAGCTCTCGCAGGGTGCATCCTCGGCTACACCCACGAGGAAGTACCTTTCTGACTACTTCACCGCTGTACTGGCTGGGGAGGACCCTAGTCGGTCTTGCATGCGTGCCGTAGTCGACGTCATTCTTCACCTGCGTAGCTTCCGCTCTGTTGACTCCGATGACTGGCTAGCACACGACAAATGGCTAGATGTCGACTTCCGCCTCTTAGCGAAGAGTGCAGTTGGTTGCGGATCATATACCACTGCGCTACTGTTTCTAGAACTTGCATTTGAGTATGGGCAACTCAACAAGGAGTCCCCCAATGGTATTGAGCATCTGCTGTTCGAGATATATGGGCATATCGACGAGCCTGACGGCTTTTATGGCATCAAGACTACTGATCTCCACCATTTCTTGATCAAACGCTTCCATCACGAACATCAATGGGACAAGGCGTTCCGCTTCCATGGTGCAGCAATCGAAGCTGGTAGTCGCGAGTCGATCGATGCGGACGGTCTCCTCCAATCTTTCCACGCATTCGGATTCGACAGCCTTGCCATTGGAACTCTTCAGGGCCCACAGAAAGGATTCCAGTCAGACGAAACTTCATCAACTATGTCTTACCAATTGGGATGGCGCACAGAGACATGGGATTTGCCCGACACCGGAGACTTTCAGGATTCTAACATTGCTCTTTACCGTGCTCTCCGTGCCATTTACCGCGAAAGAGATCCATACGTGATTGACGTCACTATCCATTCTGCTCTCTGCGATGCCATGGAACGGTTGCGAACTCTTGGCAATGAAGACATCACGGAAATCCGAGAGATAGCGCGGAACATTATGTCTCTTAATCAACTTACACAATGGAGACAACGGCCCGTCCAAGACCACCTGAACTCCAAGTCTCCAGACATCCGGTTGATGTCGCAGCTTGTTGACATTGATCCAGAGTTTGAGTGAGTGTTTAACGCCGAGTAGTTGATCACGCGCTCAAGCCAAGTTCAGATTCAGCAGTCTCGAACGAATACTAGCAACTAGGGCGTCCTTGATCCGCTCTGCCAGGCGAAAGGAAGAGCGCGAACAGATTGGGGACATGATCACACCATTTGGCAGTAGACTACTGGAACTCGAGAAGCGCTGCCTTGTCCGTCTTTCCGTCGCGGCACGAAAATCGAACAAGCTTCAAGTGGCACTAAACTCCATCGTTAAGGCCCGACGTCTTGAGGGCATCTCAACTCATGAAGTATCTCAAGAGTTTGCGCGTGTCCTTTGGCTTCAAAACGAGCAAAAGTTGGCCGTTCAGTTCTTAAAGGATCTTCTGCTTCGACAGGACCAAATCGCTTCGAGTGAACCTGAGCTGGTTATCGAACGAGCACTCTCTATGGCGCGCTTGGTGGGTGCTCCATCACGACCATGTCAATATTGTTAACATTATCTCAACACATCAGGGGTCCTGGATTTCGGAAGCATGCTTGGAAAAACCGATGGATATTAGGCACAAATACTTTGATGCAGCAACGTCACTTGCTGCGGAGGTGGAAAAACAAAACAACACTCATGGAAACGCATGTGCCAGCGTCTTCCATAAATGTGCACTCTTTGCCGAACGTCAATACCACGTCATCATCAAGTCACCGGATGCCTTGCGGTGGAAGACATACGTCGATCGCAAGAGTCAAGAAATTAAACAGAGAGAGAGTCAGCTTCTTCGGACTCAACTAGGCTCAAATGAGTACTACGCCCTCTTCGAGGACCAGAAGAAGGCGAAGGCCGTTCTAGCGGAGGATGAAGAGGCTTACAAACAACATAATGGAGCACTAGTCACGTTCCTTGACCTCGCCATCAACATGTACTCGCGATGCCTCGCCGCCTCGGATATCTTCGACGACAACGTGCCTATCCGCTTTTGCTCTTTGTGGTTTGCAAATTTCGAGGATCAGAGACTGCAAGATGCGTTCAAGAATGCAGTCGCTCGGATACCTTCAAGGAAATTTGTTTTTCTTTCTCACCAACTTTCTGCTCGTATGTCTCAGCCTTCACAAGGCGAACTGCCAGCAAACCAACAAATACTTCAGGAACTTGTCATCCGAATGTGTCAAGAACACCCCTTCCATAGCCTATACCAGGTCTACTGCATCCGACCCGAGAAGTCTGGGCGGTCGTCGTCGAGCAGAAGATTATCTAGTCGTCACGAGCCAACATTGTCGCAAGCTCAACTCGATCGTTCCAGCGCCGCATCTGACATCTTTGACCGACTGCTAAGCGATCCACGATATTCCACTCGTGTTAAAGCAATCAAGCAGGTGTGTGACGCCTCTATCGAGTGGGCCAAGTACCCTGCCAAGGACAACCGTGCCATCAATAAAGTCAAGGGTTTGCTGCATATACCGGATAACCTGACGATTCGACGGCTTTGCGACGTCCAGGTGCCGGTTGTCACGTCCCATCCAGCTATCGATGCTACCTTGAAGTACGATCACTGTGTCTGGATCAGCCACTATGACCCCACTTTTACGACAGCGGGCGGAATCAACCTTCCAAAGATCAGCACCTGTTACGGTTCAAATGGTGAAAAATACAAGCAGTTGGTGAGCAGCTGGCGAGCGCGACTTTGTCGCAAGGAAGCTGATTCTCTCTCCAAGTTCAAAGGGGGGAACGACGACCTGCGACAGGACGCTGTCATGGAACAAGTCTTTGACCTGGTCAACGTCGTTCTTAAATGTGACAGAGAGACCAAAAAGCGTGACCTGAAAGTTCGCGGATATACCGTCTTACCTCTTGCAGCTCAAGCCGGAGTTCTGGAGTTCGTTGGTAACACGGTTCCATTACAGATATGGTTAGGGATAGCCCACCCAAGGCAAGTAAATGCAATCAATCTATATTCATTAGGTTGACAATTTTCTTCCCCAAGATATCGTCCCAACGACGTCAAGCATACCGAGATTCTCAGTAGCCTCAAACAAACGCGAGAACGTAACCAAGGCAGGGTGGATGCGATGGTTGCGCATTTTAAAGAAATCTGCGACAAGACAGCACCCGTCATGAGGCACTATTTCACCGAGAAGCACAAGTCGCCCATTGCCTGGTTTGCGATGCGACTAAATTATACTCGGAGCGTCGCGACCACGTCGATCGTGGGCCATGTTTTGGGTCTAGGGGACCGGCACGTATCCAACATTCTGATGGACAATGGGACAGGGGAGGTCGTGCACATCGATTTAGGGATTGCCTTTGACCAAGTAAGCACCTCCATGTACGTCGACCACCATACCCTGTATCTCATGTTTCGTCGTCATCCCCCTCCCACAGGGAAAGCTGTTACGAGTCCCGGAGCGTGTCCCGTTCCGGATGACGCGCGACATGGTTGACGGAATGGGTTATTCGGGTACCCAAGGCGTATTTCAACGATGTGCAGAAGAAACCCTGCGCGTTCTCCGCGAGCGGTCCGATGTCATCATGACCGTGCTCGAAGTCTTCAAGCATGACCCCCTCCACTCATGGTTCGTCCACTTTTTCCCCCTCCGGTCCCGTTACGTTTGACTCACCGGAGACGCACACACGCCCCTCCCAGGACCGCGAGCGAACTCAAGATCAAAAAGATTCAAGAGAACACCAACGAGCCCGTCGGACGCGTTACTGCGGAACCTTCACTGTTCGGACTGGGTCATGATCCCGCGACGCACAGCGCGCCCGTCAACGAAGCAGCGGACCGTGCACTCAACTCTGTGGCTCGCAAATTGGACAAGTCACTCAGTGTTGAGTATACGGTCAACGAGCTCATTGCGGAGGCGACGGACATTGTCAACCTGGCGACGATCTATCACGGTACGTCGATCAGCTACAAATTTTCCCCGTATCCCCGCCTTGATTGAGGAATCTTAATGATACCCCAGGATGGAGCCCCGATTATTAGAATAGACTTTATCGATCATCAAATCACACGTTGCTCACACACATTTTGTATCGTTAGCCAAGTCAAACCACTGATGTCTACTTTCTATTGGAAAATACATCCATTTAATTGCACGCCCAAAAAACGATTCACTATGCGCATTTCGAAACTAGTCTATCCGAGTCACATGGAAAAGCTAGGGAGGGACCAGCATGTAGAAAGGTATTACAAAGTCGAGGATATAGAAGAGGAACCCCAGGTGTACAGGCGTAACTCCTGAAAATTTTATGATGCTATGTCAGGTAGGTATTTTCGAGTAAAAAGAATGAAACGGATGCAAACGTATCGGAGTGGAGTGACAAAAATTGCAAAAAAGAAAAAGAAAAAGGTGGAGCGTGCAACGTAAAAAGTAAGTGAATCGTCCACACCGGGCAATAACCCGTCACGAGCAGTTGCAGTTGTACTTGGTTACTTGGATTTTGCAATTTCGCGAGCGGCTTTGATCAGCGGAGATAACGTACGCAGGGGCTCACAAAGTTTGAAGAAGGGGTGCTGAGCGAAGTTGAGCATGGTACGGCGGGGTGTCCGGGAAATAAACTCACTTCGAGCAACTGTGATGCCGTGGGCCGTTTTTCGGCGTCGACTTCCAAAGTTTTCGCCAAGTAGTCTTTGAATAGTGGAGACAACGACTCTGGGTTCGCGATGGTAGGCGTGCCATTCGTTGCGATCAGATACAATGCTTTCAACGGGTTTTGGTTGAGGTACGGAGGTTCACCCTCGATCATCTCTAGGAACGGATTGAGAAACCAAACGATGGAGCTGGTGGTCAAACTTGCCTATGGCCATGATTCCCAGACTCCATATATCAACTTTTGGACCATACTCTTTGCGAGTGACGACTTCTGGTGCCATCCAGTACGGAGTACCGACCATGGTCGTACGCTTTGAATTGTTAGGGTCCGATATTTGGGCACAGAAACCAAAGTCGGCTAGACAAGGTATCTGAATCCGCCGCGACGGCGTAAACCTAATGCAAGTACTCACTCAGTTTGATGTCACCGTTCATGCTCAGTAAAACATTGTCACTCTTGATGTCGCGATGGATGACGCCATGTCGATGCAAGTGTTCAAGACCCTGTGCTGTTTCCCTCGACACTGCTGCTATTTGACCTTCGGTCATCAAATTGGCTGTCACGACATCCGTTAGGGAACCTCCTTCCATGTACTCCATAACTACCCAAAGGTCGTTCTTGTGCAAGAACGAATCGATGTAATTGACGATGTTGGGGTGTCTCGAGGCCCGCATAACGAGAATCTCGTTGATGATCAAATCTTTCTTGGGTTGTTTGTCAAGATCCATTTGTTTGATTGCCACGGACAGGTTAGTTCCGACTTGGTAGGCAGTGTACACACCACCAGAAGCTCTGCGATGGGATATCGTCAGCCGTCGGTAACATCGAGAAACGGTGAACAGCTCACCCCTGACCAATCTTTACCAAATTTCGGTAAAGCTTCGTCGGGTCGGCGTCGGTACATATCTGTTGTAACCGTCGGATGATGTCGTCGGAACTCTCCTTGTCCTTGTCCTTCTTCTCCCTTCGTCGGGGAGTAGCCACACCGGCGGTCTTGGCCAAGCTGGCAGTGGCGGGGCTGGGCTGTTGCGCTTGCTGTGCTGCCCTCGCATCCTTTTCCCTCGCAGGTTGTGCGCCTTTAAGTGTGATATCAGATCGAGATGATTGAGAGGAGTGCTTAGAAGGTGGCTTTGGCGCACCGGATTGGGGAGGTGCTTGAGTGGACCCAACGCTGGGAGGCCGTCTTGTTCGGGTGGTGGTGTTTGCACGGCCGAGATCTTGTGGCTTGCTCGTCCGAACTGGGGTACGCTGGGAGGTGGAGCGATCAAGGGAAGGCAATGCGGTAGTAGGCGGGGCCGGGGCGGGGCGGTAAGTGCTAGGAGAGGGTGCGGAAGGAGTCGGCGGAGATGGGACTATGGGTGTTGGACTAGATTTCTTGGGGGGTGGGGGGGCTGGGCGCTGGGGGGAAGAAGGGTGAGCAAGATGTGATAGGGAAAGAAGGAGGTACGGACAGCGTTCTGCAAGGCAGGATCGGCAAGGGTCTTTTGACTTGAGAGGTAGGGCATCGTCTCGACGGCGCCCATCTTGTCCCAAACGTCGCCGTGACCTTCTTGATAGAACTTGACGATGTCCATGACGGCCTGGGGATTCTTCTCCTGCTCTGATCTGGAGATGCCGCTCTCCTGCAACAATTGTTGCCACTCTTTTGGCAACCCGGTGAATTCCCCGGTGGAGGAATTGAAGCCGACATGGGTGAGATGGACGGGATCGTAGGGTGTGCTGATCTCTGGGCGCTTTGAGGTGTTGAGAAAGTCGGACATGAAGCCCAACATGCCCTTCTTTGACTTGGTGGCTAGGGTGCCGCTGCGGGATCTGGTGCCGGAGGAGATGCTGGGGGGAGCGCTGGAAAAGGCATCGGCGGAGGAGAGAGAGGGCAAGGAGTCTTGGGGATCGGCGGACAAGGGAGGCTCGAGTGGAGAGACGGTCACGGGTACGGATAGGCGTCTAGTGGCGGGAGTGGAGGGGGATGGGAAGAGGTCGTTGAGGGTTGCGGTATTGGCGCGGGAGGGGCGAGGAGGGGGAGAAGCCATGGCGGCGGATGGTTTGGAGAGTGGGGCGAACGGGTCGTTGTCGCCACGAGCGGGAGGTGGCGTTGTTGACGAAAGACTGTGCTTACGGGCACGAGGCGGGGGCTTCTGGAGGGAGTTGCGCACTCTGGGAGAGGAGGCGGAGCGGGAGGTGTCTACGGGAGTCTTTGATCTGAAGGAGGGGGGGGGCGGGGGGGCCTGTCTGGTTGGGTGAAAAGCCGGGTCCTGGTAGTTGGCGGCGACCGCGGCGGTGACGGCGTTGATGTCTGCGTCTCTGAGGAGGTCAGAGTACTCCTGGATGGACTCGCGGGAAGGACGATGGTACTCGATCGTGATTTTTGACTGACGATTCTGCTGAAACGGTCGTTGATTGATGGCACCGTGGGGCGAGGACATGGCGAGGGCTGGGAAGATGTTCGATCCTACGACAGTAATTATACCGTTCGGACGAGCAGACGCCTTGGTAACCGTCGTGGATCAGCCTTGGAGCGGTCGCGAGGCTGCACAGCTCTCTCCCATTCGTCCTCCTCCTCCTCCCTGCCATCTCGGCTCTGCCATCTGCGTTCCGTTATTCTCCCAAAATTTTGTAGCAACACCGCTCGCCGGTTTGCCCGGGACTGCGGTCGCCTCGCCTATCCCGTCCACGGCCCCATTTAGCGAGAGTCCTGCATCATCCGTCTCCTCCTTCATCCCTTCCCTGTTCCTTGGTTACCTCGCTCCCATCGAGACACCCGATGCTGGCGGCATGAATCTCATGAATGTTCTGACGTGTGTAAGTGGGTCGGTTCGTTATGGATCCCTGAGGTCATTCCGAGCCCGTGCCTGGTGGTACGCCCTGGAAATGATCTTCAACTGGAAGTTGTCGACGGGATTCGTCCCGTACTCACCCGTCTCCTGGTGAATTCGCAGAGATTCATTGACGTCTGCCGTCTTCGCGCTGTCTGCACACGGTGATGTATCTCTCTCGGTACATCCACCACATTCTTGCTTCAAGGCACGCCCCCAACGGAGACGCCAACCGTGCTGGGAAAGCGCGCCTGTAGGGAATGATGGTTACCTCCTCCTCTTCCAGATATTATTCCTTCTATCAACGACAAAAAATGCCTGCATAGACTCGATACCCTCAAGGGTGCATCCTCGGCCTCTCAATCCTTGTCCGCGGGTCCCGCATATCACTGAACTCACCCCACCCCAAGAGGACGACTGTCGATGGAGACTCTGTTCGGTATATAAGGAGGCCGCTGGAACGCGCGGGCCTAGTCCAACTTGCCCGGTGGAAGCAACAAAATGGGAGTTCGGGACCTTTGCGAAAATGAGCTACGGGGACGTCCATGCGGCTTTTTTTTCGTGTATATCTCGGGTATTTACGTAGTTTCGGGAGTATCATACGTTGACGCTGTCCAAACACTACCTGAGTGAGATCGCTAATTTAATGAGGTATCTTCGTTTGTTTTCACCTCAGAGATGCAAACATCACCTGCCAGTGTTTAGCCATCCTCAATCGCTGCCGGTATGCTCTTGTCTGCCATCATGCGACCCGCATCTCGTTAATGTCCGTGAAAGCCGCGTCCTAGAAATATGTCCATGGCGCCAGACACGCCCCACGGGACCAAGAGGCTATTTCTCGAGAAACCCAGCTCGTCTGAGCCACCCAAACGGGTGAGAGTTGAACAGAATCACCCCGTTTCAGAAGAAAAGGTGGCATCACCCGACGCCATCCAGACGGTTGACACTCCGCCCGAGTCCAGCAGTCGCGAAAAATCTGCTGGCAGGCGGGACGCCGCCGGATGGGCGAAATCGCGCAAAGGAAAGGAAAAACAGACAAAAAACGTCGGTCGTCGCCGCGAACCCCGAGATGTCGGGCCCTCGGAGATGCCCAAGAACGAGGAAAATGATGGACCCAAACCCCCAAGGTTACCGAAACGCATGGCAGCGTTACTCCTTGGCTTCTGTGGAACCGGGTGCAGTGGCATGCAGATGTGCGTACGATGTTTGATGTTTCGTGAACGAAGGATGGTGCCCCTGAGACCTTTCCTCCCGGTCCAAGTCAACCGAACGTCAGAACGATCGAGGGTGTCTTGTTCGACGCGCTGGTTCGTGCAGGAGCCGTGTCCAAGGACAATGCCGACGATCCCACCAAAGTGCTTCACCGTCCACATCCCCTGGTTGTTCATCTAAGTGCGGTTTACAGGTTAATCTCGGACGAGCCGCTCGAACAGATGCAGGCGTCCACGCTGCAGGCAACATCGTGTCTATGAAGTTGATCCTCAACATCCCTGGCGTCAAGGACTGGGTTTCTCGTGTTAATGAAGAACTCCCACCAGAAATACGCGTATGGGGCAAAGTAAGTACATGATCCCGTGAGCCAAGTCCAACTCAGTAATGTCAACAAACAAGGTTCGAGTCCAGGGCGGGTTCAATGCACGACTGTGCGACTTTCTTCTCCTTGAGCTTTCTGCGTGTCGTATTCACCCATGAAAACAGATCTTGCGATAGCCGCAAGTATACTTACTTCTTTCCCTCTTATCTATTAATTCCACCCAAACCGAACTCGGCGTTTGCGCGTGCTCAACATGCCGCAACTGTTTTACAGGAGTCGCCTAGTGATATCCCACAACATCCCTTTTGGGATTTCCCAAGTGCTGATTCTTCCACCCCGGAAGAAGACCTTGCTCGGAAGCGACAATGGAGGGTCAGGGCCGAAGACGTTGACAGGTTGCGAGCCACTACAAAAAAGTTTGAGGGTACCCACAACTTCCACAACTTCACAGTCGGCCGCGACTTTCCAGATCGTAGCAATCAACGTAACATGATAAAAATTCAAGTATGGTTCTTCCCACCACTACAGAGTTTTCCTCGACTCAACTATTTTTTGAAAGATCGCGGACCCCGCGGTTTACGGTGATACGGAATGGATCAGTGTACTCTTTCATGGACAAAGTTTCATGCTACATCAGGTACGTTTCCCACTGTGATATGCGATCCTCCACGTTATGTATTCAAACTAAGGCTTAGATCGTAAGTTGGACCGCGACTATCATGATCTTTTTCTCATCGTAGCTTCGGAAAAAAGCGTAAAATGATGTCCGCCCTTGTACTATCTTACCGGACCGGAACTCTTCCCGATATAATCGACGAAGTAGAGTCTCACCACTTTCCGGGGTATCCATTTTACTAAACGCTTTTCAAGCTCTACGGTCCCCGAGTGGTCCTCGTGCCCAAAATGCCCGCCTTGGGGCTGCTTCTTGAGTACCCCATTTTCGGTTCTTACAACCAAAAGGTGACAACGGTCAACGAACGGGAAAAGTATGACGACTCCCATGTCGACTATCGATCGCCGATCGATTTCGAGCAATACCGAAAGACGATCGACGCATTCAAGCAAGAGTTCATTTACGAAGACATGCGTGCGACAGAGGACCGGTGTGGCATGTACGTGGCCTTTGTTTTTCAATGGGGGCAACGCGGTGAAATCGATTGACGGAGTGAATAGATTCGACGCCTGGATCCGATATGTGGACAATTACGAAGGGAACGATTTATTGTACTTGAACCCGAGAGGTATCATTCCTGCAACTGCAGTCATCAAGAAAGACGTAAAGAGACGACCCAAACCCTTCAAGGAGGGCAAGCGTTTTGATGTTACCAACATCAAAGAACTCAAGCACGCTCTATCACTCGAGGAGGAGAGCGAATCAGAGAGCATTAGCAAACCTGCGCTAGAAGACATGGAAGGATAATCACATCGGGAATATAGGTGGACGCCAAGAGTCTAGGGGGTCACACCTGACTTGAGACGAGGCAATCGAATTAGACTACGATTTGATACAATATCGCCCAAAGATACACTACGTGATCACGACTGGAACTTGCGCATGGTTTGAATTTCGTCAAGCAGAGCCTGCAATCGATCGTCGTCGATCTTGACGAGACTGACCAAAAGTTGGACCCAGAATGAATAAGTCAGTCGTCCCCGCGCGACGCGACCACATGTGTGTACAACGTCGTTGTGCTACTCACCTCGGTATGACGCTCTTGGCTTCTTCTGCCGTGGCTGGACACAAGTTGGCGATTTGAGCCGTCTCGAACTGCGTCAGCGCTGGCTCGCGACGTAGCGTCCTTCATAATTTTCTCGTCAGAGGTTCATTGACAAACGACACATCCCAGACCACCACCAACACGCACACACGCACATACAAAAAGAAACCGACCTACTCTCGAACGGCGCTGGCAGAGTCGGTCGTACTGAACTTGGCAAACGTCTTGACGTACTCGAGCGTTTTGTTGTAGACGCTAACCAGGATCACGAACAAAAAAAAAACAAGGGGGGAAAGCGGTTGGCCTTCGAGGAAAACGGTATACATCGATTGTTGGCACGTACGCAGTATCGGGCGCATCCTTGTCCCTGTTCTCGAGTAGGTACTTGACCTCTGAGATGAGCAAGCAACCAGCGTTGTTGAATTCTGCAGCAGTTTTATAGTATGATCATCGAAAAGTGTGGTGCAGTAGTACGCACCGGCTCCAAGCTTCAAGGCAGATGCATCCTCCTCTTCTGCATGTGTCCTGTGGCGCAAACGCGTGGTCATGATCAAACCCACAAGGTGGCAGTGATGGTTTGTTTGGCAAAGGCCTTTGAAACAAACACACGTTAGGTTGAGCTGCGCCTCGAAAGCCGTTGTATTATATGTTTACACACATTTTATTATATATCTAATTGTAATGAAGACAGTTCAACCATTGCGTACTACAAGCCACAAAATCAATAGCATTGACACGGCGACAAACTACCTACTTTCCGGAGACGCTGTTTCAGAATTAAACAGGGCGTTCAACGTTTTGCAAGCACGGCGCAACAATCGAATTCTTACCCAAATCTATCAAGTGGCCAATGCCACGGGAGCGGCACCATGGGCTGCGTTCACAGGGCCCTCACTATCATTGTCCTCGACTGAGAGCAAAGGAACTTTGTCGACCAATATCGCATTGGCGACAGCCTCTCCGCGCAATCTTTCCTTGTCCTTGTCAGTGCTGTCCTGTGGTACTGGACTGCGACTCGGCGCTGCACCACCAGGCTTCCAGGCACCTTTGGGGCCCAGATTTTCATTTCCCCCTTTCGCGGACGGCCGCTCAGGTGTACCCTCAGACTCATCCACCTTGCTAGTCGAGTTGGCAGCTGCAGCACCCACAGTAGGACTGGAATGATTCACAAGAGCGTTGCCTGACGCATTATTTCCTGGCATGAGTATAGAGCGGGCAGATGACGAGTTGTTCCACACTCCCGTTACTGGCATGCGTTTCTCTGCCGAAGCATTCACTGTCAGCGGCGGGAAGTCTGTCGACTGAAGTGGAGGTGAAACTTGCTGTGCTCGTTGTCCATTGCTATGGGCGGGGGTCATATTTCGAGAGTTTGTAGAATGCTCATGATGCCTATGAGTAGTGTGCAAAGTAGGCTGGGGCTTAAGACCGACAGCCCAATCAGGTCTCGCGGGAAGAGGGTGTTGTGATGACGACGACGTGTACGTTCTCCGCGAAGACGACGTAGAAGACTAGAAAAATTAGATCTCGTGAGTCAATTTTCCACAGAATAAGTTGGGGATAAATGATGAAACCGCGAGGGAAACTCACGGCTGGAGACGACGCCTCGTCACTAGCTGGTGTTCTAGCACCAATTTTTCCATTCAAATTTCCAGGATGTCTTCTTACCGTTAAGCTTAAACGCGGTCCTACAACCTCGCCACCTCCACCGGGCCTGCCAGTATTGCCGTTTACTCCGAATCCACCCATACCTATCCCAGGACCGTAACTCCACGCACTCCGAGCAGGTGGAGCACCTCGGGGCTTAGGTCCCATAGTGGGAGACTGTTGACCGATGGCACCGGGGTACGGGCGGCTGGCAGCATATGGGTCATGTGCGCCATTGTATTCAGGAGAATAATGCGCTTGATTCTGAGCTGGAGAGGAAGACGGTTGCATGGGATGCATCGGCGGGGAAGGATAGTAAGGTATCGGGTAAGGTCCATAGGATGGGACGGGTGGTGTGTAAGTCGAAAATTGGGAAGCAGGGGGAGCGACGGGAGGGCTAGGAGCGGGGAGGGGTCGGTGCTGAGTAGGAGGATGAGCAGGAGGTGGCGAATGCCAGGAATAAGGAATATAAACCCCCTGAGGTGGTTGCTGAGATGGGTAAACGTCAGCCTGATTGGAAGTACTAATAGGATCTGCGTTCTGAAGAGAAGTCTGAGGTTGAGGATACGGGTATGTTGCATAGTAAGGATAGGGAGGGATGTAATTCGGCGCAGGGGGAGTTGGTTGTGGGTATGCATACATATATGGGTTACCATAGCCGGGAGCCTGAGTTGGAGCCTGCGAAAAGTCATAAGGCACAGCAACTGGCGAGGGCTCGTACAACGTGGGGTATTTGAAGGATGACGGAGAGGGAGCTCTCGAACCACGAGAGCTATTTGACCCATTGAAACTTGGTCCATTCGAGCGGAGACTCCTCGACGATGAGCCATTGGAACGGCGACCATCCTGCTTGTCTCGTACGACTGGCCCGGACCATTCGCTCTCTGTTGTCGGTGAGCTTACCGAGTCATCCATATCGCCCGTGCTGCTAGTTTCACCCGCACTTGTCACTGAACCTGACGTGAGACTAACTGTAGAAGAGCTAGCACTGAGGTCCTTTTCTTTTCCCCTGTCCTTCTCGTCAAAGTCCATAAATATCCTGGAACGAGCCTCGTTATAAGCAGCTTCTCGTTCAGCAATCGTTTTATGCTTCTTGCTGCTTCCGGTGGCATTACTCCGCCCACCCAGACTACCAGCCTCGGATGGTTCTGGATCCGAGAGCTCGGCATCTTCACCGGCCACAGAGTCAGCTTGCGAATGGGGTTTGGGGCGTTGGCGGTCAGTAGGTGATCGACGCATGATTTTAAAAGTGGGTTGTGTGGGTGACTGAGCGGGGACGAGCTCTGCAATACGACGAGCGGGACTGGGGACATGATGTGTGAGGGACTACTAGGTCACACTGCGCATCACTCACATTCTGCTCTCCGAAGTGAGTAGTACACTAATGACTTTGGTGATAGAGTCGGTTTCTGGCGCCAGCCTGTAATAGGTGGAGCATCTGTGCACGAGAAGCCTTTGGTAAGAGGTGTTGGGCATTAGATCAAAGCGAGGCCTGCAGAATTGAAGTCGTCAGCGAATGCATTGAAAATGTCCAATGGTCGCCCGCGCTATAAGATGCAAAAGAAAGGACGAGAAGTGACGTCTCACGGTGCGGGAGACGCAGCTACCGGACAAAGTTGCCGAGGGAAAAGGGAAAAACAGAACAAACCTGCAATCGTTGATTAAGCTTTCCATCTGCTCCCCGAGCTTCAGGACGTATATCCTATCTTTACTTTTGAGAGCCTCGACGATTTGAGGATCCACGTCAAGGAAAGCGCTAGAATTGGCGCTGCCCGTGGAGTCTGAATCAGCCCAGGGCTCTGAATCAGAGCGAGAGGGTGACTGGACTCTTGGGGCGTCAAGAGCGGAGGAAGGATGAGGAAAAGGTGACGGATGGAGATCTGGATTGGAAATGCTTGACGTGGCGGCCTTGGAGAGAATGGTGGGCTGGGAAGAAGACATGGTGGTGGGACGGTAATCAAGGCTGGCGCGCGAGCTGGAGGGACAGGAAGGACTGCATGAACGATGAAGAAAAGAAAGCCGGGAATTGTGGATGAGATGTGGGCTGATTTGAGTGCAAAACTCACGAGGGATGTTCCAATGAGGGTTCGCGGTCAACGTTCGGTTGTGGTGGGGGGGGAGAAGAGGAAGAGAAGATCTAATGCGAGTGTGGATGCATCCGTAGGTCTAGGGGGACGAGTATCAAAGCTTGCAACAGCACACCTTGCGTGGGAACATGGCGCTTTTGGCGCTCACAAGTGGGCAGTGCAACAGCCTTGCTTATGTTTCTACCGTAAATACATCGAAATACATGAGCAAGGTCAGTGTGATCCTCCCTCCATCGACGACGGGTAGACGACTTGGTAAATGTTAAACCCGAGGCTGCGTGACTGCCGTCAGCGATGTCGCCATGTCGCCAATGCACTACGTACCAGAACACGAAGACGCAGCATCCGTAGACAGTCAGCGCCAGTGCACTCCTGCTCAGCGACCGACTCACGCTCGGGTCTTCCCTGGAGAGCTGTGCGAGGCGTCAGGACCGCAGCGATAAGGAACACACGCATGAGAACGTCCCACCTTCCAGAAGAAGAGTCCTGGAAGAATAAAAGATATCGTCGTCGACCCGGTGGACCCAACGAACGAGAGAACTTCCCATATCGGCGAATCAGTGCAGAAACATCGGAACCACTCCCAGGTTACTTACCCATCTGTAAATTGTCCATATTGTAAGCAGTGATAAAGCTGAACAAGACGATAGCTCCGGTGAGGAGTGCGTGCTTCAATATCGTCGTCTCTCCGCCTGCGTGCTCGTCCAAGTCATCTTCGTCTTCTCCAAATTCCCGCTTAACAACGGCTCCTCCGTGAAAAATCTTGTCTAAGCAGTTGCGACATGGGTGCACCTGCAGGGGATAGGAGAATGAAAGAAGTATGACGATGGCCAGTTGCCCAACTGCAATGAACAACGAGGTAGGAGGGTACATCGCAATAATGTTTGCGCCAACCTAATGGAAGCGACACGATTAGCAAAACCGGTAGCAGACACGGACTGCCAACCGACATTGGAACCAAAGGTCAGGTAACCAAATACTGCAATGATCTCGTAGATGATCGTAGTTCCTCCGATGGACGTGCCAATGACCGTGTTGATACGCTGTTGCGAGTTGGTCCGCAGCTCATTGTAGATGGGGAATATCTAAGTTGTCATCAACATCGTGGCAAAATCAACGGAAAAGTGTGTGATACATTCTGTGCGCATGTATATGCAAATACTTGCACGGGGAGCGTGGTCACGAAGCCAGGTGTGAAATGGATCAAATGAACTTTGCCCACAGGCGCAGCACCTTCTAGAGGTCTGAAGTAACAAGTGACGACGATAATGACGAGGTATACTTCCAAAAACACGCTTTGGTCAACACAGAGCAATGGTAAATGACCAATGGCGTAACCCACCGACGGAGAATATTGCAATGTAGCTTGTGTGTCTAAAACTGTCTAGCTTGCGAAGGAACGAAAGGGGTGCAAGTAGCAACATAAGGAGTGTAAGCCAGCTATGACCAGACAAGGCCCATTGTGGGGGATTTGTGTCCGGCGAGGTCAAGACGTGGAATATTGATGCGACTACATTGGGCATCAACGACTTGATGATGATGAGATAACTGGCAAAAGATCGATGTGAGAATGTTCCCTCGTATTCGTTCTTGGTTAATACATACCTGACAGAGACGCCAAAGCACTTGATGGCAATGGCAGCATCAAAGAAAACAGCCGCTCGAGGGAATGTGATCTGAGCAACAGCGAAGAATGAACTTCGCCGGTGTGGGGTGAATTGTGCACAGCGAGTGAGCAGGTACAGGCCAAAGGCGCCAACTGCCCCAGAGAATGCGCATGTGATCATTCCTGGAATGATACCCGCGGACGTCATGGTCTAGAGGATGGATTCGGTACGTAAGTATACATCTTCGAGTGCCGAGGGAACAGAAAGCTGACCAGAGGGAACGTCAGCATACCTAGGTATCGGGACCGTCAACCACTCTCCGACCACGCGACCAACAAAACATAAAATGACGCACCGGTCCCGAGGATCGTGTTTGAAAGGTTACTGATGCAGCTAATCATGCTTGCATGACCTTCTCTCGGTTTCGGGGCAGGCTCACTTCCGAGTAAAGTAGAGCCTTCGTTGTCCTCTACGCCATGGTGCACGCTGTGAACATCTCGGACTCCCGTTTCTACAGCTCCATACGAGTGCATCATCTTGTACGATCCGAATCTGAAAAGATAGCTGGAGAACAGTGAGAAATGTATCGCAAGACCGGGTGTCTCCTGTGAAAACTGACTATGCTTCAAGCCGGGAGGACGATAAGTCGGACGACTGGGTACCCGAGTCACGGTTAAGCTCCTCGCGCCACCCTCTCACGCCGACGTTCTTACGGCAGCCATCTCCTTTTGTCATTTGATAGGCCACCCGTCAGTACAGTATCGGACCGGCACTTGTGCCAACAAGAAGTAGGTGGCTCGTGTTCTACAACACAACAATTTTTAATGCATCAGACACTAAGGATGGGTTGATATGTATTTAAACAACTACCATAAAAAATATAGAGTACATCTGAAGTGTTTTTCTATTGTAGAAATGGAAACAAAATTCGGTGCTTTATCTGTCACTTGTTCCAGCACCGAAAAGAGTAAATTAGTAAGATAACTGTTATCATTCCGTCACATCATGAGATTATGTATCTCAGCAATCACATCTACGCTCCCACCGTCAGAACCATCGTCGTTCCCATCAGCTGCTTCCCCCTCGTTGCCTCTGGCTCCAACCAGGTCGCTGCGATGGGAACTTCTTCCTCCTTTCAACTGCCTTTGCACACTTTCCTGCACACTTTCAACTTGAGGTTCATCACCTCTTTCTTTTCCTCAACCTCTTGATATATGGCCCTCAAACTCTTTCTCTCATTCTTGGGTCCTCCCTGCATAGCTTTACAACCTCAGTCATGGCCTCCTCTTGTGCTCCGAGTCTGACTGGATCTACTTTTTTTGGTCTGAGACTTTGGACAGCCAGGCATCTTCTGTACTAATGCAAGTGAGACTCCGAGGAGATGGGAGCCTTGGAGGTGTCCTGAATATTAATCTTTTCGATGCAATGCCACATCCTCAGTAGTACAGGCAGCTTTTTGGAAGCTTTGCCAGGCAACTGTGACCTCTCCATTATATCTACTCGCTTTGATGAGATTCAAAGATGATAATGCAACGATACCAACATGAAAACATGCATAACTGGCATGTTACTGGCATGTTTGCAAAGCATGCATCCTAGCGATTTACATTGTAAAAATATGGCCAAGGATTACCCATACGATACGTACCGGTTCGGATGGTGAAAGTTTATGACCACAGTCCATCAATGACTGAACGGTCGCAAAATGACCATTTTCTGCATGTAAAGTCTTGATAATCGGAAAAACTTAGATGTGTGTATCATTCATGATCTGACACATGAGGTTGGGTAAAATATCTACAAGTACATACGAAGATATCCAATATCATTTTCTGATTTGTTGTAGTGTGCCTCCAGCACGAAACTCGAGCGTTGTACAGTATTGGCACAGGTGCTGGTCCAATACTGCAGTACTAACTCGCGTGCAATTCTTACTGCTGGTTGTTGGTGAGGCGTCTATTGTGCGCATATACCTTTATCTTTATCTTTCTAACCTAACACTCATCTTATTCACTTCAAGTGGCTTCTGCTCATCTTCCGCTCGGCTTTCTGACCCTTTAGACCTCTCTCGTCCTCCTGTTGTTATCGACTATCGACTTGGACACCGCAAAACGCCCCCGCCAGCTTTCAATGGATTGTATCCGGGAGAGTTGGAGCAAGTAGCTGAGATTCTATGACTGCACGATAAATGAGCTCTTGCCAGCGAGCGTGCTATCCTCAAAATTGGTAAAATGGTTGTAACTCCGAGTCTGGTTACCAGATCATATGGGACAAGGAATTACTAGGTCAACTACGTCTCATAAGAAAGCAACACCCAGTGTGCAGTAACACAGAGCAAACAATAAAGGCACAGAACGAGTAAAGACTCTAAATACATCGCGAATCAATGAAGCGTCTTGCATAAAAGCTAAAAGCTATATCGTGCGGGGAGACGAAGAAGAAAAATGTGTACGCAGAGCTCAATACCGAATCCTACTCTGACCGCTGCCCAGTCTTCCTGTCTGTCTTTCCCGCTTACGGGCGTGCATTCGTTGTTGTCGTAGATTGGCCATCATTTGTTTTGCAACAGGTGATAGCTCTGACGAAGATGCCGGGGAAGATGGCTCGCGCAGGTGATGTGGATGTAGCCCAAACGGCCGAACTGGAGTAACAAGCTGAGGGAGGCGAGATAACGTATCATTCTCCTTGCCACGAGATGCGACGCCCGCTGGAAGCTCAGCCTCTATTGACCTAGGCTTCATCTGGGCCATGGGCTGCAAAGAGACAGGATGTTGGCAAGGAGAATTGATGGCGAAATCGTGCTTTGACCCTGCGGAACCAGTTGAAGAACCAGATGCGGTTCTCAACTTGGGTATCTGAGAGTGTATTTCACGTGGCCGGGCGGTGGCGGCACCGATGCATTTGTTATCAGAGTTCAACTTCTCACCTAGGACGGACAACATGGACAGACCCTGCTCCGTCAGGGGGTAAGAATCGTTGGCATCGCACGGAACTGACACAGGCAGTGTACTCTGTCGCGAGGGTATTTTGGAAGGGGAACGGGGTCCACGAAGGCCGCGGCAGCTTTGTCCTGTGTGTTGGGAAATGACAGGTTGTAGGAGTGTGGATTCCTTATGCTCTGGCCGCGGTGGCAAAAGTACTGCAGCATTTGGAGACGGTGGAAGAGGCCTGCTCGCATCGGAGGTAAGAGAAAGGCGTCGCTGATGGGTAGGTGAAGTAGATTGAGAGATGTGGGTACTCCTGCGACGGGGGAGAGAGTGTTTGGTATCGCTAATAGTAGATTCGGCCGAAAAGCGTCGATAGTGGGGTGTAGTCGTCTTGAGATGGGGAAGTCTCGAAACCGAACCTTCCTGAGCCCTCTTCTTGTCGCCAAGGAATCCGAATATCTGAGAGGCACGCTGGGGTGTCACGGAGTTCCCGTGCGGCGAATTGAGTGCTTGTGGGTGTGCAAGATCGGTGGAGGCACTGAGTTCAACTTCGAGCGAGGAAAAAGTGTAGTGATTAGTGGCTGAGGTATCGCATTCAACGGAAAGTGCAGTTTCGTCATCGATGGAACGAGTGTGAGTAAAATGGGTGTCAGCGGGGGTCCGAGGGCCAATGGAAGATACTGAGGAATTTCCGTCAGTTTCGCTGAATATTTCGTCAGTTTCTGGGGGATAACAGAGTATTTGGCGCTGACCCAAGAAACTTTTCTGCCCAGGATATGTCACCCTCCGTGCTGCTGTTTCTTAGCTCTGGTGAAGGTGGATGTCCAAGTAACTGCCGTAAAGTGGACCCTGTGCGACGCCTTTGAACACGTCCCTGCTTCTGGGGGGAAGGGGTGTTCGAGAAGAGGGTAGACTTGAGGTGTCCTTCATCATCGTAATGGCTTAGAAGACTTGCTACAGAAGGGTCCTGACGGAGAAGCAGGAGACGATTCTTGTCTCGCGGCGTGATAGGCACACTCTTAGAACGACGACGGGGCGAGCCTGTGCGTGACCGTTTTGGGGTGAGGCTCGTATCCATTGGAGGGTACGCATTTGGGAACTCGGTGCGGCTGTGGACAGTCCGACTATGGACGGTCACAGAGTAGGTGCTACGAGCAGAAACACTAGCAATGGTTGTAGTCGATGACTTTGGATAAGGAACAACCGAGTCGATGGGATGCGCTGAATAAACAAAAACCACGATTGAACCGGAAGCGACGAACGGTTACGGGCAAACTTACGGAGGGGGGGCAGAGAGCTAAGGCCAATCTGTGGTTCTGCTACATATCGGGCAGATGAGGAACGCAACAGGCGGCTGACTTCTGCTTCTGTATCGTCGACCTGGCATGGCCTGAGGTGCTCCTGGACAGGAGGGAGAGACTCGACACAAGGATCCACCGCGGACCGCTTCTTAGATTTTCTGCTACCGATTGAAAAGAATTTCTTGAGTAAACCCATCGTATACAGGTGAATAGTCGTGTCAAATCGTAAATCCAGGAAGACACACTGGGTGGGCTGGGCGTTAATGAGCGTAAGATCGTAGCGGAACTCGAGAGAGGGATGGACGAATATCAACTACAACCAAACAATGGACCAAACAACGCGTCGGCTAAGTCACGTGTTGTCAATGTCCAAGTCGCCACTAATGTGCGTAATTGGCCAAATAAAATTTATTCATATTCATTCTCATGGTCTCACTGTATTTTAACCCACGTCCGAAGTTTGCACGACTTCCACTGACGGCCATCTTTCTGGAAATTTTGGGCAGTACTATCCACGATTCTAGCGGTACTTTTTGGCGTACTTCAAGTTGGTCTTTCTGCTATCTGCGACTGCTTTACTCGGAACAGGCCTCTCATTCAAGCAGCAGCGAAGTAAACCTCGGCAACGCCAGTCATGCGTCTTCATTTCGCTATCATGGTGGTGGTTGATCGTGGCGGTCTCTGTTGTTTTCTTCGTATACAGCGCATGAGATTTGAAGGCTGTTCTATGATATTAAAGACGGGAAAGTGTAATCGCTTACTAATTACTTAGCATGGTCTTTGTGGGTCACGTGAGACAGAATTCTCGCAAGCGACTCAATGCATGAAACCAGCAAAGTCCGATCACGAGAAAATACCCAGAGTCTGCATTTGCTTTCTCCCCCTTCCCTCACGATCCTTTTTTTCTTCTCCCCCTCATCATGAAAATCAGCAGAAAGATCGAGCAGTCTACAAAAGAGGGGAAGGTATGGTGGTCTTTCGAATACTTCCCTCCGAGGACAGCTCAGGTGCGCATTAGCTTGCCATCTCTCGCTATCACACGCTTCACCGCCCTTACTCTTATCTAGGGTCTTCAAAACTTGCTTGATCGTATAGAGCGCATGCGGGCTCTGGGCCCCGAATTTATTGATATTACTTGGCAAGCTCCTTTCCTATCCGTCCTGAGGTCGCTCTGATCCAGTCGTAGGAATGCTGGTGGTCGGACATCTGATCTCACGTCGGAGATGGTAAAGACATGTCAGGGTCTCCTGGGCATCGAGACTTGCATGCACTTGACATGCACCAACATGCCAGAGGAAAAGGTTGACATCGCCCTCCGGGTAAGTTATGTTCAAATTGTCACTTATCACATCTCCGCAACTTAGAACAATGGTGTAGGATGCAAAGCAGCACGGGTGCCGTAATATCCTTGCCCTCCGTGGAGACCCCCCCGCAGGCAAAGATGAATGGGAACCCGTTGAAGGTGGTTTCGTCCACGGGATTGATCTCGTCAGACACATCCACAAGGAATATGGCGACTACTTTGACATAGCAGTCCCTGGTTTTCCCCAGTTTCAACTTCTCCCACCGGAAGAACGTGAGCTCGAGATGAAGTATCTCAAGGAGAAAGTGGAGGAGGGTGTCGATTTCATCTTTACACAGATGTTCTACGACGTCGATGTCTTTTTCGACTGGGTCAAGGCTGTCAGAGCAGCGGGAATAACCGTTCCTATCGTTCCTGGCATCGCTCCTATCCAGACTTGGAACGGGTTCTTGAAGGCAACTAACCTTGCAAAGATCAAAATTCCTCAGATCTTTATGGATGCATTGGAGCCCCACAAGAGCGACGACGAGAAAGTCAGAGAGATGGGTACAAAACTGGTCGCAGACATGTGCCGCAAAATCCTCGATGCGGACCTCGGAATCAAAGGTCTTCACTTCTACACTATGAATCTGGAAAAGGGTACCAAAATGTTACTTGAGGAGCTTAACTTGGTCCCGCGAGTCGAGACTGTCAAGCCCCTGCCATGGAGACAGGTATGTCGATCCTGCTCCACATCGATTCTAACTCGAACCTGTACATAGTCTCTTACACCAAATCGTCGACAAGAGAACATCCGACCGATATTCTGGGCAAACAGAACCAAGTCTTATTTGTCACGTACTGAGAACTGGGATGAGTTCCCTAACGGACGTTTTGGTGATTCTCGGAGTCCTGCATATGGTGAACTGGATGGTTACGGTGTCTCGCTGAAGCAAACGGTGCGTGGGTTATGCGTGTCTCTTGAGTGCTGCTGAGCTCTTTCCATCGACACAGAAAGAAGAAGCCTTGAAACTTTGGGGCGAACCGAAATCCTTTTACGATATTGCTGATCTCTTCGCTCGATTCTGCGAAAAGCAACTTACGGCACTTCCTTGGTCGGACCAGCCAGCTTCGTCAGAGACCTCGGTTATTGCTTCAGACCTGGCGCGGATGAACCGGCTCGGCTTCTTGACCATCAACTCCCAGCCTGCTGTTAATGGGGCAAGGAGTGATGATCCGAAGTTTGGCTGGGGACCGAGCAACGGTTATGTTTATCAAAAGGTGAGCAGGATTGTGATATGGAGTGCAAGGGAGTATTGATGGCATTGGATGTAGGCCTATCTGGAGTTCTTCGTGAACGGAGACTTGTTAGAATTGCTGATATCCCACATTGAGCTCGACCCCAAAATGACGTATTATGTCATCAACAAGCAAGGCGACCTGCGAACAAACACTCACTCTGACGGCCCGAATGCGGTCACGTGGGGTGTTTTCCCCAACAAGGAGATCATTCAACCCACCATCGTCGAGGCTATCAGCTTCATGGCATGGAAGGTCCGTACTTATCCTTCACACAACCCGACCCTTATCGACCCCATCTTAGGACGAGGCTTTCGAGCTGGCTTGCAGATGGGCTCACGTGTACGATGCTAGTTCACCATCACGCAAGCTCATCATGGATTTCATGGACAACTCTTACCTCGTAAACGTCGTTCATAACGACTTCAAGGACCCATACGCCATATTTCTCCCCTTTCTCAAGGCTGGCGACCAGTATGCAGCTTCACACCAAGTGGAAAATACAAACGGTCTCGTGAACTAAGGTGCCCCATCATCATCCGTCTGTTCTTGTCGCCTCCTCCCTGCATTAAGCGAACCGTCCATGTCCAGCATGATCCAACTCACAGCACTCCTTTCTTTTTATTACGGGTTCAACCCCCGTACATCAGCACGCCGCATTTCTCACGATATCCCCCCTTGTACGCTCGCATCAACTGCAACCTTGTATCACTGACACACAGCGGCACCAACTGCCGACACTTCCATACGTTGTCTCCAATATACTTTCCATGGAACGACAGAGTTGTGTACTGTAACAAGCTCTACGAACGACTAATAGTAGAATCTTGGTCTTACTACCTTGAATATGGTGCCAGCCCGCTCAGGGAAACATCATTACATACCGGAGACAAGAATTACAATTAAATTCTACGAAAAAATTAGAGCAGGTCGGAGAAGAAAAAGTCTGTGTTCGAGGGAGGAGGACCGGCCGCTAGTCCACTGGGTATGTCGACTTTTTCGCCTGTAAGGTCTGCAATAGAACTACATTGAGCACAAGGGAGCATCCAGTTCAAAGGTCAATACGTACCGAGAAGTTTGATTTTCAGACCAATCTCCGTGAGCGCTTTGATGTAACCGGCAGTCTCGTCAGAAGTGACGTGTCCACCATCTCGTCGGAGCATGTTCAAGCCATCTGTCCAATCTGCCCATGCTGATTGATCAGTGGCAATTTCATCCGCCAGCGATCCCTCGCTTGGTGTCAACAAGGAAAAGGAGAGGGGTGATGGAGTGATGGAGGTAGGCAGATCGACATGGTTATGCACAGCGCTTGAAGGCGGAGTACAAGTACCAGTTGCGATTTGGCTAATAGCGGCAATTTCGATGCGATCCGGGAGATCCTCCAATCCACTTCGAACTTCGAACTTGGCAGGACTATCCACGTAGTGCAAATACTTGTAACCATTATCCTAAAAGTGCCTGTGAGCACGGTGTAAGGTGAAAAGTGGACAGGCTCTTACCAAACGCATAAACCTCCAGGGCGCGCTGGGCCGCTTGAGGGTCCCCGTGTGTGCCGGCAGAACACCATTGATGAACCAGGCACCTTGCAATAGGCACTGTATCCGTTGTTGGCGGACAAATTCTGCAGATTCCCTCATAAGCTTCTCCTTCAGGTTCCTGTTTCACATGAGCACAGCGCTCCGAGCTAGCAAGATGAGACACGTACCGGACCGGCACCTTGCTCAGCAGATCATCCTCGGCCTCTAATTCTTGCATCTGACGATCCCGGACCGCGCGATACTCGCATTCCAAGAAGTCTTGTTCAAGTATATGCCAATCTTTCGCATTCTCCCGCTGTAGCGCTACTTTAACCCTTTTAGAGGGCGATAATTTGTCAGAGGATGGACAAAACGGTGAGACAGTAGACCTACTGGCTTCGAGTAAGCGCAATAACTCGATCAAAATCATCACGAGCAGATCCACTTTCGCTCCACATCCGCAAAAAGAAATGCATTGCCAACGTGTGAACTTTGTAGAAATTGAGGAAAAACGGCTGGAAAGTCGTCGGCGTCGAATCTGGGGAACCTGTCAGAAGTGAACGAGCTAGAAAAACATACGCACATGCAGGTGCGAAGATAGCCCAGTGTTCAGAGAGAAGCTCGACGATCTCGTTGGATGCTCTGGCTATCGGACAACGGCGTTCCTCGGGTCGGCTTAGTTGCTCTAGAACAACCTGGTGTCGGATATGAGCAAAAACTCTGAAAATCCGACCATGCGCAATACCTTGAAAAAGAATTCTGGGTCGTTCTGGACAAATTTGAACAGACAATCAAGGCCAAGAACACCGACTTCCTGAAACTCTTCAATAATATTCTCACTGCCGAATCCAAGCTTCTTCCATTTAACTACTTGGTCGTCTGGATCGACCTCCTCGTGAAGTTTGCTGTTGTCCCAGATGTACTGGAGTAGAGAGTCGTGTGTAGGTTCCGCCTGAGGCTCTACCAATGTTGTCTTTTTCCGATAGGTTACACGGATTATGTTTGCTTGGAAGTCCAGAATACAGGATGTCAAATCGTCGATGACATGAGATGACATGAGACGCTGTGGGCTTCTCTCAGTTCGTCAGCGAATATAGGTGCAGATTTGACATACAATAACAGCTTTTCGGACATTTAACTGTTCAAGTTCAAATATAAATTCATCCCATCTGGCATCATTCACATGAGACAAAAGTGAGTTTATCAACATTAAGCTGGAAGAACGGTGAGCCAGTGAATCCATGACAATACCCAAGGATGGTACATGCCTGTTCAATACCATAGCAGTATCGGCACTTCCTAGGCGATTAATGACGGTCTCTAAAGACCCCTTCCCTCTTTGCATCTGCTCGAACACACACTGAAATCCGAACCTATAGACAGAGTCTGGTACTAGCTGAGGTGGGCTGCTACTCGAACTAGCCATGACAGGACCTGGTGCGCTCATGGGATCAGCTTCGACAAGTTTCTTCAAGATTGATATCGCAGGTCGACAGACATTGATCAAGGAGTGAGGTGACGCAAGTATCTGTACTATCTTCGAGATGAACTCATCGTTAAGCGTAGACCAACCATATTCCAGGTCCATCAAATTTTGCATCGCTGTGAGTGCATACTTGTTGGAAGACTGCCTGAGGACCAGTACCATTGAGAGATAAACTATGAGAGACGTACTGCAAGGGTGTTTCCGTGTTCGGTATAGATGATGTGGACGAGGGCTTGGAGGCCATCACGATTTAGAAACTCATGAGCGAATCTTTCTTCCTAGAGGCGCTGTGGGTTGGGCTGATGGACAGAAAGAATGGATGACATACTTTGATGAATTTCTGCAACGAGAACAGCGACAGTCTGAAAGTCTTTTCATCTCGATAGGCGAGTTTCTGGACGATCTCTGCAGCCTCGATATGGGAAGCATTGACTAGCCTGGGATGCACGAAGTTAGCGGCGGAGTGAGCATGATCAAGAGAAAAGAGGGACCTCAAATGAGCTTTGTTCTTGATCTTCTTTCTGAGATTGTCGTTTGTCACCAGTTCATCAGTGTCGCGGTCCCTCAATGCGAAATAGGTTGCAGGGTCGGTAACCCTGAGGTTGATGCAAAGCTGACGCACGACGTCCTCGACAGCGAGAGTGGGGTCAATGCGAGCACGAACGGTGATGCCGTCTTTGGTCGTGACATTGTTGGTTGGAACGAGTCCTCCGGAGGACTTTGATAGTGTCCCGTTAGTGTTAGGGGGGGTGAGTGTAGTGCGTGAAGCACTTGGATTGCTGCTGGAAGACATGGGGACGTGTGGGATAAAGATAAAACGGAAACCGATTGGCAGGTGTACTACGGGACGAAATCCGCACCCGTTAGAGCGGTATGGCCACTGAAAGATGGTCGTGAGGAATTCAAGGGAGGCAAGAGCGATATCAGCCAAGGCGTAAAATCGTCTTTTCGTACGAGTGCAGAGACCCGCAGATCCGACTGACGTGCAAATACAGAGTCGTCATCTGGAGGCAAAATGAAAGCGAACTCACCGATGCGAGTGGGAGGCAAACGAGTGTGTGGAGCGCGGATGAGGAGAGCGTGAGATGAGCGGCTGACCTCCATCCACCATGTAGTCCCACTCACCCCTTGCTTCTCTCTAGCTTCTCTCAGCCACTCGCTATGGTGCACAAGACATCGAGAAAACATCGTCCGACCCCTCTGAGAGACGTGCAGATCGCCGTGCAGGCCGACGAGTCTCGTCGTTATCTCCTCCTCGACGCGCATTCGTCTCTGTCCTCCTTAACGTATCCCATTGAAGCCGTCCCATCGACTCCCCCCTCTCTCTTGCTGCACGAGAACCACTCCGCGTGGCAGGTACAAGTACCAGCTTCCAATGGGTCGCCGACTTGCCCTCCTCCGTGCGTTGTATCGCACTTGTTGGATTCCCTCTCGTCCACCCTTGTTCAGGGCGAACCCGGTGTCGTATTGTCACCCAGAGCGTCCAAGTACCGCTGGAACCGCTCACTAGACAGTCAAGACGACAGTCACCTTGATCCCATCCCTATGCATTCCCTGCAGTCATATCGTTCGTTTACCCCGCCGATCAGTCCCCCGGTGCTGTCGCTACCTAGAGCAGACGTAGAGTATTCGTCTAAACGCTCTGGAATGACTTTTGCCCTTGTTCCGGCAGAGGTGGACGGCAAGCGCGTGTTCACTCACGTCGTCGTGGACCGCCGAAGCAACGACTCCGAGGGTAACTCTATCCCTCCTTCGGTCCCATCTAGGCAGGACGGCCTGCCAGAGGACATGCAAGATATCCTCCGGCAGTTGGATGACCTGGCTAGTTGGGTTAAAGCGGCTTCCTCGTCTAGGGATTGCATCTCCAATGTCAAATCGATCGTGCATGCGACCCGCCTTACCGGACATCCAGACACTGACACTGGTGGGGTTTACACCAACCATCTGAGTAGTGACAACAAAGGGAAGAATCGCTTACTATCCACCACCCCGCCTAACAGCGAGTGCGGCACTCGCCGAGATCTTATCGTATGCACCACCTTTCATCGACTTGCTGGTGCATTGAAAATCACCAAATATCCAGAAATCCTCAACAGGCGCCATATCAGGTAATCCAAGTGCCAACTGCCAATCAAAGGGGTTCATATACGTTCCCAACGTATGTGCAGCCCCTCGCGTCTCCAGGCTTCTGATACAATTTCGAGTTCCCCTCGTGTAGTGTAATACTCCTGAATTCCTTGTGGGCAGTTCCAATTCTCCCATCGCATATCCAGTTTGCGGCTACTCCAGTCATCCTTCGCGTTATTCCCCTTACCCGCCCGGCCCAATACATGACATCTCTTACCACCGCCGCTTTCTTGAGCGGCGATCTGCTCCATGTCCCACGCCAACTCCCCCACTCGTTTCTCCTCCCTCAGGGAAACCCTCATTCAAGGCGTTGTTCCAGCGTTCAAGATGCAATACTACGGCCGTGTCTCGTCCGAGTATTCCCTCGGGTCATGTCCCGGTCGAAGGCGCGTTATGTCAGGGGAAGAGGATACGTTTGCCATGGCTGAAAATTTGATGTATCGCCCTGAGATCGGCCGGTGATTTTTTCTGTATGTCATGCATGTATCTGGATTGTCTCCTCATTTTTAACTTCAATTTGTATCATAGTCCACATTTTTATTCTTAAGTGCTCAAACCCTCGACTTCCATCGGCAAATGGTGGACACGTCATGGCCAGTTTTCCCGGGCCTCACATGTCAAGGGAGTTGGTCAGCCTCCATCAATGCGTCAGCCACCATTGCTTCATCTTCTCCCCTTGTTAGCCCCCTTTGTTCTAACTTTCCTGTTTGCTTTGAAGCTTCCCCGTGAACCGTCATGCCCTCCCGCCAGTTGGTGCCGCGTATACGAGTCGATTTACTGGATAGCTCACCACGCAACCTGTCTCCGTCAAGTACCCTTGACATCGGAGACATCTTATGCCACGTCAAGTCGTTGCCTAAGCTGTTAGCCGAAGACTTCGTGTTCGAAGATGCTGATCGTGATGCTTTGTACTTGGAAGATGCCCACTTGCAGGACGTCCCTTCATTTCCAACGGGACGCCAACCACCGCTTTTCATCATGAACTCTCATCGTACGCGGCTTCCTTTCCCCATCCGCCCAGAAGCTTTCGAGTTGGGCGATTTATTCTGGGACGAAGAAGACTCTTGTCCCCTCCTGTCGGCTCCGACGATTCCTCGTATGAAATTGATGATAAAAGAACAATTGTACGTGCAAAAATGGATTGTGAGTTATGTCCGTAATCTATCTGGGCATGTGCTTACTAAGGATCTAGGACACTCTGACGTCGGAGAATCCTTCAAAACACATCCCATGGACATGTGAGAGGCCTGCTACGGAAAGGAAATGGATCGCAGAAGGCTCCATATTTCCAGCTGCCGTAGTCAAACCTTCTACTGAGCAGCGGGGAGCCATCAAAGAACATTTGCGTGTTACTGATACGAACAGATTATCGGCTCTTGCTGACCAGGTGCCCTATTCGGGGGAGTTGTGCGCGTTCTCCGAAGCGTCTGGCCTAATTCATGTATCAACAGAACCTCGCATGTCAGCATCACAATTTCTTGTCAAGTCCGCGGACGTCGATCCTGCCGTTCTCCGTGGCGACTCAAGGACCTCGCAGACCCCGCACCATGCCGTAAGGACTTTACCGGCACCTTCACCGCCAGCCTTGCTTCCTTCTGGCCCACCGGTTAGAACGACGTCAACCACGCCTGACGCACCCCTAGCTGCTCGCCGTGGCAAGTTATTGAGCGGTTTGAAGTTGAAAGGAAGTGTTATTGAACAGTTGGAATACCCGGACATTCCGACTGCCTTTCGGGGCTCCCCAGGTGTTTGGTCGCCCCAATTCGACACCTTCCCTATTCCCTCCTTTACAGACCATCAGAGTATGCTCTTGGACCTCAAGTCAAAATACGCTGCGCTTGGGAACGGGGTGTCGACTTGCATCCAAGAACCGCTGCATCCACAGACAGAGATGATTCGCACCTCGCTGAGTGTCGACGAATGGGCGTTTACTCGCGGACTTGCTACCTTCGACAACAACCTCTCGGGATCGACCGACATTCAGATTACTAGGGAGATCATTGCCGATGCGAGTGTTTTTCTTCTTGATGATTCTCCAACGCCTAGCTTTACTGCGCGCCTCGGATTTGCACATCGTCTTCATTCAACGCCTGCATTACAATCGCCCATTGGCCACCCTAGTGATCCTCCAGGAGACCCGTTGCCGCCCCGTCCTGCTCTCATCAGCCCGTCGACACCTCCAAACGTAAGAGGTATCTTGAAGAAAGTCAAGTGTGTTCGTTTCGAGGATACGGTCACCAAGGAATCCCATAACCATACTTCACCTGCTGTCCCCCTTCCGCCACTGCCCTCGGCCGTTTCCTCCGAGAGACCATGCACACCGATGCCGAATAAACCATCAAGTGTCCCGGCCCCGGTCAAAGAAATGCCAGTCTTTGGGAGGAATATGAATATTCCGAAAAAGTCCGCTCCTAGATCTCGACTACCTCCTAAGCGAACCACGGGGAACGGAAAGCTTGAGTCCAGTGCTGGCAAGACCCCAGAGACTTCCAAATCAACCTCGGCAACAACCTCGGTTGAACGTCCCTGTCGAAATGTGCACGTCAAGGAGAACACAAACCCAACAGCAGTTCCTCAGGCTCAAGCGAAACAGAAGGGTTTGTGCATTACTGAGACCGATTTACGGAGAGGGATTGAAGGTACTACGAAGAGTCGACTCTCAACTCCGTTACGGAATATCTTCCGGTTCAGATAGGGACACCATAAATTATACATGTTGTATTTCACACTCCTTCTATGACGCTCATTTGTGACTTTCATTGCTGCTGAATTGGACTTTGCGGGTGAGTATGTCTAAAGCAGGTCGGTACAATATCGGCCTGGTGGTCTAGTAGTATGATTCCTTGTTAGGGTTTCCTGAATCGAGGAGGTCCCGGGTTCAATTCCCGGCCAGGCCCATCATTTTATTCTCTCTTTTTATTATCCCACCTTGGTACAAAAAATCAGTAAATGCTTTCACAGCATTTGTTGGGTTTGGAAACATACATACAGACGAGAGGTGTCCCGCAAGGGCCTTTCGCCAGTGTAATGAAATATTCTGTCGTGCTCTCCGGGCTTTGCGCTGATTCAATATTTGAGCTCAGACAATTCGGCATCGACAGTCGTGGCAAGAAACCAAGAGGAGCTTTGGATTTTTGTCACGACCAAGATTTCCTCCTAGAACCTTGCTCGGTGTGCTGTTCAGTCCTGTAATTATCAGATGACCCCTTGATAGTGTGCTCCATGACTTTCAGGTCTCAGATGTGAAATCCATCAGTCCGATCTCTGGGGGGATCTCGAGGTCAAAAGAGACTCGTATCCCTTCACATCGAAGCGAGTTCTCGTGTCGTTACAAATGCGACATCATCTCAATGAGTCCATTTCTTTTTTCACGTATAATAGAAATATACTATCTTGCGTCTCCTGTAATTTGTGTGGGTCTCCAGATTGTTGAGAATGTGTTGTTTTGTGACATTTTCTGTCACTGTTTTCTCGCTCCGGATTCTCGGACTCCAAGGGGCGGAGTTCGCTGGAAGTCGGCAAGCTATGATAGATTGACCCCATTCTTTATGCATTGCAGGAAACGAGCAAGTATCTGAATCGGAGTCATCGTTGGTGGCCTAAGCCAATTCCAAGTTCAGCTTTACGATCTTTCGAACGACGTTCGACTGGTAGCTTGATTTCCAAGCAAAAGTATTAATACATTGATCAACTTTCGACCCTCCATTCAGGCAACACTGGTCAGTGCACGGCAGCATAGCCCGCCTTCTCCAAGTTCTCAAGGTAGGTTGCCCATCGCCCATTGTGCCACGTTGCGACCTCCCCACCCCAGATAGCATTGACAACCTTGATCCAAGTGAGCCAGCCAGCAAGGACGCCGTCTGCATACGAGACGGTGTCGCCGAGCACAAACTTGCCATCACTCTTCGCCAACCAACTATCTACCGCAGCGAGCCCCTCCCTGCCCTTCGCCAAATCAGCGTTACGCGTAGGACCCACCGGTGAAAATTCCTCGATCTTTTGGCCAAACTTGGCCTCGCGAGTCGCTCTAAAGTATGCTTCACTCCGAGGGTTCAGCACGGGGCAGCTGACTGCAAGCTGCAACATGACGATCCCGCCTAGGGCACCGACGACACCACCCTCAAAGGCTTCGACGAGCGGCTTTGTGCCAGAGGGGAAGAGGGTGTTTCCGTTGGGGTAAGTGGCATCGAGGTATGCGGCGATGAGGAAAGAGTCGGAGACGACCTTGCCGGTATTGGGGTCGTTGATGATGGGGAGGGTGTATGCTGGCGTGCCATCGTCCTTGGTTCCGGTGGCAGGCGCACCGATCTTCTTGGCAAGGGCCTCGATGTCTGGGTACTCTACCCACTGGGTCTTGTAGGGGACACCCTTGATGTTGAGTGCGTATCTGCGGTTTGGGTTTAGCGCCACGATGTGTGCAGGGAGGGGTGATCTCACCTCGTCTTCCATGTGTTGGGCGACCACGCGCTGGCGCTGAGTTTGCTGGGGATGTCGTAAAAGATGATTGGAGAGGACATTGTGAGGCGAATGATGCATGGAAAAGAGGCAAGGTCTGGCTTATATGTGGTTCAGAGACCTTTGAGAATACACGGATGAATCACAATTTCCATGGTATATTTAGTGCTTTATCGTGGCACGGAATATCATTGGCACGATGTTTTCCTCGCTAACCAGTCCTGGGAACAGAAAGAAGCTCCTTTGAGAGGATTCCGATGAAATATCTGGTAAGCAGTATGCGGTAAATTGTACAGGCTGTGGTATCAAGCGTAGTTCTTATAAAGCTTGCACCTGAATCTTCTCAGGTTCTTGGTCATTATGACTAAGGTCGAGAGAAAAAAAATACACCCGCCGCTAGAAATCATGATGCAGCTGAAACATTATTCTTATATCGGCCCGGAAGACTTCTTCTTCAATGGCCTCTGCGCCAATAGGGCCATCCACGCGTGGTTCCCCTACCAGCAAAACCAACACGAAATATCGAGGACGTGGGAATACCCCACGAGCCAGGGGGGTCGGTGGGTCTAGAAGGCCCAGCACCAGGTGGAGGTCTTCCTGGCATTGGAACTCCATCTTCCTCGTCGTTTGGGTCATCCGGCTTGATAGAGATAGATTGCATTTTTTCCCCGTCAAAACAGCGTCGGTGCCTCGTGGAAGATACTCGTACCTCTAAATCGATCACTAATGCCCCCATGTGCCATCCCGCAGAAGTTGCTGCGAAGCAGAATATCTTTTTGCTTCGTTTTTCTTCGTGGTCGAACCTGACTTCGGTTGGCTCCGTTACAGCGGGGGGGTTCGGGCCCCTCCACTGCAGAGCATGTTGTCGTTGCTGTTCAGTCCGGTAGCCTCCCGGCTGACCAGGTTCGATCGTCGTGGGATGACCAAGGCCGAGAGCGCCGCAAGAGTATTGTCCCCAGGTTAGGAGCTTTCCCGTGGACGTCAAGGCGCCAAAATGATAGTCGCCAAGGACAACGGATATGACATTTCTATTCTGCAAAGCCGGGAGGACGCGGGGTTCAGTATTCGGATCGGTTTCATGCGAACCCATGAGCACGACAGAAGTAGGTCCGGTAGAGTAGGCTACGAATGTTTCAAACTGTGCAGAAATCTGCTACCTATCAGCCCAGCGCGTCACGACAGCAGCCCTCCCTTGACTTACATGGGTAATGCATATATCACCCAATGATGACAAGTCCGAAGAAGCAGAGGTGACATGTCGCTTGATTTTCTCCGATTCTGAAAACTGAGGGAGCTAAGGAACGTCGATCAGCATAAAAAGATGAGCACATCGGGTCCGAGACCGACGCACGTATGCCCATCCCTCTAGTCTGGCTATATCGTTCGTTTGAACCAATATCTTGAGAACATGACCGTGGTTCGTCAGACCGACAAGATGGCTGTCCAGGGCAGCGATCTTCACGAGGTAGACACCGACGTCTTCAGCATTGGTCTCATCCAGCTTGGGCAACCGAGGCAGCTCAGGAAGTCTGTAAGGATCCTTGTATAGTTCCCAATGAGCACACTGGATTATTCCGTCCTTAGTCGGATGGGCATGTAACCCTTCCTGGTCCATGGCAGCATTGCGAACATCGACGAGCTGCTTCATGTCACCGTGCAGCGGCCACCAAACGAAAACATCTCCACCCTTGGTGAGGACCGAAGAAAAGCTCCACCCAGACTCTACCTGTGCTGGGGTGGAGTCTAGGATAGAGCCGTCCAAGAGTGGGGTCACTAGTCGGAATGGACGACCGAAGCTGAGGAAATTCCAAACGTTTAAGTTGTCGTCAAGACCGGTAGCGTGTAACCTTCCGCAGCTGTGAAAGGGGCGTGTGAGAACCACGCAAGTTGTGGGCAGGTGACTGCCTGCCTAATAGCGCGCATTGCAGCAGGCAAATTAAGTTTCATTGGCGTGTAAGCGCACTTGCCTGGCGCGGAAAACCCGTCTCTTTGGAGTGCATGTCCAAGACCATTTAATGTGCCTTGAAGGGGTGAGTAATAGAAAGCGGAAGTGGAGCGAGAAAAGGATAACTTTACCCCATGCATATGTATTTCCCTTTGAATCGAGAGCGAAGAAGCACCTGGAGAGAATCTAAAAAAATATTTTCTTTTGAAGAACACCCGTCGACGTACATTCCGGCGGCGGCTATATGGACGATGCGAATACCACTGGCGAATCGAAGTTCGACCGGATGAGGTACATCGCGGTTGTTGGAGGGCGATAGTTGACCCAGCCTCCCATTAGATGACTCCCTAGTTTAGCGATGGAGCGAGGTTAACAGAAGGCATGGATCACAATGAATCAGAATGACGCTTACCCCCACAAGTAAGTACGTGGGCGGCTCAAGCGTTGATAGATGAATTTCCAGCCAGTGGAGCGAGCGGTGACCTGACCCGGAAAGTTGAAATCCTGTTGAAGCTTTCTCTTCCAAAACGTGTCGTCGTTGCAGACGGAGGCGAAGAAGCGATTAGTGCATCCGAGACGCAGAAGATCCGGAATAGGGAGGGATGGCAAGAAGTTGTCTAGGAACACTTCTACGGGGATATCTTCAAGCCTGACCATGGTTGATGGTGGTCGAGCAGGAGCAAGACAAGGGTGGATAGACACGTCCGTGCGCAGCGGTGCACTACTGCGAACGACGCTTCAGCTGGATTGGGTCATTATCAGCATAGCCACAGGAATGGAACATCTACAAAACCAGCCAAGTGTAGCACTCGGCTACACTCGGCTAGCTTTGTAGATGAAGCGCCAGCGTAGCAAAAAAAAACAAAGCTCTAATACCTGCCAGAATCAGGTTGACGTTGCGTTCGCGGCTATCACTCCGCCGATTGAATGCAGTTCGTTCGGTGAGCAGGATTGTACCTGCTCTCTGCTAACCACGCTCAGGTTAAACTAGCGTACGACTTGATTGGCTAGAACGATGAAACGCACAGTACTAATTATTAAGCTAGTTGACGTACACAATCCATCACCCAAGCAAGCGATGACCAGGCGCCCATTACTGATGACTCATTCGCACTTGCCCAATTCTCTACCCTGTTTTTTTTTTTTGTTCGTGCTTCTGATCGTCTGATACCGAGTCTCCGTATAGCGATGACGGTCGATGTTTCCTTTGACTCATAAGTATTGCAATGGGTATTATTGGCAACGTATAGCGGACGGACCGCGGGTGGACCCGTGGAAGTCTGGATGCCCTTCACGTGATTCCGGATCTACGTGATTCCGGATGGCTGCAGATAAGATTGTACTCGGCCACCGCTATCATAAATACCCGGTCCACGTCGGATACACGTGTGTGTGAAATCTCATGGGGCGTAGCCTTTCATTCTTCCCAGTAAATCATGCCCCGTTCCCACGGTAAACGAAAGGAAGTCGAGAAGTCCGCTTTCTATTGTTAATGACGTCCTTCGAAACGCCTCTCCTCCGAGACGCCACAAAGCACAGCTCGGCGGCAGACCGCTGCTAAATCCTGGGGGGCAGACGAAGGCCAATGTTAGATACCTCGCACGCTGCGGAGACACGTACCCCACATGACACAGGCAGCGGACTGCATGTCCAGAAATGCCGAGATGTTTCGAATGTGAGGCCAGGTGCCGTAAACTTACATTCGACCAGCTGGCTCATCATTCGCAAAAGAACTAAAGTATTCTCCTCGGTAATTCCTGACCCGGTAACTCTGCAGCATTGTTACGAGGTCGCCCAGCTTGTAAAAGCACATGATCATCCTTCCCAAATTTATTCTTTTGCAGTCCAGAACGGAGGCGGCCGAGTACTGCGGATCGACGCTTGGGGGGAGATACGAATCCGCGAGAAACGATGTAATTGCGCCGACCTTTGTAGCAACAGGGTGGCAATCCTCGAGGCGAAATCAATTGATTGTCAGGGGAGGTGGTTTCACCAGACGATATCGTGTAAATTATGTGGACCACATGCATGCCATCACGTATAGTCTGGGTTCTGGACGGCTCTTCTGCTGATTGCGCGGCGGTGGAAGGGTCTCGTGAGAGTAGATGGCCCGGATTGAGTCCGCACTTCCTGGTTGAATCAGTATCGGTTCACTAGGCCCACGGTCACCCTACGTTCAATCAAGGCTGGAGCATCCCGGACGCGAACACTCGCATTGCACTATTACCGACGAGGAGGCATGCGCCGTGCACACATCGGTGCACTCCAATCGTGATAGAACTGTAAACGTTGGGGTGACCGTTCAATGTGGGCGCACGCGACCTGTACCAGACCCTAGCTACCTTACACGTAGCCATCAAACACAGTTGTACTGATCGTATCGAGGCGACTGGAGAGTTCGAATCATGTTGCGTCCACAAACAGACTCGCACAAGTTCTGATCCATATCTCTATATTGTGTGCGACTGAGTTGACGTTAATAAGTACATTTGGGATGAAGACGAACACCAAGGTAATAAAATATTTCTACGAAAAGATTGCAAAGCTACTTATCATGCTCGTAAAGATGAAGCAATCAATTTGGCCCAAGCTGTGTTCGCGAAGATTAATTCCGTCCAGTGAGAGAAAGTGAAGGTTCCTTTTCGCAGGCGGTCGTGATGGGGTAAGCGCAATAGAATAGTGGACAGAGAACGAAAGGGGTATATCAAAAACCAGGTTGCGCATGTCGGTGACAGTATCCTTCCTATGGACAGTCACGATCATGGCCAATACCCAGATTGACGTGGCTGGAGCGTGGTCGCCCTCTGTCGCTGTGGCTCTCGGGGCTTCTGTGGCCAGTTCTTGGACGTCCATCGCCACGATATAGATCGTAGGATTCGTATGCGTTGAAACCAGGGGCACCACTCATCGAGGATGACTCGTAGCCCGGTAGTGGCGTCAAGAGTGTGCTGTTCGCCGGTAGGCGATCCATAGGGATGTTGGATGTACTAGCACCATGTGCATGAGAGTGTGAATATTGTATCCCGCTGTGCTCGGGATGCGAGGAGACAAACGAAGTGTATCGTTGTGATCTGTTGGGGTAAACACCTTGCTGATGGATAAGGGGATCATGAAAATCATCTAGAGGACCAATAGACTGTATTGATCGTTCGGGATGGTGAGCGTAGTCGAAGGGGGGGCGGGCATTGTGGGTCTGATACTCTGCATCCGACATGGAGTGGCGAGAGGTAAGATGCTGTGGGGAGTGTTGGTGTTGATGGGACTCGTGTCGCATCGCATCGAATGCCCTGACTTCCGCCTCTTCCTTTTTCGCTTTACGCCACTGTTTGCGAAGCTCTTTGAATTCTAAAGGCATCCGTTTGTCAGCATAGAGTGGAGGTGTGACGTGTGATCTGGGAATGGTCGAGGGAGGGTAGGGATGTAACTTACCATTGGGACTGCGCTTCGTGCCATGCTTTTGCATCGTGATATGTGCATTAAGGTGGTTTAGGGTGCCGTACGCCTTGGCACAGTCCGGCCACGAGCACTGGTACAAGCGTTCAATCTCGTCGTAACGGCGCCGCGGCCGCTTTTTCATGGCATTTCCTGGCAAAGAGACAAAGGAATATTGTTTGCTGCTATCCGGGGGCGGACTTTGTCCACCAGTTATGTGGGCTTGTTGATGCGTGGCGAGTGCGCTGGAAGAAGTGGATGTACCCGTGCCTGGAGGGGACGGACCATAGTCGTCGTATAGAGAGTCAAACATCGCCGGTGACATACCCATGGGGGGTGAGCTCTCTCCACCAGAGAATGTGGGGTCCAGGGGAGACAAAGGTTCTTCTAGGTCGATGGAATCGTAGGAATATGACGAAAGTCGATGGTCTTCTTTCCACGAGGAGCCACTGATAGAGCGAGTGTCTGAAGAGCGATGGAGCGGAGAGGTGGAGTGGGAACCGTACGATCGCGGAGAGCCGTACGAGTATTGGTGTTGGAGTTGATGATATCGGGGGCTAGAGAGATCGGCTGTGGTGGTTGGGTAACCGCCTGCTGCGCTACCACGCATGGCCTGTTCAGACATGCGGCATTGGTCTAGGAGGGGAAGTTGATTATGGGAGTATTTATCGCTACCCCGTAAATAGCGGTCTGCAAGGTTTACGATTGAGTAACGATCCATATTCGGAATGTAGGTATTTGCCGATGACTGATCCAGATGATGTGGTGCGCTGGGAGGTGGTTGAAATAATGAAGTGGGATCAATCTGCGATGGTGATGAAGAAGGGGATGTGTGAACAGAAAATTCGGTGTCCGGACTGGAATCTGAGGGAGAGAGGGTGCGGGGATGGGAAGCTGGAAAATGAGGTGTCGGCTGAGACGGACTTGAACCCGAAATAGAATATTGCTGTGGAGAGGTTGATGATGCGTGATCGCGGGGACCAGAACGAGGAACGGTATCGAGGAGAAGATGGAGGGTCGGAGAGTAGGTCGGGCTCGATTGGGCTGCGGAGGGTTGTGCTTTGTCCAGGATGAGATGGTAATTATCGGTGGGAAGGTGGTAGGGGTGGAGGAGAGCACGAGGGATGGAGTGAGGGAACGTTTGGTGTGCAAGGGCAAGTAAAGGAGGAGGCTGCACAAGAACCTGAGATTGCATGGGGAAATCTGAGGAGAGCAGGGATGCGAAGGCCGACTTGAAATAATGAGCAGCGGCTACGGAATGATGGACGAATGGACGTCAACGGAAGTGGTTGATGACTGACGAAGCCTAACGTTGACGAGATTGAATGATCGGTTCGATTCGAGGCAAGTCTGTCGATGTTTATTTACGGCTAAGTGGGGAAAGAACATACGTACGTGACAAACCACGCGGGCTGGTGAGATCTTGGTCTGTCCGCGCTTGCATCGTCGCGCGAACCGAATTGCGCGAGCCGAATTAGCATAGGAGCGGTGGAACGACGGCGAGGATAGAGCCATCCGACCTGATCGTTTCTGGTCCAGGTCGCGCCCCGACAGCGGCATGTCTAACTGACAGATCCAAGATTCGTCCAAAAAAAAAAAAACATTCCCTCCGTGACCCGTGACTGCATCACACCTTCTTTTCTTGGCATCCTCTCTGTCCATTCCGGGCCACCCACCGAGCTCGAGATCTACAGATCCGAATAACGTTTCTGGGCACTGCTTCTTATTTCAAATTGGTCCCGGCTGTCGGGTCGGGATATCTATTTCTGGCCTTGCACTCCTTCATGACCTTGTGGTCCCAGATTCCAACGTTTCTTTGACGTGGATGTTTCCGATATTAAATAATTGCGTTAGTTCCACCGCTGCCGAAACCCCCACCCGCTAACATTTTCAGCAGGGGTGCCCATTCAGAGCTTCGACCACTAGTATCAAAATTCGTGTGCTTCCGTTCAGTCAAACCGTCCGGCTGCCCGTTTTACTTTTGTTCCTCGGTCCCGAAATTTGCTTTACATTGAGCCACCGGACATTGCCGACACCCGCGTATCTGCAACCTCGCTTCCGCGCTTTTCTTTTTCCCTCTTCCCGACCATCCCTGAAACGTCAAATCACAGAGAACTCAGCCTGTCCACTCAGTGCTCAGAGACCACGGATATGTCACTGCTGCCCAAGTGACCTAGCAAGCGGCCAGAGCGGTCATTTCGGGTGTCTGCGCGGCAGTGTGCTTTCTAGCCAGTAGCCGGTCAACTGCTGAGATTGTAGTGTGGTCTCTGCCGCCTTTGACGTCGAAAACATTGCTTGAACTCGTACCGTACATACCGCACCAATATTATTTTCAGTTTCCCTCGCTGAATAACAATGTCCAGTGCACTTGGCAACAAAACACGAACACAAGGCATTTGATCAAAGCCCATGCGTAGGTATGCCAGGGGTCCTAACAAAGCTCTGCCTCCACCATCTATCGATTGGCCCAGGGGAGGGGGAAAATACTGATGCCGGCGTGGCCACTCTGTTATCTCTTGAGATCAAGGCGCCGCCTCCGCCGCCGCCTCAATTTAAAAATTGGCATGTTGTCCTTGGAATCAAGTAGATCGCCAGGGGTATGGTATGCGACCATTGCGTGCGCATCGCCCACCGACAGGCGGGAACGGCTATCCGTGGTGTTCCTGTCCCTAGAGGTTACCATCGTGGAACTTGTCAATATAGGATTATGTTGGATGCGACCCATGCACGTGGCGCCGGGCTGCACTCTCGATATCGACGGGGGGCGAGTGCGACGGTGTTCTCGTATCTCGCAACACAGGTAGTATTACTGAGCACAGTAACCACACTGAGCCGCGACATGGAAAGCCGTATGTATGAATGAACCTCTAACAAGGCTGTCACGACTGGGACAAGAAGTTGATAATGTAGCTCCGGACCGGTGCTTATCGGAAGGTTGATTACGACTCGGTTTGTTTCTGATGTCCCAGTTCGTAAAGAAGCTCTAAGCGATCGTACGTATGGATGACGCAAGGTGCTAAGATGACGGGGAAAAAAAACGGTTTATGTTCACGTTTCCTATTGTGCAATTGTAAACTAACTTGGCTCTAATTCTACAACTACTGTGGCAAGGTTTTGCGGAACTCCGTACGGCCAGGTGCCATATCATCTTGAAATGGGAAATCCGTAAGGTCCACGAAAACAACGGAGATTTCCCTGATTTAGTAGCCATTTGAATCTTCGTCTCAGGCACTCTCACGCCCGAGATCCCTTTTGATTTTCGGGGCGATAGGCGAGAATGACCGTGATAATCACCTGCTCAGTTGGAGGTACTTGCATCACGGACATGGCACTTCAATCGGACCATTGAACTTGGAACGACCCTCGGACCAACGCACTCGGAGCTCTTCGGACAAGACGATACTTTGGGCCGCAAGCGCCAGGGGCATATTCAGTTCGATGGACGGACCATCGAGTATGATTCCACCTGCATAACGGAATTCATCGTAATTTTGGCCCATTGAATAGCAATGTTTTTTTTTTCTTTTTGGAAAGGTTCATTGGTAGCCCACTAGAACTCGACAGCCACTGGGCATTTCTGGTCATTAATGTAATTGTCAGTTTTCTCACGCGGAACGACCACAGGACCTTCCAAATGCGGTTCGATCGGACTTGCTGCAGTGAGTGGCCTCATCACGGTCGAGTTGAACTGTCATGGCGCAAGAGCTGCCCCGCCCCCGCCCGCTGACGAGGAGTATGGCCTCCAATTCTACACGTCGGTCTGCGCGATTGCAGAACAACCGCGAGAAGCAGCATTCATCATTCCAGTCTCGTCAGTGCTAACTTGTCTTATTCGCATTCGAATCATATTTATCCCCATCAATCATAGCATTGCTTTCTGGGCCGAATAAACTAAGCGCGCCCCGTGGGATCAAGAAACGCAAGAGGTCGTCAGCATCGGCCCTAGTTGAAGGGGAGTCCCACAATTCGAGATCGCGCAGGGAGTGTGGGCGGATCGAAGTTTGGGTGGAGCGAAAGGCGCAGTCCGCTGGATCCCGCGAAACTGCAGTATCAGCGGCGTCATCTGTTCCGACTGCCGGAACCGCTGTGTGTCACACGGAAACTTCGAGGGTGAAAGAACTCGAGGAACAGTTGAACATTGCCTGTCGAGCTAAGCAGGAACTGGCTGCCGAAGTTAATGAACACAAGCTCAATTCTGCTCAATCAAACCTAAAGCATCTAGAGGATTATTTTACCTGTCCATTGTGAGTCCCATGAGATCTCATAAATCCCGCTGTCGTAATTGAGATATCTCCGTGTACCGCGAAAGGTGCTTCGAAATCATGTACGTTTTAACCGCTTTTTTTCATTTCCTCTCACAGCTTCCGGACTTGATGATCTATCAGGGCCTGTCCATACGCATTGATTCCGCCCAGCTGTGGCCATACATTTTGTGCCACCTGTATTTTGAAATGGTTTTTCTCCCGTCTGCATAGGGGCTGCGGGGGTTGGCACGAACCCGTCGACTGCCCGTTGTGTAGAAGTGCTCTACCCCACACGCCAGAGCGCACACCGCGATCAATTTCCTGTTTCCCGTTCACCCCAAACCGAACTGCCGATATCGCAATTCAGGGTTTGGTTAATGCCATCACTCACGAGCTCGCCGGTGCATCGGTTCTAATGACTTCCACTCCGCTCTCTGACTGGAATGAGGATGGTAATAGTAAACGAGAATGGTCTAAACGGGAGAGGTACGTGGCATCGTCGGATTCAGGAATTGCTTTGTTTTTTTTAGCTGACTCGGCACCATGTCTCTCTCCCGCGCCGGTAGCGCTGGGAGAATTGAGATAGCATCCATCTCCGACCAATGGAGCAAATTGAAGTCTACGGATTTCGTTAACATAAAGAATCGTCTGGAGGTGTAGAGCTATAAGTTTAGTATCAAAGCATAAACTATGCCAGATATGATGTTTTCCGTAAGTTCGCCGAAAAGCACGGTCACGGGTACACTTGTTCCCTCAGGCAATGCGTGAGCCGTCTCGTTTTCACATGCCTTGCTGCCAGAACTCGATATGTGTTTTATTCTATTGTAACGTGCTAAATCTGCAGCGGTCAAACGGACCGCATGCAAAAAAAGCTATTGACAACTCCGCGGGTGGTTTTCATACTAGAGGTAGAAACAACGCTCTTTTAATCCTCTCATTCCCAATATGTCCTGTAGCGTGATCCCTCAGGTGTTATGTAGACACATCAGAGAATTAAACCTACCCAGTCAGCCGCAGTAAGCCACAGATCCCCAACAGAGTCCATTTTGCCGAGGACAGCAGCACCTTTCCATACAAGCGTTTTGGGATCCACATCTTTCGGTGGTGGTATAATCTGCACCTTTTCCATACTGGAAACTAACGGAGTGGCGATGGCCTGCAGCCTTGACACAGCCAGGCGATCAGACGGCACACCGTCAGGTTGAAAAGCGACACTTTACCTGCTCTCGAGAGCATGCGCCATGCCAGGAATTTGTGCCCCCCCGCCGATAACTAGAACCGCTTGAAGATACTTGCGTATTTTCTCATCACCTCCACACGCCCGCGAACTGTTGAAAATGGCGACATCCAAGGGAAGCTTACCCGCTTCCGAACAAACATCGATGGGTAGACCACCCGGGAAGTTGCTAGCAGAGGGACCGGGCTGAGGCGGTACTTGCGGTGCAGGTTGGGCCGGAGGGTTGGCCTGGGGTGTTTTATCTTCCCGTTCAACCTCTATGACTGTAGCTGCATCGCCGTCGGTGGGTTCTGCTGTCGTCGGCGGGGGAGTCGGGTCCGCGGTGGAAGGTAGTGAGACTTCTTGTTGTTCAACCTTCGCACCGTTCTCAGTGGGGTTGACTGGACTCCCTGTGGGCCATGTGATCAGTAAATTGAAGCTTATGGGCACGGTTGAGCCACTGACCTCCTTGTGAGGGAACAGCGGAAGAAACCTTCGCCGTAGACCTGTCTGCAGCAGACGGGGGAGAGGGGAGTAAATGTTGAGTAGAAATTATCATTGCCTGTGTCTACGCTTTATGATGAAGGGCATCACATGCGAGACGCATACATTGCGACTTACAACGTGGTCGACCTGATTCTCAACAATCTCTTCCGTGACGTCGGTACTCGATATGGGCCTAAGGCCCACGCGCTTTCGGTCAAACTCGACCACACGGGGCTCAAATATACACTAAGGCGCAGAGGTTAGCACATGATGGAGTATGACTCGCACATACAGACCATAGGAGCGATGATAATCTCATCGTAGGCGCGAAGACCATACTTCTCGGTGGGATGTCCATATCGCCGCACGACGAAATCGTACAAATTCAAGGCCACATCGCCCTGCCGTGATCCTATTTATTAAATATCCGGTAAAATCAATTATCGCACACACCTCTGCCAATGTGCATAAACGCGACTTGAGATCTTCCATCACTAACCAGTCATGCCAACGGGCCAGGTTGATGTCTCGGTAGGGAAAGTTGATTCTGTCAAGTAGAACATACAGAAACTCCGTTATGTCATTGCCGCCCGTGTTTAACGAGATCCTTGAGGTACGATCAGAACCGCCACCAGGAATGCTGATGGGTATACCTTGAATCAGGAATAACCAGGCCCTCATCAACACATGCTATACTGGTTTTGACGGCTCCAATATCAACGACGCATGCATTGCTTATCCCAGCTCCATATGTTGCCGCAAGCGATTCCTGAGGGAAACATAGCAAGTTAGCTCCCCGAGAGTGGAAGGTATTGACGTTGGTAATCAACCACGACTTACCTGTTGCACGCAAATTTGCTTGAATCCTAATGACACCAGGAGGATGTTGACAAATTCTCGGACGTAAACCCGGTCATAGAAATCCGGAATAACCAGCATGACAGAGTAATTCTGTAGAAAATGGCAAAAGAACATGAAATAATATTCAGTTTCCGACAACCATCAACCACCAACCTTGAAGTCACGGCGTTTGATGCCTATTTTTTCTTCAAGGACATGGCTGATGATGGTCTCAACGTCATCCAGGATCATCTGAACAGAAGGATAATCCCTGCTGTTGAAATTCTGACCGTGAATTGGCCATCGGACAGCGTAATTCAAAGCTCGAGTGTCCGATATCCGTAAAACCTAGGTCGAGAAAGAGAAAGGTCATGCGCGCGTAGAGGTAGCAATGAAGAGAGGTACTTTATCCCCAACCAAATAGGCATCGTCAGACTCATGGATCCAATCAACCCAGAAAGGGTCATTCTGCTCAGGAATGATTTCTGGTTTGAATTGTTCATTAAACGTCGACGCGATGCTCGTCGCGTGTGGTGTAACACGAAGCTTGTAGAATCGCATCCTTTCTCGAAGTGAAACCGCGATCGAAGCTAATTTGACTTCGAACTACGGGGTTTGAGCTCGTAGGTTAAGCACTCAGGACGAGTGTTACTTACGGGGTCATCTGAAGGCGATACGACCGCATACTCGTCTCCGTTGGAAGTTGTAGATGGTACGTCGCATCCTTTCCGTGGACGCGTAATGTTCTCTATATACTCGGGCTCTGGAAGAGATCCCGTGTACTTCCTCGCAATGACGTTCGGGACGGTGACGGGTGTGACGTCGGAGGCTTTGCCGATACGGAGGTATCTCGAACCTGGATGAATGACCACGACTTGTGAACCACGTCTGTGCTGGTTTCTCAGAGTTTGTCACACGATGCTGGCGCGTTGTAATGTGAGGGAATACATACCTTTGATCAAGAGGCGTAGGCGTATCTTCGACCGGCATTTTCTGTTTTCGAGCTGCATTTCTAGCCCAGAGGGTTTGTGACTCCGATTTGAGATAGGACGTGCCCATGTGTTTGGGATTCGGCCTGAGCACACTTGTCAGTCCCATCTTACCAGTAAGATACCCAACGTACGCCAGAGGTACATGCATCGACGTGTAACGCATACCGAAGTCATCCTTCTTCGGGTTTGGGATTCCTCGCGGCATGATGGTCTGATACAGCGGTCGTGGTGGTTATGAAACAGGGTTAAATGATTCCTCAGCAGAGAGTGCAAATTATATCGACAGTCGTGACGGCGGGCCAGTGCGGCTCAGACTCAGTTTGCTCAAGGTTCTCTTTCCAAATTAGTGCAACCGCAAGTAGGTGCACCAGAACTTGTCGCATGTATGAGTATATATATTATCATGTGCACAGTCCGTGTATGTTACGGGGTTGCAGTATAACGAGTAACGAAGTATGCAAGGGTACACTGGGTAACCAAAAGGAAGTTGTGTTTTACCAAAACGCGCACCTAGAAAGAAATCAAGTCAATCCCGACAAGCTGGCTATGATCGAAGAGCTTACCATCCAGAGAAACACTGGCAAAGATTCTCCAATGAAGTAGCCTGGAGGATGAGTTTATCCACTTGGGCCGGAACGGTGAGTACAACATCGGGATTAAAGTCTCTCCCTGTGAAGCCACGTGGGTTTAGTTTAGGACATCATAGCTCGTCAGTGACGCACCTGTAAGTTTGTGTTGTACGCGATTATATACGAGTAAGGCCCGCTCGTTCCTGACTTCTTGCCTCGCTCCAGGTTCTCCGATGGCATCTGGCACAAGTCAGTAAAGATCAAAGAAAAGGTCGTGAGTGGACTAAGCACCATTAAAGATGTCGTTTTCATCAGCACGAAGTTTGCGGGTTGGGGCTTGGGGATATGCCGCAACCTTTGCAAGGTCAGCAGCCCTCCCTGGGTCGGTGTCAACATCTGGGAATAAATAATTATCAGATGCTATGCTGCTACGACAATCCGATTTATACTACCTTCTTGCCTCCTGGTGTCAACGTCGGCTTGCATCAGTCGCCAATTGATAAGTGGATCATAAACAAAGGCTTCGAGCACCGCCATAAGTGATTCCTTGTTTGCGCGAAGCACGGACATGGTGATTTCGCATGTGTGCCGGAAGCTTCCCTCGATCCCACTGATCTAGAGACAAACATCAGATAATTCGAAATATAAAATGCCAACAACCTACCTCCATGGCATGCGTCAGCATCCTTGTAAGACGGAAGGGTATCTTTTCAGGGAACTTTTCTCGGTGCATGGCAACCTCGAAGCAATCACCGAAATCAATGTGAACAACCTTCCCTGTGCTTCTCTCAAGAAGGAGATTGGAAGGGTGACGATCTCCTAACCCTAGAATATGGCCAACCATGCTGTTGACAGCAAGGGATCGCGTATACGTCGCACGTCGTTCTAACCAATGCTCAGAAGTGACGCTCTTCAACCATAACACTCGATACAGATCTTGCCCCGTGGTATTTTCGAGGGCGTATTCGAATACTTCTACCTTTTGGAGAAGTGTCAGGTTTTCGTAATCAGGTGCCATCTGAAGCCCGCGAAGGTCAACTCGTAAAGTCTCATCATACACACGACGTCTCATACCTGGAGCATCAATCGGTATTCGATGTTGAGTAGCACCTTGCGGGAATCACGGTAATCGCGAACGAGCACGTGGAGGGTATCGCTATCTTTAACCCATCCCATTAGACCAGCGTTGGGCGCCAACGGTATTACGGCGTATCGCTGGATATGCAAGCGTCTCTTGAAGCTGTTGGTGTCCACCGAAAGTAGGGTGTTTACAAGGCTGAAGAGCTGCATAACACGCTCGTCTTGACGTAAATCCTCGTGGCCTGGATTCGCCAATGAGCGTGCGGGGGCTAGTAACTGATGGATAGCTTACCCTTCAGACCATAGAGATAATCCTTGCCATCGTCGCCCTTGAATGACAGACGTCTTGGGCGTTGTTTCGAGGCAATGACTGTCAACTTGGTGGCGAAGCTTGCAATCTTGATCACGCATTTGCCACTCTGATAGGTACCTGTTGAAGATCCCTAGTATAAAAAGATGCTGCACCAATATTTACGGAAACATACCAGGCATGGCAAGTTCCAGGTTTCGTGCCTTCAGCAGCTGAGGAGACACGTATTGCAAATCTAGTGTGGTGAGTTGAGGCAATTGTTTCTCCACTTTCCTAAATACCTGGTTTTCGGACAAAGTTAAGTCAGATCGTAGAGTCGCATTTGAGTGTCATACCCCGTAATAGATATCCCAAGCTTTGTTCAGCTCTGACATTTCTCCGTACGCGCGATAACGTCGGCAGGCTTCGCGAGCTTCATGCAAATCTCTACCAAATGCTTGAGCGAATGACGTCTCGCGGGCGGTGGTCGGACCCTGAAGAATAATCAATAGGTCTCAGAGTGCAATCTGCGTCGCACTTACTGCTTCCAACAGTTCATGTAGGGGTTCTAGGGTAGTGATCATGCCTTCTGGATTCTTGTCATTGAAGAACAATCTCGAAGCTTCTTCAAGACCTTCGTGCCACATCTCGTGCCACAATATAGCCACACGAATGAGCTCATGGCTGACCACAAGAGCCTACCATGTGCCATGAACAACTTATAACCCTCGGAAGCGAATACACGCACTTGTTCAACAATAACAGGAGAATGTTCCCTCATTCTATCCATGATATTGAGAGCGGCATTCTTTCGGGAGATACTGGAAGATTTTGAAGCCACAGTGAGGGGATATATCAGCGCTTGTGGGTGATGCTTGCCAACTTCGGTCAGCAAGTTGTTGATATTGCGTCTGAC